>BLXT01000981.1:259387-270773 GCA_019648995.1 Plakobranchus ocellatus
CCCCAAAAAAAAAAAAAAAAAACTTTCACACTTTATGGCATGCTTCATACGTAAAAATGTATGGTTTTAACATACCTCAGATTGCTTTCCCCTTGGATTAAACAGAAGTCAGAAGCCGGAAGTCGCTGGCTAATACCATCATGGCTGAGTGCAGTGAAACCGCAATCGACAAGAATCATGTTGTGGTCTGGCTTATGGGCTATCACTCGGGTCATTACCCGACAGGCGATATTTGATTCCTTGCAAACGTTGAGCAGATATTGCTGGTAGTCTTTTTCAATTTGTCAGGAGGCGATAAAGAAATAAATGAGTAAAGATTTAAAATGTAAACAAATTTAAAAAGACGCCGTTCTAAAATTATGGTACCGTAAGTGAACTGGATAAATAATGAAATGATTTACCTCAATCAACCCATTTTAAGTCTATGCAAGTCTTCCGAATGTGCACACAAAAAAAGAGATACTTATGGATACTAGACTGCTCTTTAGTTTGCCGCATTACAATGCCCATCAATTCATGTGAAAAGTGGACACATATGATTTGCATCACTTGCCTTATATTCCAAAACTTATATCACTAAATTGGAGCTCATCAACTAACACTCAACTGCTATAATCCGAAAATTTAACAGAGGATTCATTTTTCCTAGGACTTATTTTTGTTAATATTAACACTTTTTTTTTGCTTCATAAAGTCCTCTACACTTGACTAAGATTGCCTTTATTTCGTCATGAATTTTTTTTTTGAGTATTGCTTTGAATGCCTAGTTGGAAACCTTTTCAAAGCTTCGATGATGAACATTGAAGTGTAAAACATCGAACATTTTCTATTATATATGTGATATCATTTAATCTTTGCTATCAAGCCTTTTCTCATATTTGGTGTCCTTTCTTTAAAATAGAGACTTTTATTAGAATTTCACATGAAAAAAAAACACTTGTATCTGGCTGCCAAATTAAAACCGTCGAGTTTTTTTTTTTTTTGTTTTTTTTTATAATCTTGGTTCTATGTCATGCTCAAGGTGCCAAAAAGACAATTTTTTTTGGTCTGATATCGATTGTCTAACAACATAGTACATGATGATTTTTTACTTTCAGTGGCATTAACAAGACTAATTTTCATCGATGTTCTGTTGCATTACCGCACAAGGGATGGCTTATAAAGCTGTTTTTGCCAGCTGAAAAAAAAGGCAAAGATAAATAAAAATGTCGTTCATATAAAATTTTCATATCCTCACCGTAAAAAATGTAGGCGCCCGGATGAAATTCTGATAAGTTGTTATTGTATTCGATAGGAAGGCTGCAGGTAGGGGTAGAACCTGTGCCAAACTTGCATGTCACACCTAAGTCTTTTAGCCTGAAATTCATTAATGAAGGAATTACATTAAACAATTTCTTTTTTTATATCGTGTAAGCCAGCTTTCTTTATTAGTGAATAAAGACGACTAAGGATATACCTTGGCTAATTCCCAAACTGACCACCTTTTAAATAAAATCATCAAAGAGATTATTTGACAGAAAACAAAACACTACTACTACAAAAAAACAATACCTGATGAGAAGAAAAAAACTATGAAGAATTGCATCACAAAACGCATCAGATATAATAAAAGTTAGTTACCAATTTAATGAATATATTGAAATACGTATAGTGTTAACAAACCTTTAGTCATCAAAAATAAACATATAGAAAATACACATTAAATGTTATCAATTTAATGAACGCTATTGGACACAAATATAGTGTTAACAAATCTTCCAATAACGACTCAGTAAAGTGAAAAACATGAAGACTGGATATTATATAAAAATGATAGTTGGAAGAGACAGATGAGTGTAAGTTGAAGTAAGGGAGAAAACCCTGTTTTATTGACCAAGTATCATTCAATTTAAAAGGCTAATGAATTTTCAGCGCTATTTCAAGAAAGTACATGTACTTTAATTCTTTCTTCATGACAAGTCCTCAAACCTACCTCGTCGATCAGCGGGACATTATCATCAAGAATTAAATAGGATTCAAATCCCGCAAAGGTTCTGAATAAGGCCGAACAAGAGGTGGCAAATGTTTCAAATACATTTTCCCTTGCTTTTCTTTTCTTGGCCATTGTTATGCAGAACATCATTATTGTCTTGTATGTTTTCAAGACAGTGGTTGTCAGGAATTTCCAATTAACTTCTTTGTCGTATTATTTTACAGCCCTGCATTTGCACAGCGCTGAAACAGTATTATCTTTACATCTAGGAATATTCTTTAACATCTAGATTAATAAAGCTATACAAAGAACGAAGGACTCCTCTGGTGAATGTATTCCTTCTTAATAAAAAAAATAGGTTCTTCAGGCAAAGGATTTTAATTCAATTGAGGTATTTTAGCTGAATACAGCTGATTAATAACAACAACAACAACAACAACAGCAGCAGCAGCAGCAGCAACAACAACAAAAACAACAACAAGACGAATAAAACAGAACAGAACAAAACAAAACAATACAATTTGTCCTATTAAAAAAAAGAGATTATAATTACTTTTGGGATGCAACAATAATTCAGATGTGAAATGACTTTTGAAAAAAAAAGGCAAAATCTAAACCAAACTAAACCAAAAAAAAAACAAAAACAAAACAAAACAAAACAAAAAACAAAACAAAAAAAAAAAAAACCCCAAAAACTGCACTTTTATCACACGTAACCTAGCCACAATATTACTAATTCAGTCATAATTATTACCACACTCCCTCCAGCATAATATAGATCTAGCGATTATCAGTGTCTCAGGATATTGTAGAATGTCTAAGCTATTATCAACGTTCCCCTCAGCGTAGGCCTACAGATGTTATCTCAGCGTTTCATGAAATAAGCCTCGATACCATTATGTGTTAATTCCTCCAGCATTATAGGGATTGTAAATATCTCACGATATTTGCAAAACGTCTTTACTATTACTAACTTTCCCTTCGACATAGCTATTGCCAAAGTTTTACGATGTTGTGGAACGTTTACCTATCACTAACTTTCCCTGCAGCGTTATTATATGATTGTCAATTTATTATGTCTTAGCTATTACCAATATTAGAAAGAAAGGTTATCCACACAATGAGTGAACGTCTTCTTCATTTCTTTATTCTATTACCAATAGAAAATTTCATGACTGCACGTAAAAAAATAAAGTCTAAATTCATTTGAATAAGCCCTTTACTATAGACTATTCCCGATCTTTCAAATACTTTTGAAAGCCTAAAACACTTTTTAAAAATTTAATTTCTGAAGATGAGCGCGCCATAATTCCTAGAAGCATATCCTTCCTGTGTGTTTTTCTAAGGGCCTGTGAGTATATATTTTGGTTTCTCCATTTCATCTCGAATATTTCTATTAGGCCTACTAACCTTCTTTCGAGCGCATAGAGATGTTCAGCGTTTCTTCTCTGTTTCGTTTCCCTTTCTGTTTTGCTCGTTGCTGTATACAAATCTCCACAGTGACAATAAACAGCCTCAAGCACCATATTGGGAGAGTTGATCACAGCTCGAGCTGCATCTAGTATGTCGTTACCATCGACGTCAAAGCCAGCTAAACCAACAGATACATTAAAAATAATTTTATGGAAAAGAGAATCTTGACGTTCTTTGGAAGCTCGATAGAAAGTAACAAGCACATATACAAAGAAACACAATGCCTAATAACCGCAAGAGTAGAATTGAATAGAATAGCTAAAACGATTTCATTGGGAGTGATGATTCTGTTCTGGTCTCCAGATCTAGTTAATGAAAAAAAATAGGGTGCCTGTACTGAGTTTGGTATTTTTTCGCCATTATTGTTTACTTTTTACCTTCGCAATGTCTTACATGGAAATATGGGCATCCATTCTCGGTCTTCGATCCACAAGTTAATTAATCGTTCCAGACACAAATTTGTGACGAAATTATAATTTAGATTTTACAGTGTTGACGTCCATCAAAGAACAATAGTTATTCTCTTCCCACTTGTTGTTTGAAAAAAACTTTCGGTCTGGAAACATTTTTATGATGATTTTGCCAGATGATGGCTACCAAAAGTTTTAAAGAATATGGTTAAGAAACGTAATTTGAAATTTCCCAACATATTTTCAGAAACGCTTTTCGCTCCTATGCACAACTATTATAGAGTTTAACTTACATGGTTAAATTCGAAATAAAACATTAGATTTAAAAACAAACATAAAAAGACAGGTTTAAAATATTTGGGTTCATAGTTAGCATAACTTGCTGCTCAATAATGCTTTACTAATAGAATGTCTCTTTTAGTTATAAGCCATAAAAAAAAAAATATTGAAGCACAAAACTGGATTCAAAACACGTTCAGAACTTTATTTTGACATGAACATAATGTATAGGAGGGGGAAGCAAAAATTACCTGACCTCAAATCAGAATTAAGTCGTCACTTTGTCATTTTACTAAAATGTCCAGTGTTATCTCGACCGCTCTCTCTCTCTCAATTTTCTTCTTTAAAAACCTTGTTTGGAACAGGCTTGGGCGATCATGCTTCTCAGTCATTCTCTGTCTACCTCTACTGCGTTTGCCTTCAATCTTTCCAGTGATTGCTAAGTGTGCTTAAACCTTTGTGTCGGCAAATATCTACTAGAAATTGTAGTTGTCTTCGTGATCACTGAAGATTATAGACTCTTTCAGTACCAATTTTTTTCTGTGCTGGATATCCTCATCATTCTTCTGATAAACCACACCTCTACTGCTTCTAGTTTTCTCTCCGTTTACTTGCTAATTGTCCAAAACTCACTACCATAACTTTAAAAGTACTGACCAAATATATGTTTTTATTATTCTTATTTTGGTTTCCATACTTATGTTTCTGTTAGCCAGCATTGGTTTCATTTTTGTGGAATGTGTCTTTGACTGTGGCTATTCTTTTACTTATTTCACTAGTGCATCTAGCAACTGATATTATCAGTTAAACAGGATACTTGAATTTTGTCACTTGTCTGATTTTTTTTCGCCTTTGCTAACGAGATTGAATTTGGGGTTAGAGGATTTTTTTTAGATGACTATACATTCCGATTTTTTTTCATTCAAAGACAGGCCCATTCTCTCACTCTCTAAAACTATAGTATTTAAGTTTTTTGACTAGTCTGAGTCAATAATATTTTTTAATCAAAACTATCATTCGCATTATTCAGATTTTCTCCATTTATTTTTAAGCCTGAAATATTAAGATTCTGTAAGATTATTTCACTGCACTCATTCTATGCAACAAAACACGTAGTAGGATTGCTCCTGGTGTTTTAGGCAGAACTATAAAAACAGATTTACAAAGATCTTTTGGAATTGCGCTACTATCCTATATTGCATTAAGGAGTTTTGCTGTCAGATTTATTCCTAGGTTACCTACCCTTACAAAGATCTTCTGGAATTTTACCACCATCCTATAATGCATTAAGGAGTTTTGTTGTCAGATCTATTCCAAGGTTATCTGACGCTGCAAATGTTTCTGATGGTATGATATCTGGTCCTGTGGCTTTTACATTTTTCCTTTTCTGTATTGCTACATCTACCTCTTCTTTAAGGATGGTTGGATCCTCTAAGCTTTTCCTTATTTCAGGGTTTTCACACCTATCATCTTTGAAAAGCTCTTTAACAAAATTTTGATGCAAAACCAAACTCAAATCTCTCTCAACATCAATAACTAAAACAAAAGTGTGGCTCGTTAAGCCACCGACAACATGTGGGCTATAATACATTATTTCTAGAATGATGTGCAGTATTTAGATTAAGTTCCTCTTCGATTGTAAGAACTGAATTGATGAGGCAGACTACGGCAACATGTTTTATTACTCGTTTCTCTGTTGTAAAAACCCTTTAAAAGCTTACATTAAAAGCAACTCTCCCGCTAAAAAATGTCTAACTAAATTTCTCTGCAGAGTTCTGTCTTTTTCGTCTTCCTATTTTTGAGTAAGGGTAGGAGATTCAAGTCACCTATGCATTTCAAATTACCTGTTCTGAAACAGTGCATTAGTTGTTTCCTGTTGTTTCAAGCAAAGATCGTTTTCAAGATTGCTTGGTTTCAATATCACCTCATTAACTTTTTTCTGGTCCCACCAAATTCTTAACAGCCTCCTAAAACACACATCTTTTGCCTCAAATTTGAAAGCCACATAATAGCATTAATCAGACAATATCCTTCAAAACTTTCATGTTTTGCTGCAGTTAAGATATCAGTCTTTTTAAAGGAGTGTGCTGATAATTACTGACAAACTGCGTTAGTCTAAAAAAATAAATGAAATTAATCGGTACCTTCAATGAACCATTCACACTATGCGATGCATTCATGTATTTGAACTTCTGACCTTGTTTGCCCCTCTCAGCTGTGCTGAGATCATAATTAGGAGTGGTTGCTTTATCTTTGGATATTACCATAAGATAATCCCTGCGTTTACTCGTAGCCAGAACATTATCTTGAAGTAGTGGAAATCATTCTTAAATGCTACGATCACTATCAGTCGCTTAAAGATGTCTCTGAACATTATGGTACAAAATGATCGGATCCCAATGGAAACTGATAATTTTTTTTTCATAACAACATTCACTGCTCAAGTTATCTAATCATTATAAACTTATTCCGTTTTGAAACGTACTTCTCCCATAGCCAACGTCCACATCTAGGGCAACAGACCACTTCTTGCCAGGCGGAAGGTCTTTTGTGTGAGCTTCTAAAGTGCTCAGTCCTTCAGGCTCAGTCACCAGGACATGGAAGTTTTCCAACTTCTTCATCAACGCAAGACATCTGGTACAAAAAAGGGGGAAAGAAATTGCACTACACACAGAATATATTTTTAACTTACTCGATCATATATGCACAAACCCATTCATACAACCGGAAAGGGAGCGAGCGAGCGAGCGAGCGAGAGAGAGAGAGAGAGAGAGAGAGGAGAATGGGAGAAAGTATATGCCATCAAATTATTTATTTTAGAACTGAAAAATATATAGCAGACAAATCTTTAATTTGTTGATTCGAATCATCATTTTCACATTGATTACTTTTAGATAATTGTTTTAAACTTATAAACAATATGTTTCACGTAATACAGAGTATTGTATTCTTCTCCCCAATGCTTTGTTATTAGTCTGATTGTTTTACCTTGCAATCTTGTTTTCTGTAATGGGATGAGCCAGTAAAATGTCATCAAATTCGTGAGATGCATAGAATTCCGCCTCTGCTAGGGTGGAAACCACAATACAACGTTTAGAGCCTCCTGTCTGCAGGATTGCTCCTTGCCTATTATTTGCAAAGAAGAAAACAAAACAAAACAAAATAAAAAAAATACATTGAAACAATTTTTTGTTTTCGGTCACCGAGGCAGTTGCACACCTTTTTTTTAAAATTTAGGCGGGAACATGGAACTGTTAGTAATAGTTCAATGGTTTGAATCCAATCTAGTCATTAACTTTAGTTTCGGCAATATATTTATCAATTTGTGAAAGGATTGAAACAAATAAAAAGCCTATTTAAAGATAAAAACTGTTCTTCAATATAATCGTCTTTGATAAACCAACACCATTCATTTTATTAAAAGATTATTATAAATTATGAGCTCTGTCAACCACCGCCATTCAAGAAACATGTTAACATTATTTTTTGCTTAAAACTCTATTATATAGATCTAGACCAACGTTTCCAACGATTTGTTTTCCAAACAATGAATGAAGTAATAATGTGCACGAAAATTATATTTAAGAGGTCCCATATCCCATATAGGGCCTATGATATTTTAAGCAAATCGGTTACTTATCATCTGTGAAGAAAAGAGCGTTATGAAAAATAAAAACCGGCTTGTTTTATTAATTCTCATTTATTCCGCCGCCTTTATCCATCCTTAACAAATGTACATAGTTTATTAAAGTGTGTTGAACATAATGTATTGAACATACGCTATACTTGGATCATGCATGATAAATTTAATTTCTTGTGCGGAAAGTATGCATGATAAATTTGCAAACGCTGCTTGTAAAGGCAACACAGGGCTTCCCAGAAGCAATGCTTAAGTGCAATGTACAACGCACAATGTTTTGTGGACCTTTCCTCTTTTTTTAAAAAGACATGGTGTTTGCTCAGATCAAATCACAGCACAGAACTGTTATACTACTATAGTATTCAATGATGCTCTTACACAAGGTCTGTCACTCAGTGGGTGTACCTAGCATAAGATGGGCGAATAAAGAAATGAGTTATACAGCGCACAACTGACAACGGATAGAAAAAAAAAGTTTAACGAATGCCTAACTGTGGTGCTGCTTTCAAAAATGGTACCTTGATCTGCTTTTGCTGTTCGAGGGATATTTTCTTCTTAAATAAACTACAAAAATTGAAGTTCTGTACTTCTAGCTTTCATCAGTCTGAATCGTAAGTTAAATTCAATGACATTTTGGACAACAATACTTTTAAATATGAGAAGTGGTGGTTTGACTGGTAGGGCAGTTGTTTACCACGTGAGAAGTCTGAGGTTCGAATCCCAGTCCGGGCCAAATCAATTTTTTTTCATTGCTCCTCTGTGCCCTTCAGCACAAAATAGGTGGCTAGTCTTTTAAGAGCCGGCGAAAGTAAAGGCGGCAAGGAAAGCAATGGCAAACGACCTCATAATGCCTATGCCAAAAACAATCAAGACCCTATTTTGGTTCTCTGATGCTTGGAACAAATGTGGGACCCACTTTACTTTTCAAAAATCTTATTTTTTTATACCTGTGTAAACAAAACTGATAACAACAGAAACGACAAGAACGGTATTATCAACACCTACGTCGACAACAACGAAAAGTAATCAAAACTATCATTCATGCTTTAATAATAAGCAATTAAATTTGGATTTGGCTGAGATTATCTTTAACCGGGATCTTGTGAGGGCAAACAAACCGGTGATGAGTGATTTAATTGACGGCATTCTAGAACCTCTTTGGCTCCTACTTACCTCATCCTGGCGGTATTGGCCGGACGGAAATACAACTGCAGTATTGATTGAGTAAAGCTTGTCAATGTAAGGGTTCGGCCACAGTCAGGTTTCCTCAGTTCATTCTAGTTTAATGAGAACCTTCTTTCTTTTTCGTTCTTAAAAAATTTCTTTTGCTCTCTTTCTCACCTCCATACTCCTTTCTTCTCACTCTTCTCTACGTATATCATATACATTCTCCTTGCCCTCGCTCCATCCCATATATCTTTCAATTCATATCTGTCTTTCTCTTTTACGTTCTCTCTCTTTTCCTCTTCCCATTTACCCTTATCACTATGATGTCTCTCTCTCCTCCTCATCTGTCTAGTCCATTTCTCTTTTTGTCGTCACTACTCCGCTCATTCTCTCTCTCTCTCTCTCTCACTCTCTCTCTCTCTCTCTCTCACTCTCATTCTTCTTGCCTCCCCCAAACGCTCCCTTTCTCTCGCGGATGTTGGTGGCCCAACAGCTATCAAATCCGCCCTGGATTCTTCAAAGACTCCTCGCGCAGGTTTAAGTTCGACATGACGATATCTGAGATCACTTTGCTGTGAAAAGTTTAAAAACACAAAAAGATCCCCAGCCTCTCCTTTTCTCTGCTTGTATGTCTGTCTCCCCCTACAGAAATCCAAATGCAGGGTAGCTTTATTTATTTGTTTTTAATCATTTTACCGCGCCGATTTTCCCCCCTGTAGTAGACAGAGTAAAATTTAACTGTTTCATCTCAGTTTTATTGACCTAATCAATAATTAAATTAGCAAGCGTCATTAGGATAAAGCAATGATAAGAGCAATCACGAGACAAAATCCAGACACTGAGCAAAAATGTGCATTGCCTTTTGTTGAGACCGGTCTTTTCTTTTTAATACCAAAAAGTGTAGCATCTCCCAAACCTAGTTATCAATCAGTGAATTACACAAAAATACTTGCTGGGTCTTGGAATAATGACAATGATCTACTGACACGGGGGCGTGTCGACCAAAAGCCGTAACCAACTGGATGAACGAATCCAGAGTTTAAATGGGCAAATTTAATCAAAAGCTTAACCTTCACGTTCAGTATAACTTTGAGCTTGTGCAGTAAAAGAATCGCCAAAATACACACAGCCACCCACACCATTGCTACAGATTTGTGAGGGGATATTATTTTGTGCGTTTTCTTTCTTTCAAGCTAATGAATGCATCATTAAGTTTTGTAATTCCTTAATGAGCGCGATTTATAATTATCATATCTTTTCATATCGCCCCCCCCCCCCTTTTTTTGTTTTGTTAGTTTTTTTTACGTGGCCAATATATCATGCTCTTATCAATGCAGAATAAAAATTACATAGCCCGAGTATTTGCATAAACTGTAGTGAATAAACCCTTTCATGACCAAATTTTATTTTAAAACTTGAATACCCTCAAAATATTAAACATAGAGAGTTGCAAATATGCTCTGATATTTAGATTTATTACATTAATATGCCTACATTCATTTAGAAAAAGCGCTTTTAAAAAAGAAAATGCGTTGCTACTTTTTTAGTATGACATGCGATCTAGAAAGATTTTTTGCAAATGTTTTCACAGCCTTTTTTTCTCGAAGAATGCGTTATTACTTTTTAGTATGACATGCGATCTAGAAAGATTTTTTTGCAAGTGTTTTCACAGCCTTTTTTTTCTCGAAGACGGAATGAAAAAAAATTCTCTGAATGTGTCGAGAACGGGTGACCTCTTTAAAGCACACACAACAAATTTACTGTGGCACAGCCCTACATACAAGTGTAGAATTGATGATTACTTACAGAGTCTTGTGTGTCTTGGTGTGCGGTCGCAACTGCAGTTTCAAACGGGCACATGTGTTAAGCATCCGCTGTGTGTTTTCTTTCACGCGATCAATATCAACCACAAAACATGGCGTCTCCAATTCACTTATTTGGCCTAAAGTTTTCGCCATAGTGTATTTAAAATATAGTAAATTACCAGCGCTGGGGACAATGAATGAATTTGATAACCGTCTGGCTATGAGATTCCGAGTTCTGGCTAGTGATATCATTATGCTTCACACATTATGATTATTATTATTATAATACGCAAGCAATGAAATCCAGCTTATGTGTGCAAATCGAAATAAATGTCCCTGACCTAGTTTCCTAATTGCGGTATAGTCAAAATTATTATGTAGAATGTATCTTGGGCTAAGCTCATCACTGATGATACTTAATGATCAAAGGCAACCTATAGGTTTGATTATCATGCTTTAGCTCTTAGCTACGTTAGATTTGTATTCGAGTTAGAGCACACCAAACATCGACATAATCAGCCCTAACTTTGGCTTAGCTTTTATTATTATATTGCTACTACTACCACTACCGCCATCACCATCACTACTACTACTACTACTACTACTACTACTACTACTACTACTACTACTACTACTACTA
>BLXT01000981.1:272558-288637 GCA_019648995.1 Plakobranchus ocellatus
GAGAGAGAGAGAGAGAGAGAGACAATGCGCAAACTGAAAGAGCAAAAGAGGCTTCCGAAAGGTAAGAGGAAAAAAAAAAGGAAAAAAAAACCCTGAAAGAAAATCTTTGAAGTGAGAGAAAAAAGAAAAATAGCGAGATAGAACGCAAGGAAAAAGAAAGAAGAAAGTGGTTATATATATTTATATATATATATATATATATATATATATATATATATATATATATATATATACTGAGAGAGAGGTAAATGAGAGGGAAAAATTAAACAAACACTCACATATCCTTGACAGACCGAAAAAGGAAAAACGTATTCAAATGATAAAGAACATTTATTCAGTTATTTCTGCATGTAAAACCAGTATGACACACCTTGTGCTAAACATTTCTCTAACAAAGACTACTAAATTTCTTATGAGTCTAGATATTTTGGATTAAAAACAAATATTTTTACGCCGGTTTGCTTCTTCTCAGGACACGAGCAACGCACGTTGCTTCTGTACTCAATATTTGTACTTGCCTAAAATAATTTGAATCTCAATTATTGTATTAACTTTGTTCTTATCCTATTGTTGATACTATGAATTATTCATTCGAGCGCGGCGTTTATCAATATCAACAGCCACTGCGAACGTTGTGGACTTTGACTCAGACAAATCCTTACAACACACACACACACATCAAACTCATACCCACAACAGAAACTGAAATTAATATTTGCCTCTCGCTTTCTAATCCTCTCAGAAGAAGATAAGCTATTGTATTAATATGAAAACGACCGAAGGCAGATTTTAGTTGAGATTTTAAAACTGTTTATCAACTTTAAGTGTCGCAAATACTAAATTATTATTAAGCCTTCAATTTATCGTATGTCAAAATAATTTTTGTTGAGATTTACCATTCATGATAAGCCCTAAAAATAAGAACTTGAATTTTGCGGTCACATGACATTGGACCAGCTAGTTGATTCTTGGCAAATTGAAAGCAGTGCATGCATACGAGATATGCCATATTATGGGCCCTAGAATTTAGCTCAATTTCATTACATGTGAAATTTTGCTTTTAGAGTTTACTTTCAGGCAGACATTTCTAACATGACTCCCAGACAAGCCGCTCTTTAATTAAATCGATTAATATAAATGGCATCCATTGAACCTATCTGGGATTTGCATTTGAGCAAAAAGAAAAGAAACTCAAAGAAATTTAGACGTTGTTACATAATCATTGGTTAAGTCTATAATGCTTGATGAATGACCAGTGAACAAGTTAAAACTTGCGACCCTTGCTAGTCGTTTGGACTAAAATAGTGAAATTCAAAAGCTTGATCTAATCGAAGCAACCAATGTTTAGAATTTTAATCTCGGCCGAGCGTGCCAAGATTTAAATAAATTATTCCTAGCAGCCGGCAATCAGTGAGAACTGGAATTGGTGCCAAGGGCGTTATCGGCACGTTGGTCCTCTAAAACCATTTCTTACTCATTGGTAGAGGGTGCGGGTCTTCTGAGATTCGACTGGACGATGGTCAAGAGATTACGCTTGTCTCGTGCAGTAGAGCAATCAATCAGTTCCTAATCCCATAGGTCTCGGAACTCAGCCAGAGCTCGAATCGGCAGCTGGAGTTCCACACCAGCAGCAACAGCAGCTGTCTAGACTCGACCTAAAGGTTGCAGTTAATCCTCTCACACATAGCTGGTTGTTACATTAAATGCTCTAATATCGTACATAAATGGTGCTAATCCAAGTTGGTCAAAATAATTTGTGAAATGTATTGTTAACAATAAAAACTAAAGGAGAAAATTTGAACAGTTAGTGTCAAGTACCCGACTAAATGAGTCTCTTATCAGCAATATCTCGTTCCACATTAAAAAAAATTATGTAAATAAGATTTAACACATACAAAAGTTTAAAAGGGCCTAAAAGGGCAGTATTCTCTTTTCGGTCAAAAGTCAAGGATATTATGTGCATTATGACTGATCAAAGATCCTCATAGATCTACCAAGTTTAAATTACGATGACAAAAATTATCGCAAATGTTAATCTGCCCTGTTCCATTGTGATCTAGTTCATATTCTTTAATACAAGTGATTATCAAGCTTTGTATTCAAGGGATACGGCCCTGACGAGTTGCTTGCCGCTATGATGGTTAAAACAAACGCGTTCTAATAAAAGAACAAAAATAAGAGGAGGAAGCTTTGCCTTCGAAATGGATTAAAAAAATATATAACATCTGTGAACTTTTTATTGGAAGATTTCATATTTCTGTTCAGGTTAGTGCAATCAAAATACCGCAATAACTGTTGTATGCTTTTGGTTTAGTTTTAACTTTATCTTATCTGTATTTTCGTGATTTCATAAAGTGGTTGCCGGTGAAGCAAAAATTTTCATAGCCCAATACTAAGTCGTAGAAAATTTAGGCAATTAAGAATGGGTAGATAACATATTGATAAATCTAACATCAAGATTATTATATGTGTATTTATTTAACTATTGGCTTGAAAAGTTCGCATAAATCAAAATACTATAAAGATAAGTATTAAGCCATTTTAAAATATATAGGGCAATAATTTTCTTCACGATATCGAATGGCTTGGAGATGCGTATGTTATGAACCATTCAGAGTTCTAATTATAACTTTCAGCCCACTATTTACAAAATCCCAATCCCCAAGCCCAATGTTGTTCTGAAAAAAGGTTTTACAGTTCCATTGCGTCCTTCAACACAAATTTCACGCAAAAGCACTTAAAATGTAACCGCAAGCTAAAAAATCAAAAAACAAAACAAATCGAAAAATAAAACAAAAAACAAAACAAACTTCATGATATACAATAATCATTGAAAACAGAGTCAATTTTTTTTTCTTTTTCCTTTTAATTACAGTAATTTTTTTTTTTACTCAAAAGAAAGTGAGGAAAACAAATGAATGGTGCTATTTTCCTTAAAAGAAAAAAAAATATGTTCTTGCGATTTTGAGAAACCTATTTTAAGTATCAAGTATAGCATTATTTTTTTTGAACAGAATTGATATCTGGGTTTTAGCTATTGATTATGCTGGGGTATTTTGTAAGCCTATTACCACATATTATTGTCCAAATAAATAATAAACGTCTACTTTTCAAAATCACTTCCTACTTTCCTTTCACCAATAGACAGACCAGAGTGAGGCCGCTTAAAACACTGGCTATCAATGAAGTCTGAAAAAAAAGGAGCCACTAATGCTTTTCCTTTTCTTCGTGAACGCACTGGTTAGACAAACATCGTTGTTTTAAGGAATGCAAATAACCAAGAGGTGTTGTCCCTCTGTAGGGAAAGAAAGAAAACGGTTTGTCTCTCTGTAATGGAAACAACCAGGAGGCACCGTCGCCCTGAAATCGAAAACACCAAGAGGCATTTTTTTAAACCCCAGTCAATGACACTCTTGACTTTCCTTGAACAGAAGTTAAGAGCGGAACGCATAAATCATACAAAACTTTCTTACAAGCGCTTAAGTTCTTTTTGCGTGGCTGCCCTGTCACAGATCGTGCGTTTTTAAAATTTAATCAATATCGATCAATATTAATATCAAAGCTGAAAAATTTATGGACATGGATTTTCATGTTGACAAAGTGAAAATTTTGTTTGTAATAATAAATAAATAAATAACCTTTACAAAATAGATTGCCGTAGAAAATCAAATAATTGTGGGTTTGCGTTAGTATGTATGTATGTATGTATGTATGTATGTATGTATGTATGTATGTATGTAGGAGGGGTGAGGATAAGGCGCTTTCATATACTAGCATAGCGCCACAGCATGTGTGGTTTATTTTTTTGTGTGTAGGAGGGGTGAGAATAGGGCTCTTTCATTTTACTAGCATAGCGTCAAAGCAATAGGCAGTGGTCGAAATAAAGAAAATTACTGAATGGGCTAACGGCAAAACTGACTTCTACGGCAGGGTAATGATCAAGCAAAGCTTATAATAATTAACTTAGAGAATTTCTTGTAGCGACGCCTCAAGGAAGGATTCCAAAAGGCACCTGCTGTGACGAAATCCCGACGTTTTATGGTTTATTTTTTTTTTTTATTATTTACAGAATTTTGTTTGACATGAGTAAATTTGGAAGCTTTCGCTAGAACTGGCTATTGAGCCGGAATTTGATTCAGTTTAGAAAAAAACATACCTTTTTTTTAGGATAGTGTCATGCTATGGCTGAATGGGTTGATGACACTAATTAGCATTTAATCAGCAAAGTTAAATTCTCAATAGGGATATAAAGTATGACTCTTTTTAAAAAAAAAATGTGAAAGGTCTGTCTTTTGTGTACGATTTCTCTCTTTTTCTTCCCTTTTTTTTTCTTCTAAAAATAAGATAACGACTCGTTCATTTCTTACGTGAAAAAAAGAAAGAGTTTATTATTTAGTGGGCAAAACGAATATTTTTAAAACGCACCGTATGCTTAGATTAAAAAAAACAAAAAAAAAAAACCCAACTTTTTTTTCATAAAACTTTGAAAGCTAAATAGTGGATAATCATGGCATCGCGCGTAATATTCATTAAACGCAATATCTTAATTTTACTGCTTGTTCGTTTTTGTTCGCATTGGTGGCTTGTATTGGGTGTTGTCAAAACAAAACAACTCTAAAGTTTGTTAGAGTTTTTTTTTTTATATTTTTATTTATGATTTAAGTTTGTGACTGTTATTTTTTTTTCTTTAATTTATATCGATCATTTACAGTCAAACACACCCACCCCTTTGAATCCTCAAATTTCTATAAGTTAATCTCGAGCGTGATGCTTTTGCTCTATCTTTTGTTGTTAGAAAAATAAAGGCAGCATAATTGAAAATTTAGTCACAATATACATTAACTATTTCATATTTTTTTAAAGCATATTTTAACTTTCAAGACTATGATGAGACCAGATAATAGCTGGCCGATTTCTTAAAAAGAGAATAACTAATCACATACACTTGACGTAATGAAGATTGTTTTAAAGCACTGTAATTGTAATTTCTTATTTAATAATTCATTTTTCAGTCTTAAAAGCTGTGACACAGTTAAAACATGAGAGAATCGATTTAGTTTTGATGACTTGTGCTTGCAATAATGCTGCCTCTTAGGTTACGAAACGCAAAAATGTAAAATTAGCAATGAAATTAATGCATTGCATATGATGAAACAATATTCTAATAAATGGGCTATTATGTTGTTAAGCAAAACCCTTCTGTTCTTAAATTACACATTTTCTTCACTGCCGACTCGTTGCCACTTTTGCATTCCAAAAGTAAACCATATGTACATCTATTTCCCCTTGTTCAATATGTATTTGTTAACTACGAGTCTATGCGCATACATATTATGCCTATATTAATTCAACGAATACTAAAATACCCACGCTATCTTGAGGAAGATTGTAATTGTTATGTGTTTGTATTGCTTGCTTGCAGATTATAGCCTACCGTTATCTGCCACCAATGTGCCAGTTATTGTTAGCTATAGCTTTATGGCTAGCCAAACAGTCACAAAAGCAGCAGTTAGCAGCCGAGGCGAGGACCTAAGCTGGTTCAAGACTTCCACACAATTATAAGGCTATAATACATCGACTTAATCCGATTTGAAAAGCCCCGCTCCAAGCACCCACAACACCACACACACACGTACTTTCCACTTAACTACTTACTCCTCTTTCTACCTTCACTCTTTTACAAGAGCATGGCACTTTCTCGCCCTTCCAGTCTCTCTCTGCGTCGATTGCTTAAACTAAACATCGATTAGAGCGTGGATCGAAACTTATTACAGCGGTAACCTTTAACGTGAGAAGGAAACTGTAACACTGGGGCGGGTCCTTAGGATAATACGGATCCACAAAGCTTGTTAGCTACAGTAGCCAACAATGATCAGTGCGTTATTCTTAATTTTAAAATTAGCATTACTGTACCCACTGTGCCAATATTACAATAAATACCTCCTGACACCAGCTATTTTGTAAAGAAAAAAATCATATTTTTCACTGGAAACGAAACAAGATCTAATCAAAATGTGGGCCCAATCCAAGGTTTGTACTGATGTTAGAGATCATGGCTTAATTATTGTGCTGGAATTCATTTAAGTACTGGAACAATGGTGTTTCTTGTCATAGACTAATTATTGGGTAACAAGAATAACAGATTTGTTCAACTTTAAAAAGCAAATTACAGATAAATATAAACAAGTTTTCTATATTAATAAAGCAATTTTATAATTTTATAGGCTCAATAAGAAGAAAAGCATAATTTTTAGGAACTATAGTGTGTTCAATTAATCAGAAGAACCATATAATTGACATTCTAAATGATATGTTTTTGATCATGTTAAGTAAAGGTCAATGACATACATAAAAAAAAAAGCCAAAACGTCATAGGTAATTAAAAAAATAAAAATAGATCTTAATCAGTTCATTCTACACCCAATTCAAATTCTTATTTCGATATAAATGCCTTAATCTGACTTTTTACTGGCTTAATGCACATGAGAAGTAATAAAAAAAGCAACCTTACCCGACAATTAAACGAAACTCTCCTTACGTTTATGTGAGCTAAAATCGTCAATCAAAACCACAATTTTTTGGGAAAATCTTACAATTTCTTTGTACATAGTTATTTTATAAAAATATTAGCCTGTTGCTAGGAAGTATCAATAAATTCAGCAGTCATTCTTCTCCTTGAGCTGATTTCGAACTGACTTCACTATAACATAGCTACGAGTAGTAGTATAATAGCGGTAGTGGCAATAGTTGCAGGATAATAAAAGTTCTACTAATAGTAGTAGTAGTAGTAGTAGTAGTAGTAGTAGTAGTAGTAGTAGTAGTAGTAGTAGTAGTAGTAGTAGTAGTAGTAATTTTCGATTTTTTCCTTTTTCTTAGATATATCACGCATTCAAATTTACAATCGATACACTTGAAATGAAAGAATATTGCCAAATCAGATAAAAAGCCAGTGGGATTTCTTTTCTTTTCTTTTTTCTTTTTGGGAGGAGGGAGAGGTGGGAATATCATCGTTTCGGTTCAAATATTGAAATATCCACCTATTTCCAACTTTTCTTTTTCTTTCGGAATTTTTATATTGCTCCATTCCTTATCTAGATTCAAACGGCTCATAATGCGCCTATTTATTGGAAAGCTACGTAACGAAAAGCACAAAATGTCACAGCCCATGTCGATTTAATTCTTCATTGCACATTTTGAAGCATGGATATAAACCTGTGATATAGATTGCGCTCTAGGTTCAGCGGTTATACAGCTTAGTTGTTAAAAAGGCCTAACCATAGTGTTAGAAATGGAATATAAAACCTAAAATCAACATAAAGTATATACAGAGAACATGTTTTTTCCCCGAAAATAAGAAAAATTAGATTCACCCTTATTCATCAGGAAAAGATATTACGCGAAAATGTCTCACAAATCTCAGAAGAAAAAAAAATAACCCACAAAAACAAAATAAAACACTTCTGCAAAAAGTACCCATAATATTAGTAATTCAAAACAGTAGCCTTATGTTTCCTCTACGTACTTGAGCTAAACGCCTGTCCCTGCTGTATATCAACAGAATGTCCTGCTGGGCCCTGTGGCAACGTCTCCCACCTCGTTACCAGTTGTCCACCCGAGAGCCTGACCCTGTCCAAGACGCAGGACTCTCATCTCCTCACCATATCAAATCACCACGTACTTCTCTGTCAGCAGGTGGAGCCTCCAAAGCAAAGGATTGTCTCCGTAAAAACATCATGGATTCTTTGACAGACAGGGAAACTTGCGAGGTTTTGTACAAGCCAACTAATGCTGGTTTCCAAGGGCATAAGGATAGCACCAAACAAATCAAATGTTACCCCTCGAGGGGTAAAGGTCGTGCAACTATGTACTTCACTATCAAGACGTCTCCTCGAGAAGAAAGTCCTGTCCAAACATCCCGTGGTCAGGCTGCTTTTCCTTCTCGAAACTCACCATTTCTCACCAGTTTCAAACAGCAGCAGCGTATCAACTCTGCCAGACAGAATTTTGTAGATCCGTCCACAACACCTCCAGCTTCACCCAGACGCAATACACCCCGTAACTTAAAGATTAAAATGTCCGAGACTCGCTTTCCCGTTACTAAAATAGAGACATATCCTACTTCATCAACACAACCGAAGCATGATTATAGATCCCCCAAACACAAAAGAAATTCTCGGGCCAGCTCTGATGCTGTACTCAATAAAACAGATACTGCTTCTAAAAGTGCCATAAATCATAGTTCTTCTGCTTTGTCCGTCAATACACTTTTGCCCGTCCATGAAGGAAAACCATTCTTAAAGAATCCACTTTATTCTGAGGCCAAAAATTCAAGATATATTTTAAAAACTGCCCAAACTTCCTCTGTGATCATAGACAATGACAAAGTCTTGGTCGTCAAGCAAAATCGGGCATATCCCCATAGTGCACCATCTAGTCGCGAAAGCAGCGCCAACTATTTAGCACATCTTAGGCGCCTGTACTTGAGAGACCCAAAAGACTTCGCTAAAGCAAACAGACACAATGCACCTGAGAGCCCTAAAAAGAAACTTTTTTACGAGCGGTTAGAATACGAAAAACGTACCGATAGCATCCTGAACTATTACAGCCGTGCTGACGACGTAGAACTCGCCACTGCTTGGGCATCTGCTGTAGAGTTTTCACGTCGCCCTAACACCACTCCATCAACCCGCATATATAAACACCGAGACGGATCGAAATCCAGCAGACCTCATCGGTCTCCATCTCGCCCCACCTCTGCCAGAACGCGTCCCAACTCAGCTCGGTTTCCATTCGAGCTGGCGGACAGCCCTCCAAGCACCAGTTCTCCGAGAGATGCTTTAGGAGACTGGAACGAATTCCTTAAAATCAATTCTCGTTCAGCGCTTCACGAAAGACAGTTCTATCTCAGGACACCGGCAGTGGGCCGACATGGAGTCACCAACACAGTTACTGAAAGTCCTCGACAGATTAACGACAGCACATGCAGGCTGTGCCAGGTTCAGTTAGACAACAATGTGCAAGATGAAGAGAGTCATGCCATTGTACCTCAGGCCTATGAGATTAATGAGCCTGTATATCAAGAGCCTGATCTTTCCTTTGGCGAGCGTCCTGGAAGCACAATATTGTTAACTCCAGACGGATCAAAATCACCCAGGTCTTACAAAGGGGATATCGATAAAACATTGGAGTTCTCTGACATTGGGAATTCTAGGAGAACCACCTTGCAAGTGGCAGGGGAACCTAATGAAAGTGCTTCAACAGAAAAGAAGGTCGGCACGCAAAATCAAGGACATAATTTACTGTCGACCAATCCGAAAGAACTGCAAATTGATTTAAGAGGGATAGAAAGTAATGGAGCGCCACTCCAGGCGGACCGCAGCACGCTGACTTCAGAAACAATTTCTGCTGATGAGAATCCTATTGACAATGACGATGAAAAATTAAAACTGGAAGTGACAGAGCCCTGTAGCAAAAATCCCCATCATTCATCTCAACCGTCTCCAACAGCCATTGTTGATCTACAACCCGCAGAAGCCAACAGCCCAGATGCACAGCAAGCGTTTTCCCAGCTTAATACACAAAAAGACGAAAAAATCCTTTCAGATCCACAAAATACAGCCATGGGCGATCCTAACATATCCTCGATTAAGTGCACACGAAACGAAAAAGATGTGCAAGTAGCGTTTAAATTTACCAAGGCCGGTTCAACAGCTTCTCGGAAACCTTTATGTAAAATTTCTAACAGAGTCACCCAACCTTTAAGCTCACTAGATGCTAATAACAACAGCTACGAGCAAATCAACAGCGACTGTGATATCGTTAAGGCAGACAAAGACTGCGAGAGCTCTGACAAAGCGAAACCCTCTAATTCGCTGCGGAAGCAAGAGGTAGGCAACAGTGATTGGCTGGGTTCTGATGTACCAGAGGCGAGACCTTTCACAGAAGTAGTTATGGATGTTAAAACAGGCGATTTTTACGTCAAAACCGACGTACACGATAGCAAAGATATGACAAAAACCAAAACAGTTATTTCATAAGGCGCTTGATATATATATATATATATATATATATATATATATATATATATATATATATATATACTTATAATTTATGTAAACTATCTTCTATAATTAAATCAGCAACGTTATGTTATGCTGAAACGTAAAAGTAGTTTACAAAAATGTATTACTACGAATTCATTAAAAAAAAGGCAAACCCCCTACCTTCAGACAGAACTATCAAAACGAATTGGCTTTCATCTTGCTTTATAAATGCAAGCCAGTGCATACATCTTTACCTTTCCTCTATGTAATAGCCTTATTTATATTTTACTAAAGAAACGGAAAAAGCAAACCAAAGAGTGCTTTATTTGCATAGACTATGCATGTGTTTGTGGGTATGAATTTTACGTATTTTTATGTTTTTGTATTGGACCCTTATCTTTTGCCTTTATACGATTTTCATTATTAAAAATAAAAAACAAATATGACTGTGATATTTAATTTAAGTTAAATTACTCTTGTAAAGTCCTGAAAGAAAATTGGAGCAACGACATATAAAATAAGTGAAATATTAAAAGGCCAAAAAGCTGAAAATGATCCCACTCTACGCAGAAAGTAGCCTACACTATTAATAGGCTCTCTGGTTAATCTTGGCATTATTGAATAAAATAATCATTGAAGTGCGACTTAGGTTGTGAAGTACAGAATGTTTTCTTTGCAATTATTTATGCTTGAAGGTATTTGACTTTAAATGCCGAGTACAGCCGAAGTTTATTGAGAAATTGAACATTTCTCGGAAGCTATTTTAGAAAACGATAGGAACTATGACGCAAATCCGATATGATTATGAAGATGGAGAAAGATGCAGAAAAACACACTGGGCAGTGGATAAAATGGACATCTTTCCGATGCAATGCGCACAACGGAACCGTTACTGAGATTTCAGATACAATGTGTGATCATGTTAGTTTTTAAATTGTTTTAATAGGGGAGCCATATTATCGCAAAAACGATTTTGTATTTTTAGCAGAAATTATGAAAAAAATAGCCACAAAATTTCTATACTATTTAATGTGATGGTAAGAAGACGATTCAAATTGTATCTCATTGCTTATGTTCGACTAGAGACCGTTTTTACAAAGATAGCTGCACTAGCGCATATTTACTTTCGGCAAATGATGGGAATCAATAACGGAAATTTAGGCCTTGAATGGAAATGAGATAATAAAAGAAAGCTAAATAATCCAATATCGTTTTATTGTGGCATGGATGTATTAATGGGTTAAAAAAATTACAAAGAGTTATTTTTCAATTGTAGATACTAAATGATTTTAAACAAATTTCAGGTTCATACACAAAACAATAATATAACATAGCAAAATTTCTCAATGACCGAGTTGGCGCTTTATGTTGAGGAGAGTTCAACTAAACAGAAAAAGAGAGATCAAAGCAGTTGTAAAGACGCTGACGCATACATGCATATGCACACTACAAAATCTCGTATAAATACATAAGCCTTCTCAACCTACATTCCACTGCTCTCATGAATTTCGCCTTATCATTTGATTGAATATAATAACTTCAGATTCTTTTAACTTATCCCTTCAAAGGAAAAGTATTACTTCTTTTCATTCTCAGGCACTTGAGAAATTTTCCTTGTACACCAAAATATCTTGCAAATCTGTTTGTGTTTGTATAAATCAGACACAGGGATTAAAAAAAGTAAAAAGTTTTTGTAAATCAGACATAAGGGTAAAAAAAAGGAAAACGTTTTTTTATAAATCATGTATAAGGATAAAGCTGAAAAAAAAACCGCATCAGAGAAAAAGTTTAACGTAACCGACAATTGGTTTATTCTTAGTGGCGTCCACTGTGGTTGTAATGGCAGGCATGAAAATAATGAATGTGGTAAGGGTTTAATATGCGATCAAGTCGCAACAATACTAAAAGCTTGTTTACACGGAGACATTACTCTTTGCTGAACTGTGTCCATACTTTCTAATCACATGTCTTTTCTCGGCTTGATTGGAAAGAAACTATTCTATTTTTAAGAACTTTGGTAGTAGTAGTGGTAGTGGTAGTGGTAGTAGTAGTAGTAGTAGTAGTAGTAGTAGTAGTAGTAGTAGTAGTAGTAGTAGTAGTAGTAGTAGTGGTAGTGGTGGTGGTGGTGTGGTGGTGGTAGCAGCAGCAGGTATTGCGTGACATGCCCTTGAAAGATGAAATGGCCTCTCTTACGATAAAAATATCCTAATCACAAGACATCTGAAACATCTAGGATTCAACGAATATAAGAACTAAATGGAACGCTCAAGCCTGCAGGTTGATAATTTGCTATATAAATAATATAAAAACTTTATCGCAGCTACCACATTCAACAATTCTCATCTGCACACGTGACAAGGCAAGTCACCAGTTAGTAACATGAATTCAAGAATAAATACAAAGAGACTTTGTCTCTAAGCAATCACCGTTCATCTATTTAAACTATGTCGCTGGCTGATGGTGGCCGAAAAAAAATCAGAGATTATCAATGAAGTGATCCAGAGTATTATGACTAAAAACAATCTTTGCGGTTGCCAGGAGGCTTTATAGGTTCTGTGTTTATAACTCATTCATCTTGTTTGAAGATTTGCCTGTAATTATCTATCTATCTATCTATCTATCTATCTATCTATCTATCTATCTATCTATCTATCTATCTATCTATCTATCTATCTNNTATCTATCTATCTATCAGCCTATCAGTGCATACATCTATCAATCAATTTATCTGCCTATGAATCTGGCTGTCTAGAGATCTATCTATTTATATCTCTGCTTATCTATGTACCTAGATATATTTCTATACTTATCATAGTCTATCTGTTTTTTTTAATAGTCTTGATCCGATGAGCTGCAGACCAAAATATAAATAAGAATATATCATAATTTTGAATACTTCCTTAGCTGTCATCTGCTTCGGATTAGCTCTATTTGGGAGTTGTCAAAGGGAGGCTACAGTGGTATCAAAAGCCAAATTGAAATAAACCTAGTTATTTCTCTTGGCTTATTGTTTTCTAGCTTCACGGTCAATTTGAAAATTTCCTTGTGAGAAAGCCTTAGACCCCGATGTAACATAAAGAACGGAAAAAAGAACCAAGTGCATTTCATGGGAGACAACCGTTGTAATATTGAAAGTAGCATATAAATACGTTTATGCTTCCCTTAACTTCGAGAAATTAGTCCTAGTTTTCATCCATAATACGTCTTTTTTTTCTTTTTTTTATTTCATTAATATTTGCTTCAAAGAGCAAAAATAGTATACCCCGAAACTGGAGTGGATAGTAATAAACGCCACACTAAACGTGAATGTGACTGTTTGGTTAAGACCTTGACTGTGACTGTGTGGTTTAGACTTCGACTATGTGATTATGTGGTTTACACCTTGACTGAAACTGTGTTGTTTAGATTCAGACTGTGATTGTGTGGTTTAGGCTCTGACTGTGACTGTGTGGTTCAGACTTCGACTATGTGATTATGTGGTTTACACCTTGATTGAAACTGTGTTGTTTAGATTCAGACTGTGATTGTGTGGTTTAGGCCCTGACTGTGACTGTGTGGTATAGACCGTACACTTCAGTTTTCAAAACATAACAAAGCAGCGTTTTGCTCTTGACTCATGGGTATAAATAACACTCTTTAAAATATTCCGCCATCTTTGGTTTCGATAGACACGGCAAAGAAAATTTTCGCACTTCTATTTTGGGTGTTACAAAATTTATTCCAACATTATCATCATCATCACGGCGCATCCAGTTTGGGCATTGCCTTCCTCACTGCCTCTCGAAAATAACTTCTGTTGGACACTAGTCTTCAGGCCTGAGTCATGCTAGTTCTTAGCCATTCTTCTATATCTTTCCATTATTTTTCTCTAGGGCGCCCACTATCTCTTTTGCCTTAACACCTGCCCTCCATAAAAAAGTTTCGTAATTGAGTCATGCTTTTTTACATGTCCAAAGTATTTAAATTTGTACTTCTTGATTTTATTTCAAAATCCTGGTATTTTCATATCTATTTTTTTCTAGT
The DNA here is from genome assembly GCA_019648995.1 of Plakobranchus ocellatus. Lineage (NCBI taxonomy): Eukaryota > Metazoa > Mollusca > Gastropoda > Plakobranchidae > Plakobranchus > Plakobranchus ocellatus. The sequence goes on from BLXT01000981.1 coordinate 286,625, forward strand.
ACGTACTTCAGCGTTGGTTACTTTATCTTCCATAGTATTCTTAACATCTTCCTATAAAATTTCATCCCAGACACAGTGATTTAAAAAAAAATATATGATATTTATTTGGGCTACAAAACTCTCATCCACTCATTAAACGTAAACAATGCAACAGTGTATCGTCTTTGATTTTATATTTATAATTTAGATTTCCATATCTTCGTCATGGTTTTCAATTTTGATAAGGCTGTCGAAGTTCTTTATTCAAACATGGAAATCGAAAGTACAAATCTGTCCATCTCATTTGATGAAAATATTTTCATTCTCCGCAAAGTTTCTGATTAATCAAGTCTTTTAAACTTTAAACTTTAAAACTGAAATTTTAGTTACCACCATTCTACCAGTGTAACTGCTACATGTTTTCACATTACCTTTGCATCAAATTACTCTTTGAAGGCGACTTGCTAGTAGATAAAATGTACATGTTAAAAAAGAAAAAAAAAGTAAACTGAGACCAATGCTTGGTCCAAACATCGGGGAACGAGGAGTAGGGTCCTGATTCTTCTTGGCATACGGCATTTTAAGGTAGTTTGCCTTGCTTTCTTCACCACCTTTATTCTTGATGGGTCTTAAGAGACCTGGCTAGCTACTTATTTCGCATAAGCGGACACAGAGAGCAATGATTAGTTGTGTAGGCCCGGATTGGAATTCGATCTTCGGACCTCTCACGTGGTAGCCAACTGCTTTACCAGATGAGCCAACGCTCTCCCTATATAAAAGTTAAGTTACAAAAATCAGGGACGGCATTTATATTTGTGATAAAAGCAGCTGATAGAGCGAGTATGAGAAAAACCAGCGTCTCGCTGTTAATGTGTTTAAAAGAAGTAATCTACCTGTTCAAATTTTCTTGCAGCGAAATGGGTTTAATTATTATTGCAACAATAGCCTCTAATTTTATAGCATAATGAATAACATAACGTCTCTCGTATTAACTCAGGGAGCTACAACGACAAGTGTCGACATATTGCTGTATTTAAACAAGGAGTAATACCGTTAGAAATAATTAAAAAAAAAATCTTTTTCAATTTTATTTCGGTCAAGAATCTTGAGATCTAAAGGCCTATGAAGACTCGGTTTCTACCCCTACTGAAGCCCGGCGCCGTGAACACTTCACGCAAAGCTCCTTTCACAGCATTAACAGCTTTAATATTTAATTTCAATGTAAATCTTACATTCCCAACCTGGGATCTCTCTCTTTCGGGCCAATTCAACCGTAGCACCACGCTCTGCTACAGAACCAAGATTTTCCAGCAACACTGTGAGAGTGACCCCTTTTCTAAAGGCTTACTTCTGTTAGTCTATAGTTTTCCCTGAAAAGATGGCGTAGGGACCTAGAGCTCTTTACGGTATACAGGCTTTCTAGTGTCACATTCTGTCAGTAACGGTACTTCTCAATAAAGCGGCTTTTCATTAATTAAACAAAAACGTTTCTCACGAGAACGAACTTCTAGTTCGCACTAAAGTGCCCCAGTTAAAAAAAAATCATTTTGTTTTGTTTCTAAAATTTCTTGTCTCTAAAAAAATTAAAAAAAGAAAGCTTAGAAAATAAAAAAAGGAAAAAAAAAGAAGGCCTATCATTTAATCAATTTGCCACCAAAGGGTGCTTTTAATACTTGTCGGATAGTGTCTTTGATTTGACAGCATAAAAAAATCAATAATTACAAAGGTGTTTGGTGCAACTTGGCCCCATAAATACATGTAAGCTTAATGTACACAGACGCTAAAGGACATTTAATGTATCCGGAAGATACTCGAGCAATATTTGAAAAAACAAAAAAAAAATTGAATATAAAATAAAAAAAAAAAAAAGAAAGGAAATATCTGCCTTCTTGGTTGATTTCATGACAATGCTATAAGGCTGCTGATTAAATTTTATAACAGGGATAAATGTAAGGATCTAAGATATCGTGAAAAAGGTGCCTAGAATGATAACTTTTGGTGCTCGACTAAAAAAAAAAAAATCAGGCATGCAGG
>BLXT01000981.1:326676-340024 GCA_019648995.1 Plakobranchus ocellatus
GAGGAGGAGGAGGAGGAGGAAGAGGAGGAGGAGACAGCTGTATTTTCTGGTATGCAAATTACATGTCGATATATTATATAATGACTATGATAATAAAATTGCTAAAATATAGAACATGAGGTGTGAGGCAAGAACAATAAAGCTCAGAAAAAGGTGATATAAACACCTATCACTAGCAAGTCTCAAAGTCTAAACTAATGAAATATTTACTTGCGACCATAACTTGACTCATAGGTGTTTGGTTGGTTTTTATGTATAGTCAGTCACAAGAAAGTGATCTCAGGCTTTCAAACGCTTCGTCAGGCCAGAGCCCGGTGGCGGGGTTCGAACCCACGACAGAAAAGTCTCTGCAGACCTCAAGGCGGATTCGCTATCTGCTGTGCCACCAACGCCGCTTGACTCGTAGGAATCTCTTTACCGCTCCCGTCCCTCTCTGTCCTTATCCTTTCTGCTTGCCTGCCTGTCTGTCGGTCTCTCTCTACCTTCTCTCTCTCTCTCTCTCTCTCTCTCTCTCTCTCTCACTATCTCATCTCTATCTTTCCCAATGTTATATCTTCCATCCCCTGCATTAATCCAACAAAATACATTTATGAACGTTTTAATTGATTTTAATTGTGGTTGTATTTATGTATTGAGTAGTAATTAAGAATGTTTAATGACTGCATTATTTATTTATTTATTTATCAATTAATTTTTTCTTTAGAAATGTCTTATGATCCTTAAAAAAATGATATCGTATTACATTAAGTGTATAATATAAATAAGGTAAAAAAAAAAAAAAAATAACAACACCTCAAGTTTGTAAACATGCATGCATGTCCACTTATGAATATTTATATGCATAATCTAAAACCATAATATGAGGTCTAGACTGTTCTGTACGGACATCATTTTAGACGGACACACGTCTAGTCTCTCTAGGCTTACGGTAGATGTTCCGCCCACATCTTTCACACGATAAGACTCGACGTTCTTAAGCTTGATTACATCGATATTAAACATTTATCTCAGCCACTCAGAGATAAGATCGAGTACGCCTAAAATGGGGTTCACTGTGATTCGCTCCATGACATAAGATAAAACAGTTTCGTAAAATTAAAGTTTTAGCTAGTGTTTTCATTTGAGCACAACCTTTTCCCCCCTCACATCATTTCATTGTTACGTCGAATCATTACAGGTGGGTAACTGATCTCTAGTTAGGGAGACGCAAGGGGAGCTCTTTAATTACTTCCCTTACGGAATTCTTCTCAGTCATGTCGGTTTCTAGCATGCGTATTATCGTTATCATCAATGTAAGAAGAATCTTCTACCAGGCCCCTTTAGAATTTGAATAATTCAAGCAAATCCACTTAAATAAGCTTACTATAAGATCTACCATCGTTTTAGATTTATTCGAAGGTCTGCAACATTTATAAAATCTATTTTCTGAAGATGAGTACGCTATGCTACCTATGGTTATTTGTACCACCTTAGATCTTTTGCTTGTCCACCCTTCCTATGTATTTTACTAAGGGCCTATTAATAGATTAGTATTCTCCATTTTTCTTGACTTTTTAAAAGAATTTTTAAATGAGGCCTTAAAGGGAAGTTCATTCCAAGAAGGTGCGGAGGAATCGGAGACAAAATGTCACATTTCTCTTTCCCCGCCCTACCCTACATGACTGAGTTGCGGGGGCAACTCATAAATTATGTGGTAAAAAAAAAAAAAAAAAAAAAAAAATTCTCAATATAGTGAAAAGTTCTAGTTGTAGAAAATCAGTGTCGTTGTAATAAATATGCTGCCTTTACTATTTATTAAAGTTTATTTTATTTTGTTTCGCACTATGAATCATTATTTAGATCTAGATAAGTAAGAACACGCAAACCGATCATTCAATGGATTTGTTATAGAATTAGGATATCTAATTTTGTCATCGACTTAAAACGGCGCTTGTAAGCGCTTCATGTCAATGCCTTAAAAAAACTCTTATAATATCTTGTAAAAAGGCAAGAGCTAAACAACAAGACCCTAGCTTGGAATCTGAAAGTCATCTTTACAGTAGGAAGAACGTATGAACTTGGCGACAAATGTTTGTTTTTGGATAAAAAAAGTCTCGACTATAATGAGGTCCAAAGTGGAAGTCATCTTTTAAAAATAGGGCGAACATAATTATTTTTAACAGAGGCTTAGCTGAAGATATCTTGAAGGAGAAAAAAGTGTAGTCTGTCTCCAATCTTAATTTTATAAGTTTACGCTTAATCCTGTCTGTGATCACAAAGTGATGCGTCATGTTACTACTCTTTAGTGGGTGGTGCAACTTAAGAAAAGCAAATGAATAATTGTCAGCGTCCTAAAGATAACATTATGGTTCATGATGCAAACCAGATAATGTGAATAATAGAACTAATCACCTCGTGAAACTACTTGACCCTCTAGGCGTCATGAGGTACACCATTCTCTATAGAGAGATCTTCCTTCCATCGATTATTTCTCAGAGATAATATGCCATTTTGATACTAGCATATCATTCTGTTCATTGCATCAGTATCTATCTTATGGTAATAATACAATAAAACTGCGCTGACCCATTTTTATGTGATGAAGAAAAAAAACAATATAGCATATCTTAATTCCTGAGTTATGCCATTTTGATTCTCAAGTCATTTTGGCACAACTCAGAGATTATGTCAAATTGATCAGCGGTGCAAAACAGCACATCTCTGTGCCAGCCAACAACAGTTTGGCACAACTCAGATTAGTTCCAACACAGAAGAGTTTGCATAATCATCGGATAGATTTTTTTTACTTTCACTTTCTTCCATATTTACACCGGGGGACGTTACCACACTTGCCCTTTTTGAAAAACATAATTTGTGTAAACTACATCTCATTCTTACACATCGTTTTCTGTAAATGTTTCAATCTCAATCAAACACATAAGATTACTTTTGGTGCAGTTATTTGTAAAGAACAGTCAATTTCTTTATTTTAAAATAATTTTTATTACAAACGATGGCATGCCAGGACGTGGCCAAGGAAAGAGAAACAAAGCATGATGAATGTCTGTAAAGCAATGCAGATACTTTTGTTAGCAAATTCTGATGCATATCTTGGTAAGTGGATGTAGATCTATTAAACCTTAAGTAGATCGATTTTAAATCTTTTTTCTTGTTAAACATAAAGTCTATCCGCAAATCTAGAGATTTAAAAAAGTAGAATCTATTTATAGATCTAGATCTAACCTAGATTCTTCTCAAACCTAATTATCTAGATCTAGTAATAGTAGGCCTATTAAATTTGGAAATCAGTTTACTCTACAAAGATATAGAGATAGAGTAAGGCCTAAATAAATGAAATTTTGCTTATTGTAAATTTTTAATCTAGTATTCCAGATCTAACATCTGGAGGCTCCCCTCCCCAAATAAAGACAAAGCTGGATTGGTGTTGTATGTAATAATTATTATGTTGTACTCTAGCCAATACAGATTTAAATTTACGTACATTCTGACGCAAGGTATTATCCTTATTCTGTGGCCTTAAATGCCACGAATGTTATGGTAACCGTAGATCATGTAAATCTAATTCTAAATTATGTGGAATTCTACACCAAGGAACAATTTATAAGGTGTAGTGAGCCCAAGCCATTATCTCCGCCTAAAAGAAGGTGTTTTCTTGGTACGGAAATTCTTTCAAAAACTCACTTCATTGCTTCATTTTTTTTTTATTTTGCAGGTGATAATAAAATTATGACTTGCCTGAGGATAGCAATGAGGATTTTATTGCAATCATTAATGATGCTAACTCATCCCATGAAAGGAGTGAGGACATCTCTCTTATATCTTATTTGACAAGAGCAACAGGTCAGGTTTGTTCTTTCTCATTAATTTTATAACATTTGTTATGGAAATTCTTTAGCCTTTAAAATATGGAAATCTTAAAGCAGCTTTTCGGCTTTTCCAACCGTCCGTCTCTAGCCAGTAAAAACAAACAGAGCAGTTTGCACAAAGATGATAGCTATCATGGCATAACTTTGGACAAACTTCTCCTATTTGGTTTTTAAATAAAAAATGAGAATAAATATATATTTTTTGCCCTTCAAGAGGCGGAGAAGAATGGTATAAGAGGCTTTTGAAAACCACACGCTCCTCACTTACTTAAAGTTAAGTTTATGCTGCCCATAGTGTATTGAAATGAAAAATTTTAAGCTGAAAATTTGACTTTTTTGTATAGCAAATGTTGTATTTTGATCATTGAAACTTGTTATGTAAGAAAACAATATCATACTTTTCTTTAGCTTAAACTATATTGAAACCTATAAGGCAATAATTCTCTCTACAGACGTGGCATCGAGAAGAAAACAGGCGACCCAAAAGTGTCTGATCTCAGGGCCTACAAATACAGTGTAACAGAGGATGCAGATGTTCAAATGCACTACAAACTCGAGTAGTCACAGGACTGGCTGGAGATGAGAATTAGAATTGCTCCAAATCTGAAGACTTGGTCCATTATTTGAAAGAAGGCTACCCATAAGTTTGAGGAGCTTCAGGCTATGAAACACGTTATGCTTGACTTTGCTCTTGAAATTTTTGATAGCTTGCCTCTTCAGTAAATCCTGAAAAGAAATCTTTTGTCTTCATCCTTCATGTTTCAATGGGATTAAAGTTAATGCACCCAGAACGTTCACAGCTATATACATATATGTATGTATATATATATATAATATATATATATATATATATATATATATATATATATATATATATATATATATTTCTTTTTTTATGATTGACACCTTCGCATTTCATATTCATGATGTAAAGAAGTTATATTTTTATAAATTGGCTAAGGTTCTTCTACTGTTTTGTGCAGACCTACCTCATTGTCATTGTAGTAAATTTCAGCGTGATGAAAAACTTTGATTCATTTTCTCCCTTACCCCTGGCTCTTAGCTCTTAGCTTAACAATGCATAAGACACTCACAGGATAAGTTTGCATCAATTGATCAATATTTAAATTTGTAACCAATTTTTTTAGACATCGTTTATGTATAAAAAGTTGATTTGTATCTTGTTTTTTCATTCCACTTCAGCGAGGTTATTTTTGATTAATAGTGTTATTTCGCACAACTATTTTGATGTGCTAAATGACATGTTTTCCTAAGATTCCATCAATGTAAAATCTCAAAGTGAAATTTTGTTTCAATATAGTATTTGAACTAAGCTTAAATACCACTTAACTTGTACTTGTTAATAACTTGGTTTCTTAAATGTTTTACTCTTCGTTTTGTTTGAGCATTTCTTATTATTGCTGAAATAAAGGCGTATATGGAAAGAAAAGGTTATCCACACAGAAAGCCAAAACCACAGTGCTAGATCTAAAGATCTACAAGAGGTACAGTGTGAACGACAGGAATATAGAACAATGAGATTGAGAAGACGTTCACGGGTTCGAATCCTACTCGGACATGTAATTTTCTCTCGTCTTCAGTCTTATGTTGTCTTGTCTGTTGCTAGGTCTAAGTGCGTGAACGTCCTCTTAATCTCTTTGAAATAAAGGCGCAAATGTTTGATAAGCTATGAACAAGCTTTTCAGATCTTTGTGACTCATTTATTTATGACTTCATAACTTTATATCAAGTATTTCTAGATATAAATACCAATTTATATTAGGCCTAAGGTTTTATGTATTCTTTTTGTATGCTCCCTTCATTCAACGTTGTTTTAAACGTTGTGTTTGCTTACAGAACATTAAATTTAACTATAATTTGACCATAATAAAAACATCAGATCACAAACAGCATATTTCATTGTGAACCAGGTGCAGAATGTCACAACTCATATAAATTCCATAATTTTATAGTTACATGTTACACATTCAACATTATTGTGTCGATTTTTTTTTACATTTTAATAATTGAACATGGGTGGTTTTGATGTTTTTGGCCATAACTATGGAAATAAATCGATTTTTTAAAATTGCCTCAAACTATGAAAAATGAGAGTTACCATTCTGCTAGTGCTGTATTGAACTGGAGAAATGTTAACGGGATTTAGCTAAAAAAAATGACAAACTTCAATGATGACACCTGAGACAAAGATTTGAACGCGCGTGTGCTAACCTATAGCGTAATTAAAAAAAAAAAAAAAGAACTTATCCATAGCTATGAACGTAACATAAAGTCAGAAACCGATAAACTATCTAGGCTGATTAAAGCAAAGGGCAAATAGCCTTGATTTGCTCTTTAATTTGGAATAGCCTACTATGGAGATGATGAAATACTTTATCTATTGTTACGTTTTTTGGAAAAAAAAAAAAGGGAAGTAGAGAGATTACTCACTCCTGTCTCTGTGCAAGCACGGCCATTATGTTTTTTCAAGATCGAAACATGAGGGATATAAAAAACCAAGACTGCTAGATTCTCAACTGGAGTCAGTTCTTTGTTCAACAAGGTCTAACATAGTGTTCTCGCACAACACACTAGAGCTATGACTTTTTTCAGCTTCATCATAAATTTACAGCAAGAGCAAGGGCGTTGGTGGCACAGTAGCTATCGAAATCATCCTGAGATCTTTGAGACCTTCTGTCTAGAGCTTCGGCTCCGCTTCCAACACCCTGACCAAATGGACGCTTGAAAGCCTGGGATCATCTTATTGTGGACAGACGATTTGCATACAACCAAACTAAACCACGCAGTAGAGTACTTGACATAAAAGGAATCTAATTGAATTGAATAAAAAGTCGGTGGTTAACAGTGAGTTGCACTGAGAGTTAATACTTGCTAGGGAGGAAATGATCTCAGGAATCTCAGGCCTGCTCTTTCAGTCAGTGAGACTGATAAAGAAAAAAAGGTTCAACCATAATTGCCACAACATGAAAGTTATCTGGCAGCCATAATTATAAAAACAGGCAGAGTAATTTTTATGTTTTACAAATTATAAGTAAGTTTGTGCATTGTATTCAATGATAGCCAGAAGTAATATATAGCGTAAAAAAAAAAGAAACACTGATCTATTTAATTGTTTTTATTTCTTATTATTTTTGCCTGTGGTAATACAAAATAACATCCGCCATTCACCAAACATCCAGTCTCAAAAATATTGTTGAAGGAGCGATGAATTGCGGCGAGAAAGATGAAAGAATATTGTTGAAGATTTCCTGCTATGAAATGATTGCATGATATTGATATCGGTTATAATATTGCTTTCCTTTCATGGATGTTAACAGTTGTGTCGTTCTGTTTCGGGTCTTTAAGGTCCTTTATTTTGATTATGTAGTCAAGACAAAGCACAAGAACGCAGTGTGCTAGTTTAAATGTTTTGCCCTTAGACCTCTTCAGTTTAAGTCTACACTATATTCTTCAAATAAATTTAAGTTAATGATTTTGTTCTTTTATATAATTGATTCATCTTCTTCAACCACCATAGCCTCATCAATATCATTTATCCTTTTTTTTTCATGGTGTTGCATTTTGTTTGTAATCTTCATTTCTACTATCTTAATGACACACTAAATGAGAATGTTTCGGTTTTGCATTTTCCCAACATTTTTGTGAGTTCATTTTGTCTGCTTTGAGCGTAGAGTTAATTAAAACTAATTTCCCCATTGTAGCTTTTACTTAATGTGTAGCCGATTTGAGTTCTAAGTTAAAACGGGTTCGACATAACTGGAACTCTGAGAGAACTCTATTTTGGCCTTTAAAAAACATAGAGAGGCAGTTAAGCAAATTAAGAGTTAGATATTGAAATATAATGTGTGCAAGGCTCTAATTTACAAAAAAAATGCATTCCCTTATAGATTCCAGGCTTTTGCGTGGACATTAAAATATGTAATTTCATTTATCTCTCAAAGCCCATTTAAATGTTATTTGCACGTCTCGTTGGAGACTGAATCAGTAAAGTGGCATTACTTTCACCCTCTAGATTAACCAAAATCGATATTTATTCATAATAAGAAGCAAATAATTGTATCAAGAAGACTTTGATCAAAACCCTTGAAAACCAAGGAACACTGTGTGAACAATTATAGTAATTCCAAAACAATAATTTATGAGGTTTGACTCACCCAGGACTGTCGCTTTAACTTAAATCTGTATCAGGTCTTGTTATATGCCATATTGTTAAGTACTCTTGGGGCTTGTGACTATAAGAAGATTTTGAAATTATCACTGTAAGAATAATCTGTTTGACTTAATCCTTATGTTGTGCGACATCTGAAGAGAAACCAATACACAAGCAAACTACCAAGAGTAGCGAGGAGAATATATATTCCTGAAATCAAATGTTTTTGTCATCCAAGATAGCGCTGTACGGCACTCAGTGAGATTGGATGTTGAGAAAGTAAAGTATTCTTAGGCCATCCTTGTGCTATGCTTAAAAATGAATCATATTTCTCGATTATATATAAAGATATTTAGAGTAATTTTAAAAAATCTGTAAGGCTTGATGATCTCCTAAATCTAAATCAAAGATCTTTTAACAGTTGTTGGTTTGAGTTTGTTCCTTCCCTTCCCATTATTATAAGCTATATCCCTTTTTGTTCACAACAAATGGCCGTCGCAAATGATGATCCTGTTTTAACTGACACACCAAAGATGCGAAAATCCAACGGAGCTATGCAAAATCTAGCAGGCACGATGAAACCTTATACCTTACTGGTGATAACTGCAGATGCTCATTATGAAAGTTTTTTGACAGAGTCAGTGCAGAAAATAGGGCTTATATCATCAACACATTCAATGGATTTAGCACGAAAAACGCGCGAAGTGACCTTTGAAGCTCTTTGATCTAAACAAAACCCATTGCCAGACGTCGACCTACATTTCCCCTTGCTCCAGAAATGCTTGTTTTATTTTTAAGGAAACTGTTATGTTTTTAGTTATAGACTTTTTTTTTGCACCTTTGATTTTTTTTTCACCTTTGAACCCTTAACTTAATCAAGGGCTATATTTTTCCAGTTCTGATTGAGTATTTGATGTTCATTTTGTCTTTTATTTGTGTGAGTTGTAGAAAAATGATGGCATTAAATTAATGCATTAGTTTTAGAGCTGTCAGTTGTATTGCTTTCTTCTATAGTTCTTTTTCTCCATTTTCTTTTTTTAACTTTCGATCCTAGTGATTTTTCCAATGACAATGAAAGAATATAAATAATATGATCAAGAGCATTCTATTCATTTGTAGCTTGTATGTTTGCTTTTTTTCTCCTCAGCTAAAACTTCCTAAAAATGGCCATTTTGTACATGTTCCACTATCTAACCATGTGGCAAAAATGTCTGGGGATATTGTTGGAGGCCCTGCTTTTTAATATATATATTTTTTAAATGAAATTTATAAAGTATATATTGCTCTTTTTTGTTTGTTTTATTTTCGTGTTCATTTGAATGTTTGCTATTAAAGTGGGCAATATAAAAGAAAATAATATCCTAAAATTAACAATTTAAGGGAAACATTGTAAAATGATGGAAAAACGATCAAGCTCCAAAACATGGGTATTTTTTCTAACATTTTTTTTTCAACGAAACAAGGTGACATGAGAAAGCTTATTTTCTTATTTTTATAAGATGAAAAAGCAAAAAATCTATTAGCCAAGGGACAAATTTCCATAAAATTAAAATTTTGAACTCTATAGAGTGTTAAAGTTAACATTTCTATTTACAGAAAATGCTAAAAAAGGAGTTTGATTGTTTTTGCAATGTGGTCTTCGGTTGTATTCATTATCATAATTAGTTATTTTCGTTTCGGAGCCAGCAGCTGCGATTATTTTGCATGTCCTGTTTCTCATCTGAGATATTTATGAGAAGTGTAAAATCCTTATTTTTAGGTTTTTGGGCTATCCCCCTGTCCCTAGTGCCAGTGGTCTAGCGGTTAGGTTGTCAGACTCAAAACCAGGAGGTTAGCAGATCAAATCAAAACTGCTTTATGACTGGTAGAGGCATTTTATACAATATTCGTTGTCCATTTATATGATAACGGTGATAGATCTCTTTAAGTTAATACCGATCAAGTATCTGTGCGATACCAGCAGGCTATGATCAGATTAAGTACTCAATTCTGCTTTAATCCTTTCTTTGTTCAACCATTAAGAGCGAAAATCCCAGCTTTCTAAAATGACGACAAAAGGTTCCGATGATATAGATGATTTTGTCCGTCACAGCTGGTTTGGTTGATTACCATTTATCGGTGATCTCAGGATTTGTATTCATTCATTTTCTCTCATAGGCCATTATTTATCTGTTGATTGATCAAATTAAAAACAGAGGTAAAAATCCAATAAAAATCTGGGTATATAAAGAAAAACTTTAAAAGGAAACTGTACAAAGCCTTAGATGTCTCTATGGACATCAAGTTCCTCTAAGTAACCCACTATGCGAGAGGGATTGACCTCTTGCAAAAGTCCGAACATATCAGTCATATATTGTAGTATTTACTCCTGGTAACTTTAAAGTCTGGGCATAGAATTAAAATATGCCGGACTGTATAGAGGCTGTCTTGGCAAAAGGCTGTTCCCCATTTTTTGAAAGGTAGCTCTGGGTGAGCCATGTGTGGCCCACCCGAAGCCTACACATCACCATCTCAAGATTTCTATCTGCTCCTTCACCTCCTTTGCTGAGGTCTTCACCCAAAATGGAGATCAAATAACACTTGTCATTCAACGCTAGGGTTTCCTTACATTTTTCCTGATATCTCTTTTTAAAATGACTATTGCTTTTTGTTCAGTAGGCCAAAGATCTTAAAAACAAATGTCTTTTTCTCTCTATTCAAACCAAAGGCAGAAGTGAGTTATGACTCTTAGTGTTACACGTGATCGGAGTTGAATAATTATGAACAATAATGAGAAAAATGGCAAGACATACGGCGCATTTGACACTCTTCATCCAAACAATGTGAGAATGACGATGGAAAAGGTGAAAAGTACAAAAACCACCACACTGCTAAATGCGTCACTTACAACCTACAAAATCATCGCCTTATATGGTAAAGGCAGTAACCCGGAAAATGCACATAAGCCAAGAAAGAATAAAGAAAGTCCGAATAAACAATCTTTACTTTAAAGATCTCTGGTAGGCCCTTTTGTCCAATCTTCACGCCTTATTATGAAATATACAAGCCAAACTTCCACCTTCCACCGGCTCCTTAATTCTTTTCACAACTTTGTTCGATTGGATGACCTAATCGTGTTTCATTATTCAGTTTAAAAAAGCAAGAACGCCCCCCNNNNAAAAAAAACCCCAAAAACAAACAAACAAAAAATCTATTATGAAACAGACCCATTCACGTTCAGTCAAGATTTAGACATAGAAAAGCAGCCACTCAATTTTATTAAGTATGTTCCATGCTATTATATTAAGCAATAACTTCATCTTTCGAAAAACCGCCCGCAAGGAGGTTTTTTTTTTTTTTTTTTTTTGCTCTTTGTTGGAAAGCTATCATCATCATTATCATCATCCTCATCATCATCATCATCATCATCAACTCTTCTTCTTCTTCTTCTTCTTCTTCTTCTTCTTCTTCTTCTTCTTCTTCATCTTTCTTTCGCTGTTATTATTATGATTAATGTTATTGTTTTTCTTTTTATAATTGTTATCTTTAAAGTCAATATTGCATTATCATCAACACCATCACTATTATCACCACTATCATCATCGTATTTATTATTATTATTATTATTATTATTATTATTATTATTATTATTATTATTATTATTATTATTATTATTATTATTATTACTATTTACCTCAAGGTACTTGTACTTTCCATTTTCATAAATGCCTTGAGGGAATATGCTATTTTTTGCAAGAAACTTTTTAAAATCGCTTCTCTTTAACTATTTCGAATCAGTTCAGCAATGTAAAGAGAAATTTCAAATTTTATATTAGTCGAAAAAAAATTCTTTAAATTGCCAGACCAAAAGTGTGTTTATTCTAAAAGGCATAATTATTGCGTGTTACTTTTTTTTTTATCTCTTACAACGTCACAAGTTTAAAATATTACCGCGCCAATCTTGGCTTTGAATTCTATTGATCTTTTCACAATATGCTTCAGTTTTGTTCAAAATCTAATTTCTGTCTCAGCAATGTAAAATGTAGTGATTTTAAACGACATACAACACATACATATTCACACACATGATTTTAATACACTTGAAATTATCATACGGCTTCATTCTTTCTGGTTATGACTTCAAAACCATAATCTTTTAAATGTATCTGAGACATAAAGAATGCGAAAGAACCGTAAGCGAAACACTGTATATTAGGTCAAATGTATTTATATACATCATTTATTGAATCAAATGAAACCCGCATAAAGAAAAATAAATCTTCGAAGAACTACCAGAACAAGTCTTGATTCAATCTCGACTCGATCCAGTAGAGAAAGAAAAAATATCTTTTTTTTTTTTTTTGTTTTCTTTTCTTTTTCTTCAAATATTTAAAAAGTAGTTGAAATTGACGCCTGTATTGTAATTTTTAAGTGCAAAGAGAAATTACAAAAGTAGAAAATCGTCAGAGAAGTTGCAACATCAAAGAAACCTGTAACCAACACCAAAACCACTGTATCTTAAAGTCGAAAAAGGCGCTGTGAAGAGAGAGAAAGAAACAGAAAAATAAATAATTCAACATAAATGTAAACTTTCAACCCAACTTATAATGACATGAAAAATTAAAATTAATGTTAAAAAGAAACATAAAAATGTATCGATCTCAACTTATGAAAAATAATGTTGATGTCGTAGAGCATAACATTAGAAGGAATATGAGGCAAAGGAAAGGATGGAGACTAAATGATAGTACTAGAAAGAAACTGGATCAAGTTTTTATATCAGAAAAGAATTCACCATTTAAGAGATATGAGAGAGAGAGAGATAGAGAGAGAGAGAGAGAGAGAGAGAGAGAGAGAGAAAATGAAAGGGAGAGAGAGCCAGGTAGGGATAAGTGGGGAAAAGAAAGGGATGTAGGAAGCAGAAGAAGAGAGATAAAAAGAAGAGCGACATGGAGAAAAGAAAAGGGTAGATAGCTAATTTGATGAATAGAGGGAAAGAAAAAATACAAGCAGAGATAGATAGATAAATAGAGAAACAAAGAGAGAAAGAAAGAGAGAGAGAGAGAGAGAGAGAGAGAGAGAGAATGAAAGGGAGAGAGAGCCAGGTAGGGATAAGTGGGGAAAAGAAAGGGAGGTAGGAAGCAGAAGAAGAGAGATAAAAAGAAGAGCGACATGGAGAAAAGAAAAGGGTAGATAGCTAATTTAATGAATAGAGGGAAAGAAAAAATACAAGGAGAGATAGATAGATAAATAGAGAAACAAAGAAAGAAAGAGAGAGAGAGAGAGAGAGAGAGAGAGAGAGAGAGAGAGAGAGAGAGAGAGAGAGAGAGAG
>BLXT01000981.1:375476-398393 GCA_019648995.1 Plakobranchus ocellatus
TTTTTTTTTTTCAATTTTCAGAGATGCAGTTTACTTTAATGTGACATATGATTGTTACCAAAAAATGTTGGCTTTTATCTTCATTGCTATGGCAACGGCCGCCATATTGGATTTTTAGCTATGTGATATATACAATTTTCAAATACTATCTTCTCCGCCAAATGAGCATGGATTTGAATGTAAATTTTTATGTTAAGTGTTTATGACCTTATCTACATTTGGTAGCATAGATCTTTTGCCTCTAATTTTATTTTTAGAAGGATTTGACTTTTGGCAAATAGTGAAATCTCAAAATTTCCACATTATAAACAGTTATATAAGTTATAACTTTGCACATGCCACAAATTTTAGATGATATTTCATGTAAATTTCAGAGCAATTGGTTGGTAAATAAAAAATCAGACAGAACTTGAGTGTGAAAAATTATGTTTTGAGAAAATCGCATCTGAAATTCCTATAAGATTTATAAGGAGAAATGAAGAAAAAAATATTCACAATACCTCAAAAACCCCTGCCTGGTATGCAGGACCTGCCTTGGCATATTTGAAAGATCCGTCAATTTATATTTACTCTTTGAAACAAAACTCAGTATAGACTCGACAGATTAGAACGCTGATGATAACAAGAGCAACACCGATTATCTCATTTGCTATGTGCAAGAATATGTCTTAGTTGAGTTATACAGACTTTGACCTGTGCCGAGCACCAATGAACACTTTCAGACTGCACCGTGGGAAGTTCTCATTAGTATTCAGGTCACGCACAACCAACCGCTGCAAAATTCGCATGAGAAAAGTCAGAATTATTTTTTACGTTTTTCTATATCTCGGGTTATGTAGGTCATAGGCTGGAAAATAGCTGGTGGAAATTTACTGTACTGTGCCTATAGTTTTGCCTAATAGACGTAGTATAGGGTGAAACGAGGACCAAACATTTACTTTCAACATGTGGGTGGGATGGTAATAAGTGTATCGATTCCAGGTACAATGTATTGGGCTCAAATTGTTGATAAACAGGTTGTAATGATCAAGCCTTCTAGGCTAATTTTGACTACAAATAAGCTAATTTTGTCCCACAGCCCACACTCATTAGCAAGCTGGAAAAAATTTTGAAATGAAAATGTAATATTTCTGCCCCAAGAGTACCATTTTTACATTTTCAAATACATGTAGATAACCTTTCAGGAAAACTCAAGACCCCATATTTGATATTTTGAACCTATACACCCATCGGTGGACCCACTCCGCCCATTAATATGACAAACAAAAGCAAACTAATATTTGTATAGTCATAAGTATGGTCTTTGGTAACTAAGATCCTTAAAAGCACTACTTTTTAAAAAGTTTCCTTTCACTCATTTGCATTCTATTAAAAACAAACGATAAACGTTTGAGTTAAACAAAACATGTTAAATATGTAAGTTTGGGCATGCTAGTTTGTTGTACTATCATTTTTCCTCCTTGCATCAGTTTTTTATCCCAATAATTAATTTCAAAATATTAAAACAATTTTATTTAAAATATATGAGTCTGACTTTCCAGTTTAAAATTTTCCATGACATGGTTTAGCAGGACAGGACATTTTGTACTGAAAAGTGAAGTCTCTTCATCTTCAGCAGCCAGTTCTGTGAGACAAATCAATGATTTTGGCTCTAATCCTGTCTTTGCATTAACTTAGGAAAAATATTATTTGGCCTTTTTTTTTTAATAAATCCAAGAGATCAAATTTTAAAAGAAACATCATTATCTGTCTATCTCTATCTCTCTATCTTTTCTTTACAGTTGAAGACAGATATGCAAAGCCTCTTTGATTGCATATATATGTTTACTACGCAGTCCATCTTTTAGCAGTTTCTATAAGAGGCGTGTAATCTTTACAGCTTTAAAAAAATAAGGAATTCTAAAGAAGATTATCTAAAAACTATTCAGATGAAGGAGAGATATTTAAATTTTAAACAACTTCATTTTGATGCAGATGCCAATGAAGTCTAACGAAAAATGCCATGGTAAAACACTATGTTGGTAACAATATATTGATACCACTATCTTCATTGACGAATAAGAACTACTGTTCGACCACTTATTCAGAGAGGCCTGCTGAAGTGATCAAGTGAAGGTTAAAATTATTTTTCAGTCTAGAAAACATTTAAAGAAATTCAAGATGCTTAAAATGCTTAAAAAGTCTTTTTTTTTTTTTTTTTAATATCTCTTTGTTTATATTATGGATTTGCCATTATAGTTACTATTTGGTAGCTTCTAAAATTAATGTTAGTACTTTTTCACTTAAGGCACTTTGCTCAACAATCAAAATGGACAAAAAAGGAAATTGATTGACATAATCCAAAATTCACCAAGTCTTTAAAAACCCATTTGATCCTCAATGGCTAACAAAGCCACTATGGTGGCCACATAAATTTATGATTGTATAATAATTTTTATAGCATTATACTTTTGCTCATACCTTTTTATTTATTCTTCAGCCTAAAATAAACTTTTTATCTTTAGCTGAAAATGCACAATGTTATTATTTCAAGCTAGAATGGCAAATAACTACCTATGTTTCATTTAAGAACTTTTTTTTTTAAGGAAAGTAATATGTTAACTGGTATTTACTTGTGTATTTATTTAAACAACTTGACAAGTGCAGCCTCATTGTTCAAAACTATATATTTTGCTCACTGCCACATTAACTTATCCTTATAATTTTGGGAAGCCTTCTGTCAAAACATGATCTTCTGTATCTAATTCAGAGGGCACTCTGTGAATGATAATGTCAAAGTCTGAGCCACCACTATGACCACTAGAGGGAAAATCTGTGGCTAAGTCAATTGGAGCAGAAATTACACCCTCACTGCCCTTTCCCTTGCCTCGAGACTTTGTTTTCCTAAGGTTCCTTCTCCCATGGTTTCCTCTGAACCGAGACATGGGTACTTCTTGCTCTGAACCTGAGCTTGACTCAGCCCCAACAGGATTTATCAATTCAGGCAGAAATTTGAATTGTTTTGGTCTGGGAATCCATCCAGAGTAGGTACTGGCACTGCCTCCTGCGGCATTGGTATCTAATGTTGGTGGAGAGAGCATGTTTCTGGCATAAGTTGATTTGGTAATTAAGTCAGGTTTTCTTTGGCTTGGATCTGAGCGCTCATGCGCTGAATTGCCAGAGGAAGAATCTGTCCGTTTATGACCTCGGTCAGATTCTAAACTTTGGGGGCTTGCATTACCCGATGACTGGTTGTTAGTACTTCCTGTAACCGCCAAGCCTTGCTTATTTTTTGCTGAAAATTTGCTCAGGATATCTGTTTCTCTGCTGTTGCTATTCAGGCATGATCTAGACTTAGGTATTGCATCTGGTTTGTACAAAACGTCAACTCTAAATTTTTTGTCAGGGGTAGCTGCAGCACCAACTGTCGTAGAAGTGCTATAATTATCTTTTCTGTCAGAACATTGTGTCCTTGGTGAAAGTTCCTTGGCAAGTTTGTCAGTTTTAATCTTTTGGATTGTATCTCTGGCATTCTCATGGGCTAAATGCAGGCTTTTTGTCCCTTCAGTGTCTACAATCTGATGTAATCCCCCAATAATTTTACTGCTTTTTGTGCGTCTAGGTATTAACATTGAGGAGGGATTTCCAGCATCACTTGACATACCCTTAGCTCCATGATGACTTACTTTTTGGTCTTTAGTGGATTGCTGGTCTAAAACATTAGCCTGCAAGTTAGATTTCAGCTTTGTGGGAAATATGTGTGAGTTATGCTTTGCTTTTGAAGATGAATGCTGTGAAAGAAGACTGCTCACTACTTCCTCGATATGTTCAAGTCCTGAGACATTTAAAGGACTGTTCTGATCTTCAGGTTTGAAAGCTTCATAAGGTGTATTTGTAGCTTCTGCTGTTGCCAAGTCATGCCTTTGCATTTGCAACTGCTGAAATATCTCAAATTCTAGATGAGATCTGAAATAAAGGAAACAAAATCGAACTGTGAAGCACTCTTAAAGTTTTTTCATTATGTGCTCATAATGTTACGTTTGAGAAAGACTATCACACAACAATTGTGGTGAAGAAAAAATGAATCCCTAGAATTAAAGAAAATTCTCCTGATTTATGTGCAAAGTTTAGGAAAAGGTAACAAAAAAAAAAAAAAACAAAAAAAAAAACGACAACAGCAACAAAAATCAAAACAAAAGCAATAGCCCATCAACCATAAAAAGACTTTGCTATGAGATAACTCTTAGTGAATCTCAAATGATTCCTACATGAAGCATGATCAACTTGATACTGTTACACATGGTGATAAATTTAACCATAATTAGAATAACTAGAAGAAAAAAACATGCACTTTTAAAAGTACCAAAATGACCATAATCTATCGAGATCAAGGATTGAAAGCATCACACCTTTTATTGCTATAATTCTAGTTTGGACAATAAATGTGAATTTGATGCACTGAATCAATGGCCTGAAAATGTTTGTCCACCAAAACTTCAGTAAAAGTAACTAACACAGATGCCAAAGGTCAATCCAAACTTTAGTGTAACAATATGACAAAATGCAAATGATATCTCTTTACCTGAAAGGTGAAAGGCATTTTAGGCACTTTTTTTTTTCAATACTACAAGCTTTGAAATCACCAATGCAGTTCTTTGATAATAACCTGTAACAGCTACATAAAATCCAACAATGATAATTATATTTGTACTGACCTGAGCTCATGCTCTTTTTCTTCAGATAGAATATCTGCTCCAATACTGTCCAACTTCAACAGCTGGGCTAAATACGGTTCTTGGGAACATAATTTATCCTCAATTTTTTGCAGGCGCTGCTCCAGACGAGGCATTTGATCTTCAGGCTCTGATAGAAAGTCTGCATGATCTGTCAACAACATTGCTTGATCCTAAAAACGAAAATAAAGACAACCAGGAGGTGGATTATTTAGGAAAAAAAATGATACAGCATAATGTATTACAATATAATAAGCACATCCAAACATATAGATGAAACAAATATGGTGTTTAGAGACTCTAAATAAAAAATTACCTGCGAGAAGAGGTAAAAAAGTTAATGTTAAAAGAATTTAATAATTAATAAAGGCATAAGAATTCGATACTTCTTTTCTTCTGTTTCACTTGTAGATTCTTACTTTGTTCAAATTGGCATGTAAATCCCCCTGACTGTGTCTATCATTCCTGCAGCTAATTTTCCTACATGAAAATATGCAATTCACAATATTATAATTTTGTGCATTGTCATTCACATTTACTCTCATTCTAAAACTGCAGTTGCCTTTCATGCTGAGTAATTAAGAAAATAATGGCAACAGGAATACATTTGTAAGCTTGTACAAGGTAAATGACTTGGTCCTTTTATTTTCTTACCCAAAAGAAAAAAACACCATGAAAGTATTGCATGTTTAATTAACATTTACATATGCAATCAAATCTTCTGCCTGAAACAATACTAGTTTAATATTAATTCACCTCTTCGCCATACTAATTAAAAAACTTCAGGTTGAGCTCAGTGGCTCCTGCGCTGCTCACCATTGATCCTCCACTTGACATGCCATCCTCCCCACAATTTGGAGTTGTGTCAGAGTCTGAGAAACTGTGGTGTTTATCTGGCAAGCCACAGGTTCCAAGTACAGCATTCATTCTGAACAAAAGCTCCTCAACTAGGTACAAAATTTCTGCCATTGTAAATTCCTGAATGGGAAAAATAAAGAAGAGATGTAGTTTAAATATGAATTATAAAAATATGATATAAATAGAGAATTTTAGTAAATGCTATCTACTTTAGATGTTGAAAAAATATTCTCAGCGAGAGAACTTTGAAAAGAATGTTGATAATTATAAAAAAAATAGGCCTATGTTTAACACTAAAAGGACCATTGACAAGAATATTTGCGGAAAAAAAAAAAAAACAATCATAAAAGACTGGCGACGAGTATACTCGCAAAAAGTACCCAACCCATAAAGGATCAGTGACGAGTATTCTTGCTACAGCTAGTCCATTACTTTCTTCCAATCCAAAATATTCTTAATCTAGACCTTTTCAGGCCCAGACAAAATGAAACACTTTTGTTATCAATTTGCGGACGTGGGTGTACAAACAAAGGATTTCCATTATAGGCTTATCCTTATTGGTGTTAAAGAAATGGGGGGGGGGCAGCTCTGGTCCTGGGGATTGAACAGGGGAGGGGTGGCAGCTCTGGTCTGGGAGGGGTAGTTCTAGGGTGGTAAAGCCAGTCCTTTAGGCGTTGATATTTTGAAAAATATCATTACCTAAAAGATAATCAACTTTAGGTACAACTATAAAATAAAATCAAAAACAAAAATCTCAAACAAAAATTTTTGAGAGATTCATTTATGATGTTATGTTACTAAAAGACTCACAGCTGGCAATGTGTTATCTGTCTGGTCAACAGATGGTTCCTCACGCAGGCCTGCCAGCTGAAGCAATGTTTTCCAATAGAAAGAAACTAGCTGCCTGCCTGTCAGTGCAAGAACACGGCTTTTCCTTGTTTTCTTTAATCTTTGGGTCAACACCGTAAAGATCTGTTGTAGAAGATGTAGCAAAAAATAAATGTCAGATGGAATTTTGACAGCATTTGATTCAATTCAAATTTCAAGATTTAAATCAAAATAGATATACTTTCAACAAACATTTGATTTTGTATTTGAAAACAAAAAAAAAACTTTAGAAGGCCAATCATTTTTTCTTGACACTGCTCCTAATGAGCTGGATGTTCCGTTTAATGCTGTTGAGAAAAAAGATTTCAAAACTTGTACTCTTCTTTACCAACTTCACATACCTGTATCTACACATACCTGAATCTACATGATCTGTATCTGTTTTGAAGTTTACGAAAGCTTACAGGATGCAGTTTCAGACTAACTTAATAATATATAGATGTTCAAAATGTGTCTTGCCCTTCATTTGATTTTAAAGACATTAATAATTAAGCAATTTTAGCAAATTTAAGGTATCAGTCTATGTGTAATTTTCACTGCTTACATAAGTCAATGTAAATCCATGTAGGAAAGTGTAGCCAAACACCATGAGCATTGCAAAAACTGGCCTATGTGTGGCAGGGCTGTCCATTTCCTCTGGCCAGTCCAAAACTCTTACTGACAGTGCAGACATAGTCAAGAGACTACACCAAATAGAGCGCAGGCTGTATAGCATGGGTTGGAATAGACCTGTTGCTAGGCAGGCAAAAGCTAACATGAGGCCAATGTATAATAACTGTTGAAAGAGAAACAAATTCAAAATTAATTTACTAATGCTTAAATCCTTAAAATCCTGATTTATTTTTCAAAGGAGCAATGTAAACTCATGAGTTTTGATGCAACAATCGAGTACAATCATCACTTCAGTATAAATTACATCTCCACCATCTTTCTATAAATTAGACCTACATAATGATAAATACCTTCAAACTAACGAAATTCAGAAGGCCTAATTCATAATTAATATTAAAAAATTGTATATTGCATGTGTAAAATTACATAATATAAGAACAAATAAAAGCAGATAATATTTTTAAGTGGAATTAGAAAATAAAAAAAAAAAAAATTGAGAAGGTAAAACAAGTCAAAGATAAAGGTTCAATAGAGAATAATCAAAACTTACTCCTGCCAAAAATATCTCTCGCCTGCATCTTCTGTATACTGTTTGAAATCTCCAAAACACTTGGTGGTAATGCAGAATCTTTACACTTTTAACAATCACACAGAAGAAGACTACAGCCACCAAATCTCTCAGGAGCTGTGGAGAGGCAATCAATTACAGCAAAAATAAAATACTTTTCTTCCTATTTTCAAAATTAAAATGTTATCAACAACAACAAATACGAAATTATTCAGTGAAATAAATAAATTGGGTTTAATAAAATCCTCAAATCTAAAAATCTTTTTCCCACAGGAAAACATCCAAAATTGATTTGAAATCTGCAAGGCAAATACATAAAATACATTAAAAAATAATTATGATTTATTTTACCTGATCACAAAAGCAAATAAAAGAGATGCTGATGAACTCCTCATAGAAGGTGCTTCTCATACTCTCCACAGCATTCGTTATCAGCACATACCGAAAAATGTAGACCAGTATGTAAAGTAGCGATGCTGCACACATGAGTACCTAGTGATTTGAAAAGGAAAAGGGAGGAACAAGGGAAGTGATTAGAGTTGCATCTGATGCTAAAACAAAAAAATGTCTTCTAGATTTTCACTCTCTTCATAAAATTATAAACTTGTTACTTTTTAAATACCATTTTCATTGATATATGATGTATAACTTTTAGAGAATTGAAAAATATATGTTAGCATTTTAATTCAAGGTTACAAAATATGAAAGTGAAAGTCTTCCAGGTCAGAAGTTTAATTCCATAAATATATCAGAATATAGGTAAAAATATAGAACTTGAGAAGGCAAGCTGAAAGCTGATATCACAATTATAAATGTATTCTACCTGAATATAATTCCAAAAATAAAAGAAGTAGGCCCTGCCAAGCATGAAACCCTGTTGCATTTCACGAAAGATCATCCAAAGTGTGATAACCACAAAAAGAAGCTGTAAGAAATATGAATATTTTTTTTTTAATTGCTTGAACAGCAAAAAACACTTTACTAACATAATCCATGGGTTTTATCAATGATATGCTGAATTCATGTTACAACATATTATTTTGATTATTAACTAGCATGACTATAGTTATGATCAACTTTTAAAGACATGGTGACTTGCTACAAAATATCACTGCTGTCAAGCCATATTAGCTGCAAAGCCCTATAAGATTCTGATGATTACCTTACTGGCAAAAGTTGAAGTCAAAAGTTTGTAACCGCAGCTACTTTTCAAGATCTTAACTCTTTAACCAGTTATTTTTTAACTCATTTTTTTGGATTTTTTTCTCCCTTGTCAACAAAAAAATTACAGGGTGCATTTTTAAAATGCCCATAAATCACTCAATTTTTGTTTCAGCTTATTGTCCAATACACCAAATGAAAGCAAAAAGAAGATAGTAAACTGTAAAAGCAAAATTATATAACTTTTTCTCGTTATGCTGTGTTATTGTGTGAGTGCAAAAAGTGGTAAAAAGTGGTCATGTACGGTGAGAGCGTTTTTGACTGGATAAGCGGTTGGTTTGAGAAACGCTCTGAGCGTTTCTGACTGGTTAAAGAGTGAATTTCTTTTATGAACTTTCAAAAGAAGGACAATTTTTAAAAAAAGCATAAACCATGTCTTATGTCTTGTATACCTAAATTACTAAAGATTTGCTAATGAATACAATATTCAATCCTTTTCTTAATTAAATTACAAATTGATAAATCTACCTCTGACTGAGTAAAATCACTCACCTCACAACCCAATATCACATGGTCAAAGAATGAGCTGTATCGAAACAAGTTAGTTGACATAATGTCCTCTGAGGTCAAAATATTGCCTAACAATGGGTCTATCTCCATCAACAAAGTGACTGAGCTGAAACAGCAAAACAAACAAAAGAATTATCTGTTAATTCATAAATCCAAACCTTATGGATAGAAATATGTCAACCACGGTTTAAAGTGCCGAAGTCAAGCTATAGTACTGTGTATCCATCCCTTCAAAAATATTTTATGATGAGTGCCTACTCAATAGAGGAATTCATTCAACCAGTGCCAATAAATATAAACATAGTTTTAAAAAGGCTTCACACATCATTTTCAAAATTTAGGGTTATTTTACAAAGAAAGTCATATTGATATATCACCTAAATAAATTTGTGGGGGCATTGTAAAGTGTCATCTCCACAAACACTGCTTGAGTCTCTTTGTCAATCCACCCACTCTCTTCAAGCTCTTTCAGTTGTTTTGCTGCTGTATCCCTGAATTTATAGAAATAAAAAAAAGTAAGAAAAAAAAACAATGAGTCCAAGCTTTCATTCATATGTTATTCAAATATTTAGTTTTTATAATCAGCGATATTTTACTTAAAAAAAAATAAAAAAAAATTTAATTTCATGACAGAGTTACAACAAAGAAAAAAGGATCAATGACAAAAAGCTGTCCTACTGGCATTACTGTTGTGTGCAAATTGTAAAATGAAGCATACATGTGCAAATACAAACATATTAAATGAGACTTTCCATAGATTGCATTACAAAGGGAGCCGTAAAGTATTACTTTTCAAAGTAACATTAATAATGTGACTCTCAAAATTTTCAAACATTTCCTTGAAACCAACATGTACTTACTTTACCATGAGACAATCTATTATTAGAATAATCTTACCTTGACCTGTCTAGCTTGACTATTCCTGGTCCTAACCAGGACTCTCTAACAGCCTCAGATTGCAAAGATGAGGTATTGTTCTTGGATGGCAGGAAATCACTGTCATTTCTATTCCTGATGCTTTCATGATGTAAACATTTATCTCTTGTTTCTCTAAAGTATGGCTTTGGCAGACACTTAGCAGGCAGCCCCCTCAGCTGGCGGAGTTGAATCTGTCCAACAATGTGCCCCAGCCATGCTGGAGACATAGATAAAGGATGCTCTTTGCTCTCATTAGGCTGACTGATTGATACTTTCTCCTGCTGCTCACCACTGAAAAGAGCTTGACTGTAAAGTGAGTTGATAATTGCAGCCATGTTCCAGTTATACCAGTCATTGGGAGACTTGAGGTTATTGAAAGCCATGCCATTGTGACTTAAGGGAATAAAGAAAAGACAGAATTATAATGTAATCAAAATTACACAGACGATTTTAATTTTCATATTCTAAAACGAAAGAAAGATCCATTAAAAATAAAAAAAATTGTCATGAAGATAGGAAAAATAGATATGCTTCAATTTTAAGGCTTAAAAGCATTCTTGTAAAATTCAATTGATTCAACAATAAGAAAAAAAGCTCTTCTGGGAAACTGTGTCTTACAATATTCTATAACGATGCATTGATAAACTCCTATATTTCATGAAAAATTCTCACCTCTAAATAGATCCTTTTTTCTGAGACAAAAACAACTCATTGAAAAAGGAACTAGGAACTTTTTTTATTTCATTCCTCTGACCTAATTTTTTCCATATTGATTTCCTCTATTTATTTTTTGACAAATCATTCTGAGTATAAACAAATTTAAAAAGCATGCTTACCTCTCTGTGGTAAGAGCTTGTTTTATTGCTAAGTTGCGCATATATGGAGATCTTGTGTCTTTTCCGAAGCTTATTGTGATTAGGATAAGGAACATAACGAGGAAACATGCAAGGTTCCTGAAAAAAAAAGCCCAATAATTGTCAAAAAGAAAAAAAAAATGTAATAAGAAAATTGTAATACTCCATTCAATAAAATACAAATCATAATCTACGTATGCCAATAAGTAGTTGTAGTGGTCCAGATACATTTACTACATTGCAAGATTTAAGAGGTTAGTATGTCAGAATGAACTAGATTTCCTTTGTTTTAAGGAGAAAAAAAACACAAACAGAATTTCCTGCTTGTTTGAAATTTAGTATCAGAAGAAACATATATAAACTCCTAACCTTCTGAGCCTAGAGCACATACACTAGGGCCTAGATGCTATTTTTAGACACACCTAGGACTGGTTTGATAGTCTGTCTGCAGTTCCTCTTGCTTATAAATTTCAAAAAAAGGCACAGAAACATTCCTAACGCATTTTTTCCTCTCTTGAGCAGAATATAATTTGGCTGAACCATGGCAGTTTAATATACTTTTTGAAAGTTAATAAGTACAAAATCCACAACACACACAATTTACAATTGTGCAGTAAAGTCTCAAACAAAGTGCCGCAATCTGGACAATCACTGCAGCTGATGTATGAAAATCTTTTTGTAATTTTGCAGAACTGGACGTTAATTTGAAAGAAACAACCCAAAAGTTTGATTTACTATCAGTTTCAGATAGATGATGACTTTTCTATATCTAACAATCCAAGTGATAGGAACAGTGATACAGAGGGGGAGTCTAGACCTAGACCTAAATCTAAAGAGGTAAGGGCCACATTCTCCCTCCCTCAACGGATAGAAATACGTTAATTTTAGATCCAAATAATTGGGATAAAATTTCCTTTGCTCTGCATATTTCATTTACAGATCAAGACTGTTGGTCCAACAACATTTCCTTATAAATCTATGCAAAGCCTTCTCTTAAAGATGACTAAAATTTTCTAAGGAGCCTAGTCTGGGAGAATATCTAAGGCTGAGAGGATTAATCAAAACACATCTGAAGTGATGAAGGCAAAAATTTAATTATACTCATTATTAAGAAAATGCAAAGGATGTAACACAGCAAAAGGAAAAAAAAAAATAAGAACAAATAAAAAAAAATAGAGAAAAAAAAATATTCCTGAGAAAAACTTACCTAACCAAAAGGAGAGCCCTTTTTTGCCTTATCTGTCTCTTTCTGGAAGACTTGAGCTGCTTTTCTTGAGGGGGTCCAGCAAACCTCAGATAGCGTGACCTAGATCTTGCAGCCACACCCTGAGAGCAGCATAAATTGAAATTTTATTTTATACGAAAATGTCTGCTCTGATATTTCAGCAAATATTCTCCTTAAAAACAACCAAACTGAAAGAAAAAAAACAGTCAAAACACAG
This sequence comes from Plakobranchus ocellatus, assembly GCA_019648995.1. Classification (NCBI taxonomy): domain Eukaryota; kingdom Metazoa; phylum Mollusca; class Gastropoda; family Plakobranchidae; genus Plakobranchus; species Plakobranchus ocellatus. Next base: position 388,060 of record BLXT01000981.1, read on the forward strand.
TGGACTGAATGTAAGGATATGTATAAATATTTTTCTTGTACAAGATAAAAAATGGTAACTAAAATCTTTTAATTATGAACCATTTTACATCTTTTTGGACCACCACAGGTTACTATGTAGGACAAGTGAGAGGAATTTAAACAGACAAAAAATTTTATTTTCAATTTGTTCTTTTTTATTTCATTACATCAGTGATGTCCAGTGCAGACCAGCTAACTCTAAGATCAAGCAAAGGAACATATAAACCCAATATGTATCTTTCTAGAAATTTTCCATGTTGTACGAAAAAAGCTTGTAAGACCATCTAAAATATATAGAAACAAATAGCATATGACCAATGTACAAAATTCAGTCCATCATCAAAGACTTTCATATTCAATAGTGCAAATTCAATTTTCGAGAAAAGAAATATCAAGTTTTAGATTCCCTACTGAAAAAATTACAATTCAAGAAAGCCCCTCTGCAACTGTCCTGAGCTTGAACAAGCAACAAATTGACTGGTTTGTGAGAATCCAAAAAAAAAAAAAAAAAAAAAGTGGGTCTCCCACACATATTATTATATCTAAAAATTAGAGCTAGCTGATTTATGCCCTAACTCTGACAGGAGAAGAATTGGCAAATCCTGCAAAATCAGGGATTTGACATTTGGGTAGAGACAAAATAAATGTAGGCCCTGCTTTTAAATATATTATCATAATTCAACATTCAGTGTATTGCTCTCAAAATTTAGAAATCTTTAGACCCTCGTCTCTGAAACACAAATGTGTAGCAGTCTGGTCTACATCATTGGGATTAACTCAAAATATCAAAGTAAAGAAGTAAATACTCTCAATGCTTTATGTATAGAAAGCCTTTTGCATGTCTATAGAAAGTTTTCTACAAAGAGAGGTGTGTGGTTTTCACCCCTCTAGACAATGGTTCTCATTTAAAGCTAATCATGCTAAGCTACAACTCCACTCATTTTGTCAGACAGCTACATGAAATAATAATTATATCCATGAGTTTATTCAAAGCAACACACTCAAGGGAGGTTTTTGAGACCTACATTTCTATTCAATTTAATTAAGAATCATGTCATTCTGCATCACAACCCCCAATTTTTATGAGTATCTTCATTAGAACAAAAAAGCTGACAAAAATGAGGTAAAAGAAATGTAAGTGATGAACTAACTAATTCAAATTCCTTTCTCTTACCCTTTGAAGTTCTTCATCTTCTTCACCCAAGAAGGAATGCTGTTTATTCAACACTCCAGATATGCCCTTCTCACCATAGAAACCATCTTCATAATGATTAAACACAGTGACGTTCTTGCGATGTCTCACAGAGGTGTACAAAACTCTCAGCACAATCTGAGAATTATAGCAAAATGAAAAACATGAAATAAAAGATGCCACAATGCAATATCATGCATGATCTTCTCAAAAAAATAAAATACTATTAGTGAACCAAGCAATCTCTGATAAACCTTTGAAAAATCAGTTATCTTTTACAAAGATAAAGTATCACATTGTACCTTTTTTTTTTTTTTTTTTTAATTATTGGATAAAAGTATGAGTGAAGCATGCATTTATTCATTGTAGATCACTTACCAACAAAGGTTGGACAATAAAGAAGCAAGCAATAAAACTGAAGTAAACTGATTGAATCCACATAACACTTTTAGTGTGACTAAATCTGAAAAAAAAAAGGAGAATTTATGTATCTGTAAGTCACAACAGAATGAAGTGTTTCTATGCTTTACTTGTAAATAGAACAAGATAAGCTGTGAAAGTCTATCTAGTTAATTAAAAGGAAAATTTTCAATTTTAAAGAATTATCATTTCTTTATGTATGGAAAGTCTATAAACTTGCCTATTCATAAATAAAACACATCTTTGATTATATAATTATGGGTTTTTGCTTTAACTGAATTTAATTATTCAGTCATGCAAATTGACTCTTTTTGTAACAGTGCTATACATTATACATCTTGAAACACTTTATTTTAGATCACAAACAATTTAATATATAGATTGGTTAAACAAAGCAAAAATTCACAGAATTGAAAGATGATTATAAAAAGCAAAACCAATACTTGTGACTAGTTTGTGCTAGTGGCACTTTTTGCAAACTGAAAAATAATCACCTGAATCCATACATCACAGTAATGGTGATGGAGGCACATGTTATGAAAAGACACAAAATCCAAGCCAAATATCTACACCAGAAAGGCAAAAATATTCTCCGACTAGTGTTGAGAATGTCAGACACATGATCTGTTCAGAAAGGGAGCCAAAAATCGTAAGGATTTAGTGACATAAAGCTTTGATTTAGTTATGATAAAATAAAAGTAGTTATATTTATTTTTTAAAGAAATTGTATTGATTACAAGAAATATATAAAAATGGTTATGTCCTATGAGCCTGGGTTTCAAAATTTGTCATTACTTATCTTTCCTTTTTTGAAGACTAATCTTTGGTATGATGGTTTTGGTCTTATCTAAAATACTGAACATCCTTGTCATTATCTTAGTATCGATGAGGCAAATTTAAATATTTCATTGTAATCTCACTCACCGCTTGAGCTGTCATCAGAGCAAGCCTTGGTCTTGTATTTCTCAGCAGCCACTCGGCTTGCTGTATCCCATGCACTTGACGCATGGTCTGTGTCATATTCTGATAAAGGGGTTGTTAAAATCAGGAGTTTAAAAACATTGTTTATACACAATTATACTAGTGATATGTAATATTAACTAAATGAATTACTTTTTTTTGTGTGTTCAATGAAACAAAAAATGCAAGAAAGAAAAAAAAAATATGAATGGATTTATGAGAAACCACGACAACTGGAAATATGTGTAGCGCCCCACACCATGAGATGTTGGTTTATTTTGCAGGAATATGAAACAAACTAAGGCATAGTTGTGATTGTTCTCAATTTTCTTCATATCAAAATTTTCTCAAAGCTTTTGAAGGGGCCTTACAATGTTTAACTTACGGTAGGCACTTTCTACAAAGCATGAAACCAATTTTTCCATGGCTTATTTTCACAATATGTCTCATTCTTGTGGTACGCTAGACATAATATCAATGCTAAACTGTGTAAACTTTAGCAGTTGTAGGCCATCACAATTCAGAGTTGACATGAAAATGTCAACCATCTGTAAAACTTCTAGCATTAATCACTAACCTGCTAGTAATGTTTGCACCAAAGGAGTTGTTGATGGAGCAGACAGCTGGGGACTAGTCTGAGATGTCTTTACACTATTGGCGCTTGATCGAACCTGTAATAGTAAACAACAAGAATGAAAATGAACAAAACAAAAAAAAATTATTTTCTTTATCGAATTTTGTAAACTTTCTAATTTCAACCTAAAAAAAATGTCAGTCAATGAATGGTTGTTCTCATTAAAAAAAAAAAAAAAGGAATAACAATTCTTTTTTTTTTTTTTACATATGTAATCTTATTATTTGCCCTTGCATTTTGAAGATCCTTAAACTTACTTTCATGTACATCCTTTGATTCTTATTTTGCTTCATCTATATAAATACATAAATATATTCTTTAAAAAAACAATCTCTTACATTGCTTAAATGTGAACTTGCTCTTGAACAAGCTGAATTGAATTGAATGAGGATTTTGTAAAAAAAAAAAAGAACCTTAGCATTAGAGGGTTTTCTTATTTTTTTGTTTGAAAGAAAGGAAATGGTTAAAAAAAATGATTCTCAAAGAATTTCAGTCTATTCACTCAATAAAATCTTCCAACTTTTATACTTAAATGTGAATTAACTTTATGGTGTATAATTCTTACAGAATGTTGACGCTTAAGCCACTGTTTCTGAGCCCAGTCTTGAATATTCTGCCAGTTGAGGATAGATTGATCTAAGATAGAATGGGTCATTTGGGTCTGGGGTGTTTCTTCTTCCCCTTCACTAAGATCACCAGTTGCTGCTCCTCCTGGTTTGGCCATGTTGTTGAGCAGAGCACGGTCTCTTTCATAGCCAGGATAGTGTATCTGCCAATATTTTTTTCCACATTAAGAAGCATCTTAAAACAAATTTTGATGTAAAATTATCTCTTAGAATTTTTTAACATATCTGATGTGGTACATAAACTAATTCATTGCTTTCTAAAAGTGTATGGGCTGGACTAGAGTGTGCATGCATATGTGTATGAGATAGACAGAGACAGAGAGATAAAGACGGAGGGAGGGGGAAAGAGAGAGAGAGAGAGAGAGAGAGAGAGAGAGAAGGGGGGGTAGATATGTAGTATGCAATGTATGAAAACAAAATAAACAGTTCCAAAGATATTAAAATTAAATAGTGCCAACAAGTTTTCTATTTCTGTGCAAATTTGAAAATGGAAAAGGAATAGTCATGATTACGATTCTCATCCAGTCCTAAAGAAAACTTTCATTACTGACTGTTATAATTCAGTGAAGTCTTCCCCTTTATTCTTTAAAACATTTGAGAAATAAATGGACCATCTTGTCACTCAAGTGATTTGGGATCTTGGATCTATTTTTAACGTAACCATATGACAGAATTCAGTCTAAAAAATCACAAGGCCTAACAGGATAATAGATTTATATGCTATACTGCTAAAAACAAAGTTTGTGACTAGTATTCTGATTAGTTCACATAGATCCGAGATCCTGAGTCATGTCAGCCTGCAGATGGCTAATAAAATGTAAATAAACTTACCCTGCTTCTTCTGAACAAGAAACCAAGGAAAAGATTCAAGGGTAGAACAATCAAACAACAGATGAAACCCATGACTATGTTATGCCAGGACAAGTCCAGCAGGCCAAACTCTCTATAGACCTATGGAAAAAAATGCAACTGTAAATTAAGATATTCTAAATAAAGGAAATTTTGATTGATTTCACTTGTACTGCTTTTCTCAATTCCATTAAAACAATTTTTAAAGAGATTTTACTCTCAAAATTATTGGTTAAAAATTTATTTGAATTGATGGTTAAGAAATTAAAGACCATTTTCTTCATTTTGGACTTTGCACAAGTTTCTTCTTAACTTATGCAGCCTGTTATGTCTCTCTGCTTCACTTCTTCTTTTTCATACATTTTTGTGGAGTAATATCATTGAAATACTTACCTTTCTTCAGCCTTTTCTTTAATTTAATATCTCTGCCTTTTCCCTTTGATCTAGAATATCACTGTAGAGCTCTTATTATCCTTACTCAATAAGTGAAAAAATGAGAAAAGCCAGGCTGCCAAGTTCAGTCAATGCTTTTAATACATAGCTGTCAAAAGATCTGCTATATGTTATCCTATCCCCCATATTCCATTTTGCCATTCTCACCTTCTGTGGTGTTTGCTTAAACCAGATGGCACTAAGACACATGTAAGCAGAGAGCAAAGTGAGACACACAGTGAGGCGCTGAACCCGTGTGAACCGGCTGTGAGGTGGTCTTGTCAAAACAGACATCCAAGTGTGAAAATCACTCAAATACTGAGAACCTTTTAGCCAGAAAATCTGAGATAAAAAAATAAAGCTTTTTCTAAAACTAGGTCTAAACATTTTTAAAAAAAATATTGAAACACATATATTAATTTTGTGTTTTAACTTTTCGAGACAATATAAGCAAAAAAAAAATAAAATGATTGATTTTTTCATTAAAAAAAAAAAAAGCTCAACAAAAACGAATCAAACTTTGTGACATTAAAAATTGGTGAATAAAAATTAACAAGTTAAAGAAACAAAAATGTACATGCAAGGCTTTTAGGCAAAGGTTGATCGTTTCTCTTTTTCTTTTAATCCTTTTTTTTTTACTACTTTCAACATTCATATTCTAGTAATGAATAATTATATATTCATTGTTTTCACCATTTCAACACCATTTCAAAGCTAATAAAAAGCAGTATCATCTTATATGAAAGGTTTCAGAATGTGACTTGCAACTCATTTTGACTACTCCATAGACCTACAAACGTTTAGCCAGGTAGGTATTCTTAACCCTGGAAGTGTAATTGTGTCATAATTGTGGTGCAATATAGCCATTTAAAAAATGAATATCTATTCTTTCATGCCACAAAAATAGTGAAGTTTTGGGTAAATCAATTGAAGTGCTCACCATGTTAAAGGTAATATTGCGCCCTTCCACTGAAGTGAACTCTCTCTCCACCTTTCCATCATCTCTGTCCACTGCCAGCCATCTCTGACACAGGAAATAAGCAGCTTGACCAGTGTTCAGATCCCTCACCACTGCTTGTCGCAAGTACCATCCTGGGCTTGTGCCACAGTTGTTGTGCCATAATTGTATCTTCTGGATGCGTCCCAAACTCTCTGGTAGACTAGAAAAAATAGATCAAATTGTAGATTTATTGACAAAAAATGTAACACATGTAAATTTTGAATTTGTAAAAATTAATGAGGTCCTAAGACTGGTTCTCTCACATGATGGTAATGTTGTCTTAGTCTTGAGTGATGATGATCCCTAATTTTCAATTCATTCTACCTAATGAGAAATCTTTTGCTCAGCAAATTTTATAATGACAATAATAATTTTTATAAGATTTCTTTCATAAGAATGATGAATAAATTTATTCTGACATGAAAATAGCACACAGGTTTTAAATGAAAAGAAAGTAATTATAATTCTATGGAAAAACTAGGTAACTGTGGATTTCAAATTAATGAATGAATGGTGTGTTTACTCCCATGTGACACAAATGAAGTGCAGCATATTTCTTTTTTTTTTTTTTTTTTAAAATAGTCCAAGATACTATGTTGATCTACATAGAATGTAATGGGTATGAGATGCCTGAATAGCACCATTGTGACAAACAAAAAGTTCACATTATTTTCTTTTTTTTATCTCCATGCAGCAAAAAATATCTACGAAAAATAATGGCAGAATTGAACTCAATATTTTTAATCTATGAAAGGGCCTCTTTTGAATCCGAGATTTCTTCTTTCCTCAAAGTAATAATGTCCAGTGGTGAAAGACACCCTAATTTCTTTAGCTACTGGTTACAATTCCCTGGCAAACAAAAAAAAAAAACAAAACTGAATCACAAAAAAAACCTCACTTCACAAAGGTGTTCAAATCAAATGAAGCTAACTAATAGATTTAAATCACAGGTAAACAGTTTTCTGATGATTCTGAACTACCGTTGAATCCTCAATGGTGCAAAATAAAATCTATGCTAAAGAAAAGCTCACGATATGTCTTCAATTAAATTCAAATATAGCGGTTATGAAGTAACATCCCTTGAGGTTACAAATTTTTTAAAGAAATACAAAAGGTATATTTTCATAAAGTTTTTGCTTTTCAGCAGAATGTAAAAATCAGTTAATATAGCACTTAAAGTTTGAAACTTTGAAGCTCAGCACACATTGCCAATCATATTTTTCTTTCTTTCTCAATATGCTATTTAAAAGATAAAAACTTACGTCAAGATGAATCTGTCTCTTGAATTAGCTTCAAACATTGGTCTATTGTCATCACTCATCAGTTCTCGTGTTTCAGACATCCCCTCCTCACCATGAAGAATAATGCTTATCTGATAAAGGTCAAACCAAATAATATTAAGGTCATTATGAACCGAGTCAACATTAATATGTAGGAGTATTAAAAATAATCGAATATCCATATTGAATTGATTTGTTAAGCGCATTGAAAAAAAAAGCTACAAAAATCTTATGACCCTAAAAACCATTTTGAAAGTGAAGCACATCTCAGATTATCTGTATTAAAACTAGGGTTACTAAACTTTGAGTAATTCTCTTTAACTACAGAAAAAGTAACATTTATCCTGACGCAGATGAAACTTAAATAGGACAAAAATATACACAGTGATTTAAAAAAATAATATAATTTAGAAGAATCTGATTAAAATTAATAGTCTGCTTATGTTATTGAGTATGTGTGTAAGGGCATATTTAATATCAAATATTTAACCTCGTTTCCTACCACAAAGAACTCACCTTTGATGTAGTGCCTGCATGCCGACAGAAACCTGTCTCCAGAGCTACCTCATATTTCTGATGATGGGATGTTGCATTGTCTTGAAGATATACACAGGTGCTGGCATCTTTTTGAGTGTCTTGAGCATCAGAAGGGCTTAGAACCATTGCCATAACGATGTAGATCAGCATTAATAGAGATACAAGGATCACAACCAGTGGGTTCTCGTGAAGGCTGTGCAGAAAAATGTTAAAATGTAATAACTAAGGATGTTTGGAAAAGAAGTATTGAGCTTGGAGTATTTGTACGTCATTACTTCTAACTCTTTTTAATTCATGCACTATTAGTTGGCTTTAATGAGTAAAGTCATGTGAAAAAATGTCAATGGAATTGTCCAAAATTTAGACAGGCATATGTTAATAATATCCCAATCTCTATTGATTGATGAGAAGCTATGCATGACATTTTATTATTTAAAACCAGTTGGGGACATTGGGCAAATAGGTATATGATAAACTAAGATTCTATAAATTTACCAGGTTTTTTCTTAAGCATTGAAACCTTCTAGTAATCATGAAATGAAGACAGTGTAATGAATACGAAAAGGTTGTCCAAATTAAATTATTTGATACTTTAAGAATCTTCTTTTATCTTATACAAAGAATATATGGTTGTTAAACACAAGAAAGAGGTTATACTTATTGGAATATGTACACTAACACAGCTTTAGGAAGAAACCTATGGAAAAAATGCTAAAAGAATGACAATATTATAATAATTGTGTGAAAAATAAAAAAAAAATAATATTGCTAATCTAAGCAGTGATTGTGGACACATACATTATATAATCCGACTTTTTCCTTTTACATTCTCACCTGAAGAAAAATTCATCAACACTTGTATAAGATAGTGCAGTGGAAATGAGATCAAAATGACTGCCAAATGTTGTTAGATGATTGCAGCTGGAGAAAAAAAATCATCAAACTTGCATATAATCAATATTCTAATAGATCACATAAATAAAGATATTTAGACTATTCTACAGAAAAGTTTTAACCAAAAAAAAAAAAAAAATATGGCTAAGTCATACATTTCCCCAAAGAAAAAAAAGAGCTACTCAAGTGATTATATCACTGGCATTCTCTATTCGAGAAACACTTTATAATTGAAGCCACATAATTTCAGTTGCAATAAAATGACTTTAAACAGCATTACGTTATTTTCAGCAGGGGCATGCAATAGATTTTCCTAAGTACTGAAGGATTTGCAGAGACATCTCTCTTTTAATAGTATTCCTATTTTGTCTCAAATGATCATGTTCCTTTACCCGTTTGGTCATGCATCGTCCTCCTCTTTATACCTCTACAGCATTGTTTAGAATTGCTGATTTAAAGTCTGGTTTTCCATGTTTTTTTTAGGGGTTTGATGAAATATTTTACTACTATCAGCTGATAAAGTTCCACTGAAAACAAAATTTCCTTGACATTTAGAGCACAATGCTCCCCCCACCCTACTCCCAAGATCTGCAAGAACCCCTCTGCTGTAGATTTGATTCAAACCTGCCTCCACTGACAGCCAGAGATCACCTGTTTGTAGACAGACTACATGCACTTCAAACAAAACTTCAAGCCTTCATGCTCACCTGCAATGCAGCTCATCCACACTGGAGCTTGGCATTACGTGACAGCCATCACTACACCAGCCGTCCTGAGATGTGTTCCAATACAGACATGTGCCGTGCCATGCGTGTAGTGTGTAGTTCCGCCCCTGAACTTCAGTGCTCCGCCTCCTGCCAGAGTTGAATGACGCTTCCACCAATCCAATGTGATACCTACGACCACCTGGAAGTTTAAAGAGAAGATTTATTAAATAATATTACTTTTTTTAGACGAGGTTGTTGCACTTTACATGAAAAAAGCCTACACTCTAATGTTGATGGGACTAAAATATGTTTTTCTCCTTTAATTGTACTGTTATACAGTTGACTAAACACTTAAAAAAATTACTCTCTAGATGATAGCCTTAGAAAAAAAAGTTGGACAATCTTCACAGCCACAGGCCTCTAATCAACCCATGCTGTTACTTTCCCAAAAAAATTGGCTGAGCCTCTCAGTGTACTTTCATAATCTGGTTACAACTCGACACGTACGTTAAATCTATTTTTTTTTTAACTTCAATAAATAAAAATAAAAACCGGCATCACTTTACTTAAAAAATGAATGGTGTAAAATGATTGAAGAAAGCCTTACCCTTAAATGAGTGGGAAGATAGCTGTATTTTTATTTCATTAACTTCACGGCCATACTGCTGTTTAAACACTGGATCTACCATATTCTGCGGTGGATCATGGGAACTGCAAAAACAATGAGAATTTTTCCTTAAAAACATCAAAGAAAGATATATAATATATATATAATATATATAT
>BLXT01000981.1:550308-562808 GCA_019648995.1 Plakobranchus ocellatus
GGAGGGGAAGGCGAATACAAAAAAAAAAAAAAAGAAGAGACAACAATATTAAATACTAGACTGAGGTTAAGATCTGACTTTAAATAAACGCTCAGATACATTATTGGTAAAAGAAAAGATAAAGGAAGAATTGGATTCTTATACGGAATTTTAAGGATTTGTACTTGGTAAAATAATAGTAAAATATTACATTCCTTTCATTTTAAATCATGATATTGATGTTAATAAACGAAAAAGATTTCAAACAGAGCTGAAGTAATCAATATTACTATGTTGAATGAAATTTCTGTGTCTAATAACACGCATAAGCTTTTCAAAGTTTTCATGCAAAAAGTAAATCAGACGTACAAAAAGATGATATAGAGATTTTACTTTTGACTAAAATGGCTTCGGTTAGATGATTTAGGTCTGACCACGAGTCAAGGTCAAAGCAAAGGGAACAAACTATTTTTCATTGTTTTTCTACATTACTTGATAAATATGGATGATACAAAAAAGTACATATTCTGAAGAAAGATATTTTTATGGGACTGTAACTATGTTGCTCTAGATATAAAGATTTTGTCCTTGTTATACAAAGAAAATTAAAGAATCGAAACACCAGAAGATTTTATTCGAAATGAGGAGCCCTAAATTTAATGAGAACTTACTGGAGTCGATATTGATATATTTTGAACTACAATGTCCAGCTACAGGATGAAAAAAAAAGTAAACTTAACATTTTGAAGTAAAAAGGAATATTGCGATTTAGCTTTTTGTATCCTTTACTTATGCTTTATTTTACACCAATAATAAATCTAATGAAGCATTAACAGTTGTTTCTTGAAAAATGAAAGTTTAACCGCATGTCTTTTCACATATTTTGTTATTAGTACAATGCACTCAAGTCTAAAATCAAAACTGGCATATATTATTAAAATCAGCTAGATCCAAATGTTTAGTAGCACACAGCACTTAAAGTTACACTAAAAAAAATTACTAGCCTAAGAATCAATTTACTCACCTTCATTGGCAACGCTGATTTGTACCGACAAGTTCGTCTGCACGCTCTGCCGGCCCAAACGTGTACCACCATCATCATCAATGCCAACTTTCCTCGCTCCCTCGACACCGGCATCATGAGTGGGGTGAGCGCTCGGCCCAAACCTGGGCCTAGACCAGATCCTCTTCCGGCCGGCAGCGATACCTCCTGTTCCTCCAGCAGATCTGCTGGTACTGTAGCCGCCTGTTGGGATCTTACCCTGTGGAGGGATCACCTCACTACCGCGTCCACTGATCCCCCTTACCTTTTCCTCCTCTTCTTTTTGTCCAGTCTCCCTGCGGTTTTCCCTAGTTCTGCTGCCGCCCCTCCCTCTTGTGTGTTCGTCACCGGCTAAAGAACCTGTGCTTCCTTGTGATAGAGATTCGGTTCTTACTAATTGAGCTGAAGACTCAGGAACGGACTGGGCTATTGACGATATAAATGCAGCTCTTGGCGATGATAGTGTTGATAAAGATTTTGATGGTGGTGATGGTGCCGAGCTTTGGCTATGGTTCGGGTGATTTCGGTGCAGTTGCCGTGTCACCACTGGCACCTGTGTCAGATGGGGAGGCTCGCCAGGGAACTGAAAGCTGAAGATGAGGTCTTCTCGGTACAGCGGAGCACCTGCATCATCGGAAAAGGAAAGAATGAGAAGGGAAAAAAGTGTGAGGAGAAGTAACGGAAATCTTCCAGAATATAAAAAAAATTGCTAAGAAAAATAGTTCGTGGTATCCAAAAATACAATGAAATGATTAATCATGAAAAATATTTCTAGAAAGGTATTATTTACGACCAGGAAGAGACTGGGAGAAAGAAAGAAAGAGAGAAGCGATAAAGAGAAAAATAAGCGAGACGCAGAGCAAGAGAAAGAAAAAAAGACAGAGATGGAAAGAGATAGATTGGTAGAGGTATTACACAGTATGGCTAAGAAAGTTGAGAATGGACGAAAGGAGGTTTACATAGAAAAAAAAAGATATTGTTTAAAATTCTCTTTAGAGAGTTTTAAATCATTAACAGTTGAAAATCTTAGAGACAGAGGCTTAAAAGTACGCGTTTTACCAAAAAAGAAAGTACGTTCATTGTTGATCTTTCACAAAACGTTTATTGGATTCGGAAAAAAAAGCACAGATATCTAATGTTGATAAGATCTCTCAAATTTCACCGAAAGTAACCATTCCCAGCCGCAGTTTCCAAAACAAAAAGAGCCTTTTCTTTAAGAAAGAGTATACTTTTCATCTATATAAATGCTCGAGACACTCCGCAATTTGGATTCTCTGAACATACAGATCGTATAAAGGCCTTTAATAGAAGCAAAAACGAAAGAGAAGTGCTAATTTATTATGATCGAGAAAAAAAACCAAAAAGAAAAAAACAACTGTATCCATCGATCCTCATGGTGATTAGCTAAGTCTTACAAAGTTAACAGCCACATTCATACACATAATTATAACTATAACAAATATGAGATCAATCAACAACACCAGCTAAAGATGAAAAAATAAAGATATGAATGTATTGCAAATAAAAGTTGTACGGCTAATAAGAACCGCAACATGCACTTCATCGAAATTTGACAATATTAATTAATTTGACTTATGTTTTAAAATTTCTGCGGTTTAAAAAAAAAAGCAAAAGAAAACACCTTCTCTTCACCTAACCACAGAATGTTAATTAAGTGTTTTCTTACTTTTAACCAGCCGGACCGGTGTTGCCAACAAACTAAACCGGCGCTTTATTTGGCATTATTAAAAGGTACTCGATTTTTTTAAAGGAGCAATTAAGTTTTGCAGGTAAGCAGAGCAAGTAAGAACGAAATTTGTGTGTTTGAAGGCAGGAATTAAAAAAGAAAAGAAATTAACAGGGAGGAAATAAACTGGCCTTTGCTAGTGAGAAGTCAACGTAAACAAAGAAGCGAATTTATAAAGAAACGTTTACTGACACAAAGGTATAAGAATACGTATCCTAGCAGCAATAGCAATAAAACGAAGACATCAAAAATGTTTTTTAAATGTCACGAATAACAATGTAGAGGCCATTTTAGTTGCCGCCTTTTTTAGCTCATACACTCAAAATGCTAAGAAAATTTGAGATTGGAAAAAGTCTGTATAACACAAATGAATGTCAAAGAGCCATAAACATTAATAGAAATTCCCGACGTCATAACGTTGAAGAAAGACACAATAATAATAATGATTATGATACCCAAAAGAATTTTAAAAAATGACTGACAAATTGCTTATGCGAGTATGAGTCGAGGCCATGGTTTGCTATCTTCACTGTAGTTTTTCGATAAATGCCAAAATAAAAAAAGACCAATGTAAAGAAAGGGCGTCTTAGGAATCGATGTATCCTTTAAAAAATAACACTAGAATTAACATGAAAGTTTGTAATATGAAAAAAAAAAACTAGAGAGCTAATCGTCTACATCTTGAGGGTTCCCAACGAAGAGCAAATGAATTCAGAGAGAGAAAAAAGTCCTTTTTATTCAATAGAGATCAATTTTGTGGTAGGATTTTGTAATGCGGTACAATAATGAATAGGCTACAACCGTTTTGCTAAAGCCAGGCCATACCTTCCTAGCTTCTAAACAGCGATTGAAGAAAGATGGATAGGTCTAACGTTAGATAGGGCCAGTGCCCTATCATGGCCGTGTAAACGTGCTTGGCAGGTCAGTAACTTTATTAGATCATAGTCCGCAGAGACGCCAGGGATCTCGTGTAGAAAGCTGAAACTTGTGGCTTTAGCTTTGAAATACCCAGCTGAGTGTTGCAGTAAGTATTAAAAGAGAGGCAAAGTAAAGCAAACGAAATAAAACGTGTCCGGAACAAAACTCCGCAAGTTAACAATCTAAACAATGATAAATGCTTCTGGAGGTAAAGGCACAGAAACAGACACAAAGAGGAAAGAAGAATGAAAAGTAGAGAAAGAGAGAGGGGGAGAGAGAAATATAGATAGAGAAGAAATTAAAAGAGGTTGAGGCAGGAAAAGCGAGATGATGGTGATGACGAGAAGAGGAAAATGGCAAAGGTGATCACGTTGATAAAGATAATGATGGTGCTGACAACGATGATAAGGGTGATAATGATTGTGATGATAATGATGATGGAGATAATGATAATGAGGAAAATGATGGGGATGATAAAAGTGATGAAGATAGTGATGGTGATATGATGGTACTGATAGTGACAATGGTAAAGTGATGAAAGGTTAGGATAAACTGATACAGAATGAGATTATAAAATTTGTGTACTTTTAATTTTATGTGACGTAATACTCTTGAACGTCAGAACAGATAGGCTTCAAATTTTGTATGAAAGATAAGCTACGGTGGAAGGGCGCACTGTTTTGGTTTAGAATTCTGAATTCCACCTCCCTCTAGTTTTTGTTTTTATATTGTTTCCTGAAAATATACTCTCACGCAAAAACAAACGATCAGTGTTATATTTTTGACTACGCAGTACACGAGCTATGAAATCTGCTCACTGGCGTGTTGTTTTCGGGAGAGAATTTAATCAAAGTTATAACATTTCGACTCACCTTTTTCATGCTGCACGTGGAAAAACAACGTGTTTTTCTTGGTTGCCGCTCTTTACGTACATTTTTAGTTTCAAAAAAATATTTTAAAGTGTGCAAAGTGGTCTTTACTATTTTGTGGGGTATTTGCCAAGGTAAAAACAACATAACACAGCATAATACCAATGCCTCGATTAAATGACATCAGAGAAATCGTGCAATTAGTCAGCTGGAAACAAAAGTGTCCATTTCTGAAGTGGCAAGACATTTTCATGTGCAACGACGCATTATTCACAACCTGTAGCAAAGTTTTCAACAACGAGGAGTGCCCACAGACTTACCATGTTGTGGCAGGCCAAGAATTACCATACGTGCGGAGAACCACATTATGCAATTGCAGCATCTGCGCAATCGTTTCCTTACAGCACAATCAACTGCCGAAAACTTTCAAAGACCACGACTGACACAGGTGCATCGCCGTAACAAGATTACAGTGGGCCTTGCGACACCGACGTTGAACAAAGCGGCAATGGGAAAACATTTTATGGTCCGATGAATCTTCTATTTTAGTTGAGAGGGGGGATGGTCGACTTCGAGTGTACCGATGATAAGGGGAACGTTTTGCGAACAACTGTGTTAGTGAGGTCGGCAATAGAGGAAGAGGAAGTGTAATTGTTTGGGATGCCATCAGTGCAAACTTAAGGACAGCTTGCATCACCGTGCAAAGCAGTCTGACAGATCGTCGGTGAATTGACGAAGTGTTGGCACCTCTATTGATTCCATTTCTGCATGAGCACCCAGGTTTTGTGTCTAAGAACGACAACGCACCATCATACTGAGCAATCATTACAAGAGACTTTTTGTTCCATAATAACGTGCAATTATTGTCCCCTTTGCCAGAAGCTCACTAGATTTGAATCCAATTGAACACTTCTAGGATATTATGGATCGTGCTCTTAGAATCACGAGCGACAGCCTACAAACCCGCAAGAACTTGCAATGGAATTGATGAGCATTTGTGAAGAGATTCCGCAAAGAGACATTCGTCATTTGGCACTTTCCAGGCCACACTAGACTGATTTAAATCTTGTGATTTTGAGTTTAAAGGAGTTCACATGACTCTGGGATGCCTTGTGTGTTTTCGGAATAATTGTTACTTTTTATTGTTAGCTCCTCATTCGTCAATATATAAAGATTTCCTCAAGAAAGCTTCAAGACGATATCTTTATTCGTTCGATTTTTATCTAAAACTGTTTTAGGAGGTCACTTTTTTAGCATGAGAGTATATAACTCAGAACCTGTTCTAATGTATGGATGCGAAGCATGGACAATCTCAAAGCAAATTCAAAATAAGCTAGAAGCAACAGAAATGTGGTTCCTTAGAAGAATGCTCCTGATACCTTGAACCGCAAAGAAAACAAATGAGAGTGTTCTGAATGAAGCTAATAAAAGAAGATCACTGGTCAGAACTATAAGGAAACGTTAAACAACCTTTCTGGGCCACATGATGAGAAGAGGAAAACTGGAACATTTGGTAACAACAGGAAAGTTTGAAGGAAAAAGAAGCAGAGGAAGACAAAGGGAGAAGATAATGGATGGACTGGCCACATGCCTGGACCAGGAAAAGTGTCAGATATACTGGCCTCTGTCAAAGATAGGGATTTGTGAAGGGACATGATCGCCAACGCTTACAAGCAAGGCACTTGATGATGATGATATAACTCAGAATTTTATGATCAGACATGTTGCTAACATTTGAAACGTATAAATTTCTGGTTAATGATTGTTTACATTGATGCAACAGAGATACACTAATCAAAAGCTTTCATTCTTGGCTGTATTGGAAGCGAAGGTATAGATTCTAGCTTTCATACCTAAATCTAGGCGTCATTAGATCTATATCGAGATATATCTAATCATAGGTCTAAATTAAAGGCCTAATTATAGCTTTGCTTTCATTCTGGGCTGAACTTTGGATAAGCCGAGCGGCCTAACTCATCATTTCGGTTTTTCAAATTCTAGATTCTAAATTAATTGTTTCTACGTATTTAGATCGAGATCTATATAGGCCAAATTAAGTCTACAGATCTAGGTTCAAGGCCTAAGTATAGCGTTAGATCCGCCAGAATCTAGATCTAAACTGGCAAGAATTTTTTACTTAAATCATTCAGGAACTTTACGAAACATTAAATTCAAAGTACACAAATAGTATTGATAGTATTTACAAAGGAATGCTTCGGCATCTCGTTTTATTTCATGCGGCGCGAATATTATATAGATCTGGATTCTATGGTTCCCTTAGGTTTAAATGTTTAAAAGGGCATCTCATGTCGACATTGTAATTATTTGCACTTTACTACTACTACTACTACCACTATTCTCCCTCTCTCTCTCTGTCTCTCTCTCTGTCTGTCTGTCTGTCTCTCTCTCTCTCTCTCTCTCTCTCTCTCTCTCTCTCTCTCTCCCTTTTTTTTCCTCTGAGTCATGGTGTTGCGGTTCCTCTCACCCGTTCGTAGAACGATTATGCAGCAACTAGTTTACATATATATATATATATATATATATATATGTGTGTGTGTATATATAGATATATAGGGAGAGAGAGGGATCTTTATGCGTAATGGGGAAAGGGGGGAGGAGGGGGGAAGAGAAGGGAGAGAGAATGAAGGTAGAAAAGTGGAAGTTAAGGATATTAACAGCATTATGCAGTATGATGAATTGCCGCGAAGCAAAAGAATTTTAGTTTTTCTTTGATTACTCAAATGTAGACGGACGTTGGATAAGTTCACTTTGAAATCTAAAAGGACTGTCTTTAACTGTTGCAATTCCTCAACACATGTTATCCGACGGGGCCTTGGTTTTTTTTTTGCTTTTTTTTTCTTTTTTTTTACCATACAGTCAATTCACAGTAAGTTGATCTCAGGCTTCCAGGCCTCCGTCAGGCCAGAGCTTCGTTGTGCTAGTCGAGCAAACAAGAGCGTGTCAAGCTAACCCACCACCGTCATGTCTGGCCGTTCGAGAAAATAAACATAATTAAACCTCTTTGTGTTCTCTCTTTATTAATGAATGTTTTCGTTGTGTGCCATTTAGTTTCTGGGAGAATAATTTGTTGGTATCGGAGTTCTGGTAAAAAAAAAAAAAAATAACTGCCACTGAAAGAACGCAGTTAGGAACACCTGTCAAAAAGCCATGTCTCAATTCATCTAATGCGTCGGAAACTACAGCCGTAAGCTATACTACTAACTACGAGCAGTAGAGGGCAAGATTCGTACTACAATGTTAGCCCCAAGACCTTGGAAATTTTCATGAAACCAGATCCGAGTATATACCCGAAAGCTCTCATCCACTCGGACTGATTTCATGAGAATTGTGGAACAAAATATAATAAAGAACCAAAATGCAAATAAAGAATAATATATCGACTCTAAAAACTCCTAATTGAAAATAATGGTTATCATGTAAGTTTTATTACCGATAGATTTTGTGAGAAGTAAAGCTAACATTTCAGTATTTTGTATTCAAGTCGACGATTATGGTCATAATCCTCAATCTCGCCTATAAATAAGTAGGGTTCGGATCCTAAATGAATCCTATTTCGAGTCATACACGGAAAAACCAGTGTGGCACTTGTAAGCGGAGTAATTCTAGCTTGTATATGACCGGCCCAGAAATGACTGTAATGCAAGCTAGTTTTACGTAAATAAACAATAAAAGCACGTAAAGAGCTGAAGGGTTCTTCACGCATTGTGGTCCTTAACTAAACTCTTCGTTTGAATTAGCAATGCTTTAACAACTGCAAATTTTACCGAAAGGATCAATGTCTTTTCATGATACCTTACACTATTACCATTAAAGTATGGAGAAGACAGTGAGATTGTGAAAGAAAAAAAAAAAGAAAAGGAAAAAGAAGAAAAAAAAAACAGAGCAAGAGATGTCTGAAGCCAAAATCATATCAAAACTTTACAAATTGAAAATATTAACTGGAACAAATTTATATACATATGCAGACATTAAGTTAATGTATAAAATATGATGGGTACATACATATTTTTTTCCTTCTACGCGATTGTAGTGTAATGTAGCCAAAGATCTTTAAGCACAGTCTTTGTTAACTTAATTTGCCCTATTCATAGATCGAAAGATAGAGACTTTGTCGCCAAGTATGACGCCATCAGCTCCACTTTTTAGAATAGGAAAGAGGAATAGCAAGAATATAATATCTGGAGGACGGGAATAGAAATAAAAGAAGTAAGGCAGGGAAAGCGAGCGAGAGAGAAACACACACACACTAACACACAACAGACATATAGACAAAGATGGGCGTACATGTTATATATGTAAATAAACAAATATATATATAACTTATATATATATAATTATATATATATATATATATATATATATATATATATATATATATATATATATATACATACATACATAGATAGAGAGAGGGAGTAAAAATTAAAAAAAAAACAAGATACTGTCTAGAAAGCAAATATAATGAGGCTAGTAGGCAGATACACAGACAGACATTCCGACAAACATTCAGGTCGACATAGATAGAAACAGTCCAAATAGGAGGAAGGAGCACAAAAGAATGAGAGACACATAGAAAAAGATAGAAATATACACAAAACATAGATCTGTACCACGAGTGATTTTCTTAATTAAGAACACACCCAATACCCTAATCGTGTATCGATTTATGCGCACAATGGAAGAACCAGACACGTCACAGCGGTTTCTTAAAAGTTCTACTTACTCTATAATTTTTAAAAAGTGGCAAATCTAAAAAAAGTAGTTTCACATTGTATATAAATATATATATTTATATACATATAACTGGTTGTTATGAGAACTACCTACCCTTTGATTCCATCAACATGCCTGAAAGGAAGACCCCTATCGCTGAGATTTTAAAATGGAGCGGAAAGGTAAACACTTATCTTTCCAAATCAAATTAGCTTTAACTTTGTCCAATGCAATAGTCATTGATCTTTAAATGCTCAAAAGCGTAGAATAAGCGCTCTTCATAAATTATTAAAAAAAATAAACATGCATTAATACTAGGATCATCTGTGTTGTCGTCTAGGTTCCAGACAGGTGCACCGCGGAATTGGAAATCTTATTCACCGTTCCCTTACGGCATTTATTTGCCGATACTGCTGAACAGAGCCTTTTTTTTTATTTACCGCGTAACAGCGACTTTGGACGTCCAGCTGTGAGGCATAATTTTAATTAGCCATCGATTCTCGTTATTGTTCATTTAAATTACTTTTCACTTCCTCTCTGCATTTCAGTGTTTGGGAACAAGCTTGAGCCAAACGGAAATGGCATAGCTTTATCAAAAAGTGGAAATATTCACAACCTAAATGATTTGCTGTGAAATTGTCTGTCATGTATTGATGCAGCAGGATGCACTTTCATGCTACTAAGGTCGTAATGATGGCAGGAAAATTGATTTGCCTGCTTTAATACTGTTGATTCAAATGGCTTGCTTGTCAGTTTTTACAGTCTTTTAGAGTATACAGTATTAAAGCACATTAAAGACCCTCTGATATAATTCATTATGCTAATTGAAAAACTAAGCCATAGTTATTAAAAAAATATATATATTTATTTTGAGAAAAGAACTTTAATGGTCACAAGGAAAACAAGACACGACGACTGAGAGCAATTCTTGGAAATTGTTTTCACACCCTTTGGTTGTATCGATATGACCATCCAGCCGCACTTTGGGTTCATTGTACCGAAGGTTCATCTTTGATCTGACATGATAGGGCTGATAAGGGTTTGCTATCCCCCGCAGTAGAGCCGCTCCAGGTGCCACATCTCTTGCAGATATTGATGGCCATAAGACCCCGAGTCTTTGCCATTCAGAAGTCTCGAATTTTTCCTGACCGTTTGAACCTTCAAGTTCATTTTTCACAGCTTCTCACGTAGCATTTACTTCTTTGTTAAGGACTCCACTATCCGGGGATATGCGAGGTCCTTTTATGAAACATTAAAGTTTCTGCTGCTCCTAGTGTTTTATTCATGCGAGAATGCATGATACTCAAAGATGTTAACAGTTTGCGCCGTAGAGCGTTCATCTTCGAGGCGGCGTTTGCCATGATATCTTTAATACAAATATAAAATGGCTGGCATGTTCTGAAAATGGTAGTTAAATCTTAACTTTTTTAACACAAGGTCTGAAAAAAATCCAAAGCGAATAAACCTTTAGTTTTAAAATTGACTGAGTTGTTGATTTTTTCAACAGAAATTTTAAGCCTATGAAGGACAAAACAACGATGTCAGATCATTCAGGTTTATTTCAAAATGATTACAATAAGATAATGACTTTTATGATGGTGACGATGTTGGTGATGGTGAGTTTGATAATTATGATGTTGATGCTGGTGATGATGATTTCGAATATTATGATAATTTTGATGGCTATGTTCAATATATGATCATAGCATGATGATGATGATGATGATGATGATGATGATGATGATGATGATGATGATGATGATGATGATGATGATGATGATGATGATTTTGATGATGATGATGATTAAGAACATGATGAGAAAGAGTTTAAAAATGGACGAATGCAAAAGGAAGTGCAAATTTAAGTTTATTGGAGAGAGAGAGAGAGAGAGAGAGAGAGAGAGAGAGAGAGAAAGAGAGAGTAAGCGAGAGAGAGAGAGGATGAGGGAAATAGATAATCCACATACAGTAGTAGATTATGCAAGTCAGATCGACTGACTGAATTAGACGAATGGCCAGAGAGTGTGTTGAAAGAAGCAAGAATATTACTGTCAGAGTATTTTCAAGCTCTAGGCAGTGCGAAAGGCAAAAGGAACTGTGCAAAGAAAAATAAAAAAGGAAAATAATGAAGTGTGACAGAGATGATTCTCATTCAAAATTACCAGCGACAGACCGAGACTGATGGGCTTAGGAGGCTATTACATGTGAGTAACCGAAGGAGAGAGATAGAGAGAGAGTGAAAGTGAGAAACAGGCAGAGAGAGAAGAGAGAGAGAGAGAGACGGAGAAGACGAGAGAGAAAGAGAAAGAGCAAGTGATAGAAAGAGGAAGACTGAGAAATAGTCAGAGAGGTAGGGAGAGAGGGTAAGAAAAAGAGAGATATACAAATATATATATATGGAGAGAGAGAAGGAGAAAACGAGGCAGAAAGAGACAGAGGTACAGAGAAAAGAGGGAACAAGGAGAAAGAGACTGAACGATACACAGAGGCAGAGAGATGCATAGAGTGCTAGAGAAAGGGAGAGACGGGTAAACACTATTGTTATATTCATAAGAGCATTCGCCAAGAATGAAATAAAACACTAAGTGGGGAAAAATAAAAGACACCATACAGTTAATTTGAAATGAAATAATTATGCTTTTTATTAAAGCATCAGCTAAAGCCAAAGGAATATCGGGGAAAATGCCACTTTAGTAAAACACAAAAGAACTTTTTTAAAGTTTCCAGATGAAAGATGGTGGAACCAAGGAAAGAAAGAATAATTTACTATGTATGACATAGGAGAAAGAGAAAAAAGTATTTTACGATGTTTTAAATATCGAATAAGGAAAAAAAAGCAAAATGGAAAGAACAAATGCTGAGGAATGAAGGGGTGAGAAAAACAATGTTAAAGATGATATTTTAATTTGGCTGTAACGCTTCTTCTTTCTCAAGTGAAAGGAGAATGGGGGAGGCTGTGAATTGAGAAGAAAGAGGGGTAGACAGTGTATAATGGTAGAGAAATATAGAATCAGAGGGATTAAAGATAAAGAGTGGGTGGCTTTGAAAAATAGAGACACGAACTGGAAGATAGACATAGAGGGATGGGACGGATCAAGAAATGAACAGCCAGACAGAAGCAGAAAAAGCTGAAGAAGGGCAGATATATATATAAATATATATATATATATATATATATATATATATATATATATATATAGAGAGAGAGAGA
>BLXT01000981.1:593417-608510 GCA_019648995.1 Plakobranchus ocellatus
GGCTGTGAGACGATTACAATTTTAAACTCGGAATAGACTCGCATTTCTTGTAGACACGTATAAGATCAAAGGATACACACACACTACTTAAACTAGGAACAGATAATACAGTGTTGTAAAACGATAATGATCTTAAATCGAATCAAGTGGGATCCCAAATCGATTCTCTCGATTTCCCATTCAATAGTCTCATCGATTTCCAAAAAAACTTTAGACAAGACAATGATCGTATCCTTTCTTTTGCCCTGAGTAAGACAACGTAGCGAAACTGCAAAGCTATAAGATTGATGAGGAAAAGTGGCTTTGAAAAACATCAGTCCTATAATAATGAAGCTAAAATTATCTACTCTTGATTAAGATTGAACAGTCAAAGCGCCCAAAAATTACTAATTTGTTAGTCAATTTAGAATTTTTTCTCTTTGAACCCGCTATTTCATGCTTAAAGATAGATTGCCAAAGGAAAGTAAAACAAATCTTAGCTTCTAACGCCGAAAGCTTTGACATTTTGCCTGCATTTCAGCCGAGGAAAAAGGGGCATTAGCACGTACGGCCATTGTATAAGGCATGGGAAACAGAAAATGTTAGTAGACCTACCGCTTTGTGACATTACATGAAGAAGTCAAGTTCCGCAAAAAATCATCAAAAGGGAAACCTCAGGAATGAGCAAGGATAAAGAAGAAGATATTCCAAGTAGTGGAGGTGATGGAAGTGTTAGAAACGGGAATAGCCCTAGGGCATGCCTGGCAGAAATACTTCTACTATCATAGTATTCCCAACATACCTGAGTGACGCTCCGGCATTTCTGCGGCACTTTGGCGCACCTGGCTTGCTTTTCCGGGTTCTTGAACGGAGCGTGCCGGAATTCTTGCCACGTATTGCCGTCCCAAATGCTAAAGTCAAAGACCAAGTCCATACCGGCAGCCGTGGAGGCTTCCAGTTTGAAAGTCGTATTGGCAAATACGGCTACCAGAGGAAGTATGGCGTAAGCATCTGTCCCCAAACCTCCAAGCCTATCATTACTGGTGCCCCATAGAGCCTGAGCGATCTTCGGCATGACGTGGATACCCTCTTTTGCCTCGCCGAGTAGATGAGCTTTTGGCGGGATGCAGGACGGTAGCGTCTTCGGATCATTGGTCTGAGTCAGCTGTAGCTCTCTAGGTTTGGGCACCACCACAGTCACATTAAAATTCAAAGTGAACACCGATATGAAATTCCTCACGTGGAGCTCTGTGTAAAAGAAATGTTAGTTTATGTTGTTAACATTTGAAAAGAATAAATAATGAAATCATTAGTCCGAAAGGTAAGGCTAGGATTTTGAAAAAAAAATTCAAATTTAAACTATTTAACAGTGCTTTTTTATTTTACGGGCTCCTGCCTGTTTAAGATTCTTGTATGAAATGTCCCCCTTTTTTGTCCTTGAAATTAACTACGAGGAATAATTCTGTAATTTTTGCTACTAAGAAGGCATAATGATAACACAAACATACGTTATTGTAGGGTAATTGAGTGAAATTCTGCTGCGGAGACAAAACGTTTTATAACTTTATATCAAATAGAAAAAAAGCCGATTTTAGAAATGGACGGGCATTTGAGAGAACATTAATTAATGCCTTCGGGATTTCAACGACAAGAAAAATATTAGTCTTTCATCGAGGAACATTAAAATTATAACAATTGGGCGTCTATTAAGATTTTTATTTTGAGTGAAAAATGAATCAAAGCCTGATAAAAATTAAATTAAACCCACTTTTTTAGCTTTCAAACTTATAAGGGATTGTCAAAAGTAAAAAAAGGAATGTAAATTTGCTCATGTTGAAAGTGAAACTAAAACCGAATGAATTAAAATTTCTCTTACATTAAATCAAAACCGAAATTAATTGCCTAAGCATTCTCACAGACAAGTTAAAAAATGAAAGAAATGGTTTGCAAAAATAAAAAAAGAACGATAGGAGAAAAGTGAAGAGGAGTAAAGCTAATCGACCTTATTCTTTATGCGAATGCAGTATGCTGAAGAAACAAAAAAACCTACACAGACGGAAAGGGATAGCGAGAGTAAAATTAATGAGGAGATGATAGAAGTGAGAGAGAAAGGGAGAGAGAGAGAGAGAGAGAGAGAGAGAGAGAGAGAGAGAAAGTCAGACAGACGCTTTGGTTTTTGTGCATAGCTTGTCAATCACAACGTGATCTTAGGCTTACGGGCCGCCGTTAGGCCAGGGCGTCTCCCGCACTCACAGGAGAAAGGCCATTTCAGATCTAAGGCGGGTTCGCTATCCATTGTGCCACCAATGTCTCCTCAGACGAAGAGAGAGAGAAAGATATAGAAAGAAGAAGAACCAGAGTAGTAAAGAATAAAGAGAGGAAAAAGAGAGAGAGAGGCAGGGTATGGGGTATAGACAAACGGAACGTTAAACCCACTGAAGGCCTGCAAAGAGTTGCAGAGAACTATACAGACTCTAAATACCCTTACAAATAATTCAAGTGCGAGTAAATACAAGATAAATTTGTCGATCCTAGATCATAGTACTGACAAAGAGTGACAACTTAAGAAAGAGGCCTAAAAAGGCAAGCAAAGACACTACATTCTAAATCGGAATATTCATAGGGTTAGGGTATGGACAATCGTAAATCTTGTTGTAGCTGTTGCAGAGCAAAAAATAAATCGGTGAAAGCTTGTATTATTGTGCTTTTATAGTCTTTCTCTATTTTTCGTCAACAAAACTCCCTGGGTATCCACCGGCTGCAGGTCAATAGCAAAAAGGTAAATTAATAAGATTTGCTTTATCAATAAAAAGTTTAATATTTTTAAAATATGAGAGGGGAAACTATTCCTGTCTATTCTTCCTTTCTCCTTATTGCTTTTAGAGTTTAATCCCTCCTCCCCTCTTCCAAATAAGACTATATATATATATATATATATATATATATATATATAATATTTAATTAAAATAATAATAATAATTATAATAATAATAATAATAATAATAATAATAACAATACTACTACTACTACTACTACTACTACTACTACTACTNNNNAATAATAATAATAATAATAATAATAATAATAATAATAATAATAATAATAATAATAATAATAATAATAATAATAATGATTATATTTGTAGAAAAATTGCGATTTTTTTTAACATGAAAGGAACAATTCATGGAAAATCTTAATGATTGTTTTCTTTTCTTTCCTCTTATCTCTTATATCCTAGGGTTCGTTGGAGTTGTTACAATAGCAATGTTTACCATGAGAATATTTATTTTGGAAAAATTATCGATGTTCGACAGAAGCGCGGCAGCTTCTATTCAGCCAAACTCCCACTGATTTTGTAAGGGTGGAAAGTCTGAGGTCTCCAAAAAATAAAATGTAAAGCACAGTATTTTCGGTAACAGACATTATTGAGTTATATTTATAAAGCATATGTCTTAGCTAAAAAGTGAGCCTTTTTTTTTTAATTGGATCGGTAAAAAATTTAATGTCAGCAACCTAAGACACTGGAAAATCTATCACAGACAAAAAATTGTACCTGAAAGCAATACACTTTAGAGGCAGATAATTTAGCTCCAAAACCTGTTTAACATCGTCTCTTAAATTTGAAAGATAATAAAGCTACTCTAATCGATACATTGACAATTTAAAAACTAAAAGAAGTAAAACAAAGATGTTTGTAGAAACACATTGGCCAGAAACATGTAAGTTTGGCAGAAATATTTTTTTTTTTTGCATTTTTATATACTTATATATTTTATAACATTTTTATGATATGGATTTTAAGAAGTTTTCAGGAAAATTACTTTGTAATGTGCTAGATTTTGGTCAGAAACCTTAAACAAATGACAAAGACAAATATCGAAAGAAGGAACAAAAGTTATCGCTGAATGAAGGTATAGACACTAATATATCAATTTAAACAAACAAACAAAAACAGGAGAAAAAAAATGCAGCTCTGCGACTATTTCAATTCTTAAGAAAAACTAAAAACATCTTGTCTCCTCCCTCCCCCTAATTTAAGCTCCGTGATGAGAAAGGTGAATGGTTACTGATGTAGGGACCAGATTCGGAAACTCAATAAAAAGTTGACGAAAACTTACGGATTTGGTATCGGATTCGTATTCTTTTGATCTAGAGCTTTTCAAATCATAACCTCGAACAGCGGTTCTTCCCGCACAGCACGGAACTTGTTTTGTCCATGGCAAATCCATTTATTAGATAATAATCGATTTCAAAATTTTTAATCTTGGAAGTGGCCTGTTCCAATATTTCCATTAAGATACATAAAGCCTTCTCTTATCAAGTCTAGGCAGCGTCGGTGGTCCATGGCTAGAGGAACCACCTTGAGGTCCACAGGGCACTTACATCAAGGATCATGAAAGAGACCACTTTGTTGTTAAACTATTGTTTGCGCGAAACCTAAATCTCAAAGTTCAAATTTATCTTAAACTGTATCTTTTATAGCCTATTTCTGCTTTTGCAGTAGCCATTTCAAGTACAGGAAATAAGATGAAGCCATCTTCTACCAATTTAATTCTCTCAATCCAATTCTTTCTTTCAAGTTCTGTCACAATGCCCTTGATAACATTAATGGAGAATAGCATGTACCATAAAGGTCAGTTTATAAGCTTAATCAAAAGAAAGTATAATGATTTGACAGATTATTCCTAAACTTGGATAAAAATAAAAATTTGTACCGTTTAATTTTTTATGAACTATTTCTTTGTTTCAGAATAAAAATCTGCTAATGTAATCAGGTTGCTAAAAACCAAAGAAAACCATACGAAAGAAAAAATAAGAAAAAAAAGAAAAAGATAACATTGTACAAAAGAGAGAAAAAGAGAGAGAGGGTTAGTCGATAGAGAGGCAAAGAGAGAGGGAGGGAGAAGAGAAACTAGAGAAGAGATAAGATAAAGAAAGAGATAGACAGGAAGAGAAGAGAGAGAGAGAGAAAGAGAGAGAGAGAAACAAACTCACATCTAGCACACAAAAAGATTCAAATGAAAAGGTGACTCGTACAGAATAAAATGGTGGTGTGCTCGGCCGGAAAGATTTCTGAATCAAAATTTAAACGGGAGAAACAAATTAAAACCGAGCGTTTGGTAAAAGAAGGGGCGAGGGAAGAAGTATGTTGAAGCGTGTATGTTAGATATTAATGTTCTAAGGCTCCTCCTCCAAATTTTGTGAAAGAACGGGTGGGCATGGTTGTAGAAAAAGAGCGAGCGAGAAAGAGGGAGAGAGAGAGAGAGAGAGAGAGAGAGAACTTGAAGGTAGAAAAAGTAGAAAATAATTGAAAGAGGAGATGGAAAGAAAGAGAAAGGAAGTGAAAGCAAGAGAGAAAAAGGAAGAAAGTTAGAGTCAAAGAGAAGACAGAAAGAGAGAGCGAGAGAGAGAGAGAGAGACAGACAGACAGACAGACAGACAGACAGACAGACAGATAGACAGACAGACAGACAGATAGACAGACAGAGAAGACAAAGAACAATAGAGAAGAAGAAGAAGAAGAAGAAGAAGAAGAAGAAGAAGAAGAAGAAGAAGAAGAAGAAGAAGAAGAAGAAGAAAAAGAGATCGAAAGGAAAGGTAGATGCAGAAATACAGAGAGAGAGAGAGAGAAAGAAAAGACGTAGACAGATAAACAAAAAATATACTTTCTCAGAGGCAAACAAATCACTAGAGTTAGTGCTTGATGTTGAAGTAAAATAAGAAATCAAGGAGAAGAGAAGGGAGAGGTCAGTAAGCTGGGTGAAAAGGGAGGAATAAGGAGAGGCAGTGTCGACTCGTAAGATAGCAAACAAAAAACCCACTAAAGAAAATTAACGTGGAGGACAAAATATTCTGTGGAAAAACTTTTTTTTTTGTTGTTGTTTTTTTTTTTACTGAGGAGGTCCTGGAAACGTGCACTAAGGAGAATTTTAATAAAATAGCACGAACGCTTCTGAATCTCAGATCCAAGTCCGTTTTTTTTCTCCCCCAAAGACAATGAGACTTGTGTACCTCAAAGTTCTTGGCTGAATCAGCTAAGCACCCATTGTGTACGGATCACGTAAACAATTCTATCAGCTTCTTTAGCTCTGGGGCTAAAGACGGCCTGAGAACACAAGGCGGGAACTGGAAAGAAGCGGTGGTTGAGAATATTGGGAAGAAATTATTTTTTAAGCGGTTTTGCGGGAGAAAATAAAGGAAAATTCCCACATTGATTTTTTTTCTTTACAGTTAGACTTTATATTAAAAAATTGAAGCACGCTTTGCTTTATTTTTTTTTTCTCTTGTCTTCGTTCTCTTTGATACAAAAAAAAAATGCATTTCCATTAAGGCTGCAAAAGAAAATTCGATACAAGTTTTCAAACAAACCCGTAACAATGTCTTTTATATTTTATTTTCACGTCATTATTTAGAAGCTAGACAGAAAGAGAGATGACTAAAATTTGTAGTACATTGAGAAATATGCGCTGAGCGGCTTTTACGACTTTTAGAATGTCATTTTACACAGATCAAGATAGCTTTGGAACGGCTTTCATTTCAGATAAAAAATATTCGAAAAGGCTTATAGTAGTTTACTTTGTTTTTTAAATTAATGACTGTTAGCACAAGAAATGTGTTAGCTACAAATAAATGAAACTCTCTTCTTTTTACCCCTATCCCCTTCTCTGTGTGTCTGTCTCTTCTCTCTCTCTCTCTCTCTCTTTGCTCTCTCTCTGCTCTCTCTCGCTCTTTCTTACTCTCAAAATTTAAGTAAGAACAAGTACAGAAAACAAAGAGAAACTTTCACAGAAAAATTTCTTCCAGCCTATGAGACGTACGATATTAGATCTTTATGACAATACTCCTACGCTCTCTTCTGTAACATGCTATTGCGATTTCAGAAATGTTCTTGCATTGTAAAGTTTGGCTTTTTTTTTATTCAAATGAAACAGAAAGCAAGGAGAAAAGAATTGTCATTTAATCAAACACATAATTTAATGTGCGAAAACCATATGGTATGTTACAGTGGTTTAATCAGACCTTTTTTTTAAAAAAAACATGTCGCTACAAGATACTAAACTATTTCGACAAAATTTATGTATGCTGGTAGCAAAGGTAGAAGTATTTGTAATTGTAAAATATTTGGTGGTGGTGGCGGTGGTATTGGCCGTGGCAAAGGTTACAAGAGCAATATAATTAAAGTTAGAATGACATAAAGCTAAGTTAAGGAAATATCAAAGAAATTCACTTATCGAGAAGTCATGTTTAAGCGGAAGAGGCTAAAATTTTCAAATGAAGTAGTTTAAGTCATTGGAATAAAAATAAAAAAGCAATTTGATTTTCATCCAACAATATCGGAAAGAGCTAGCCTGCTCTCCAGTGAGATAATAATTTATGTCCTCAGGTTCCAAAAAAAGGGGCAATAGGCCTAGCACAGACTGATAAAGAAGTGTGTGTGTATGTGTTGTGGGGGAGGGTTTTTTTTTTTTTTTTTTTTTCGAATCGAGGTCTAGCTACAAACCTGATAAAATATCTAGGTCAAAAGAAAACAGTTGGGATTTTAAGGCACATCAGATTTTGTAAAAAAGAGAAAAAGCCAGGCATACAGAGTAAGCTTTCTCTCCGTGAAGTGCCTTCTAACTCTGGTGCCCTTTCAAACCCACCCCCCTTCTAAATCAAGCTCAGCTTTCTAAATATCAAACCCGCAAGATGGTGGCCACATGCCGGCTTTCTAGGCTTTTAGCTGCTCGGCTAGTGTGGTGTAGGCTACTGGAGAAAACAATGCCACGTTGATAGATCCAGATCTCATTATGCTTTGGCTGGATTGGGAGAAAAAGGCGTTTGTATCTTTGAAATACCATAGAAAGGGGGAGGGGAGGAAAAATTTTGCACAGCGGATTTAAATATACTAGGTCTAAGGGAAAGGTTTAGAAAGGGAGAAAGAGGGAGAGTCCTAGAGGAAAGAAAGGTGCTGAAAATGATGTCAGTACAGTATGCAAATTTGATCATTAAGAGGCCATCTTTCAGACTGACGATAAAACAAAGGACAAAGTCTTGAATGAGAAACAAATAAAACTATAGCAAAAGCAGTGGCGAGAAGTGACTAAGCCCACGATTTTGAACATGTGAATGCGCTAAATTGTGACCATAGATTTAACTTTTTTTTTTTAATTTCTTTTTTATGTTACGGCAAAGGATGAAGAAAAAATTGTAGTAGAATGGCTTCGGCTGTTGCTTTAAATAGTGTATTAATTGTAAATTGTAAGGCTCCATACGGTCCAGGTGTAGGCACAATGAATCGCCTTCGAAGCTAATTTATGGACCTGTGGATCGATTTATTCCAGACGAAGGGCCTGGGATTCATAACGCCTGCGGGTATGGACGCAAAAGCAACGTACAGCAAGGGAAACAACCTAGAAAAACTGAAGTGAAGCAGGAAGGAGGCCGGAAGGAGGAGTTAGCGCTTGAGGGCGCGAGGAGAGAATAGAACGAATAACAAGTGGAAGAAGAAGAAGAAGAAGAAGAAGAAGAAGAAGAAGAAGAAGAAGAAATAGGCAATAGTAATAATGGTAGCAGCAGCAATAGTGGAATGATAGTAGCAACAGCAGCACAGCAGCAGCAACAGCAGCAGCAGTAATAGTAGTAGTAGTAGGAGTAGTAGAAGTAGTAGTAGTAGTAGTAGTAGTAGTAGTAGTAGTAGTAGTAGTAGTAGTAGTAGTAGTAGTAGTAGTAGTAGTTATAGTTTTATGTAGTAGCAGTAGCAGAAATAGTGATATTAGTAGTAGTAGGAGGAGGTGGGGAAGAAGAAAGAGGGGGAAAAAGATGCAAAGAGAAAGAAGTCGAGGCCAATAACGAAGATGAGAAGGAGAGTAGGTAAGACAAAGAGAACTGAGAGGAGTTAGAGGGATAGAACTGAAAAAAAAAAAACAGGGGGAGGAAGAATGTACGAACCATTGTCAGAACTTGGAGCATCAGAAGGAAGAAGGGTAAAAAGTAGAATTAAGAGTTGTCATGATAGAAATGATAACCTCGGGATGTACATAAATTAAAAAGTTGACGGAGTCAAAATAACGAATGCGGAGAATGGCAAACAACACGAGAACGCACATTACAGATTCAAACGCAAGTTTAGAATATGGTGGCTTGGCTTGTCAAATTAATGTTCCACATAATGTTGCTAGTGTTGAAAGGATTGAAATTGGACTTGGTGAAATTTAAAAAGCGATAATTTTTTTTTCTTGTTTTTTTTAGAAAAGGGAGGCGGAAGAGCAGGGGATGAAGCGAGGAGGCGTGGAGAAGGTGAAAAAAGAGGTATCCTCTTCTTTTCTTGCTCATCACACTCTACTAAAAAGCAACTTCAAAAAAATTGTCTTGATAGAAATAATAATACCATGTTTACCTTATATGAGGGCAAAAGTTTGAACAGAATTGTATAGTTTCAAACTGTAGTATATGTACCCTAGCCTGAACAACGATGGACTTTTTGTCTGTGCGCAGCTTACGTCCAGTGTGACGCACCCAATTTGAAACTATAAAACAATTATACCCTGCATCGTGCATCTAGACGAATCCTTTATGACAGATGTAAATTATCACGAAAAGCGACTGGGCTTCATCTGTTTATTCACTTTCTTTATGAAATTAGCCTTTTTCTGAAAATCATATTATGACTTGCGGCCGTGCATCTTTTGAACCAATCAATGCTCTAATGAGCAGACGGATTTTTGTTATTTATTTGCACTTTCAGAATCCGAATCCACAAGGCATGTGATGTTCTGACGGAGGCTATTCATGTTTCAAGGCTTTATCTTTTAAGTCATGTTTCATTTTATCGTTATCTTAAAATAATATCAAGAAGGCATAACTTAATAATAGCAAAGTATTTATATGGAAAAGAAGGTTAAAATACCGGACAGAACTTTAATAAAAGCTTTCAAACAATCAAATTAAGCGACGCTTTGACACTTTTTTTTTGTGAGGAAATATAGTAATGATTAATTCGCACCATTTTGTGTTTGCTTGTTTGTTCAAAAGTTTGTTGCTTCGAAAAAAATACCACAAAAACTTATGAAGTTTGTGGAAGGAATATAGGTCTGGTTGGTTCTTATCTGCGACGTGTAAGCTTAGATTTCTCTTATTTTGGTTTCCATTGGTTTGGCCAATACCACAAGACGGTCCTAGGCTAGAAGTCTACTCTAGCTGAGAATTTCTTCTCGATTGGTAATTTTGTGTAGTTGTTTATACAGTAAAATCACTTACAAATAAACATTTGAGGCTGTGGAATATTTTGAGTTTATTCTCTTCTACTTAATCCATCCCAATTTATATTTTGTTATGTCTGTTCCATTTCCGGTAGGCAGAAAAAAAAAATAATAAAATATCTTAAATTTTACCTTCCTACCCGAGGTTTGATTTTGATATAGATTCAAAGTCTTCACACAAGTGAATAACTGTGGATATAATCGTGTTTAGCCTCAATAATGCATAGTGCTATTTGGACCTTCCTTCTTGTTCTTAATATTCAAGCAAAGGAAGAAAGAGAGAGATATTAAGTAGGAGAGAAAGTGAAAAAGTAGAAAGAAAGAGAAGGAGATAGAAATAAATAGTAAGGGAGGCAGAGAGAGAGAGAGAGAGGGGGAGAGAGAGAGAGAGAGAGAGAGAGAGAGATCCACACATTGTACACTTCTCAGTTTTCCTTTGGTATGTTTTGTGTTAACGCCGTCTGCTACTGCGTAATAAGTGTGAGATGAATTTTACTAGATTCATCTATCTACGGTTTTGATATTTCTTTTAAGATAAGCGCTATAAATAGCTCAACTTTATTGCACATAAGGCTGAGCACAATGCACAGACGGTGTACTGGTGCTATCCATCAAAACAAGAGAAAGGTCGCAGTGGATTATGAAAAAGAAAATTAACAGACATAAACATTTGGGAAGAAAACATTGTGCAATCAATTTTCATTACCTTTTCTGGCAACTGTCACTGCCATTGAAAATTTGCGGGTTTTTTTTTTGTAAAGGTTCCCTCTTAAGCATAAAAAAAAACATATCATGGTAATTATTTAACTATGCGTAATTTCCGATGTCAAATATTATTTTTGGAATGATTTTTTCTGACAATAAATACATAAACGTGGTGATTTACAATACCAAAAGAGTGGACAATGTTGTCATCATTTTTTTCTCTTTCTTTTCTTTTCTTTAACCCTATTCTGATGATAGTAAATATAACATTTTTGTTTTGCTTTTTTTTTTCAGTTAAGTATTTTCCCCAAGAAAGCATAGGTTGAACAATTTTCACCGAAACAGGTTTACGTTTGATCTGTCCCTTTAAGTCTGTGCAAGAAACTTTAAGCAATCACTTATGTTTTTATACATTATCCTAAAGCCAAATAATAAAGAAAAGTTAAAAGGAG
This sequence comes from Plakobranchus ocellatus, assembly GCA_019648995.1. NCBI lineage: Eukaryota > Metazoa > Mollusca > Gastropoda > Plakobranchidae > Plakobranchus > Plakobranchus ocellatus. Next base: position 604,795 of record BLXT01000981.1, read on the forward strand.
ACGAAATTGTGCGATACTACCTGCAAATCTTTAAAAACGGTTTCAATTGATGTAGATTACAAACAGCTTTGAGGTCATGTATATATATATATATATATATATATATATATATATATATATATATATATATATATATGTGAGTGCATATAGAAATTTGACGAAAAAATCATGGAAATGAACAATGGAATGCAAAGAAATTTTAAGAAAAATCATGGGCGAGAAAAGACTGACTTCACACACACACACACACCTAGACACACACAGTAATACATCAAAGTTACCTTCGCTATTTCATGCACGTGAAATGCGACAAATGAATTGATTAACTTTCGAATTAAAAGTAGAGAAGGAAGAGAAAGATAAAACAGGGCATGAGAACAGAAGTTATACTCAAACTCTCCTGGCGCCAATATGTTTTACTCCTCTCTTCCTTGTCCGCATGTAAGTGTCAGAGCCGACATAGATCATTCTTTTGTTAAAGATAAAAAAAAGAGGAAGTAAACATAATGTGCTAGACCTCTCATATGTTGACAGTATGTTTCAAGCCTGGTTTGAACAAAGCAACAGCGACTGCTGACAAACTAGCAAACGATCGTAAGTTTTATCGCATCGAGGTCTGAGAGCGTCGTACAGCTCAGTCTGACACTTTAATTAAAAGGAAAAAAAGTACAGAATAACACGGTTTAATTTACACTTACTCGCTGTCAAGTTAACCGACTAAAGTTGGAAAAAAAGGTTTAAGAATTTTTCAGAGGCAAAAAAAAAACTTTCGTGAATGTATGGACGCTTCCTTCATAATTAAGTTATCTTTCAATTAAACTATGCAGATTCTAGAGAGTGTTTTTATGTAAGCGATATGCTAGATTTGCTTTAGCTTCAATTCAAATTTAAAAAGAATAATTTGCCAGCAATGTTATAATAGTTAAATCTTTTTTTTTATCCCACCCCTTCCTTTTTTTTTCTTCCACCCTAACCCTCCACCATACATACCACTATCATTATCATCAATACAATCACCAACACCGATCCACCCACTAATTTCTTTGGGCTTTATCCCATTATTGCCGTGAACATAGTCGATCAGATCTAAATTTCAGGATTTGTAAACCATAAAGTACACAAAAAGAATTCTTTCGTTTTAATCATAAACAAACAAAGCATGGAGCAACTGTTCTCTTTTTGCCCCGGCATGAGGGGATGTTTCAATGTTTTATTTTATCTAATGAAAATATTGTTTGAGCGAAACGGCCCTTGAGTCTCAAATTGTATTACCACAATTCCTGATTAAAACCGCTGACACCTGATGGCAAAAACATTCATACTAATAGCTCTTGTAACTCATTAGTATTTGTGAAAGTTAGTTTGATTTAATTGTAAACGTATTATCAATATTATCATGTGTTTTCGTTATTTTGAGAAGCAAATCTTATGATGTTATACTCTTTAAAAAGGACGAAAAGGAGAGATGATTTGACATAGCAGTTTTATCTTAATTAACAAAAGTATAATGGATGGGGTTGGATAGAGAGCGAGAGAGTGAGAGAGAGAGTGCGTGTGTGTATGTGTGAGTCAGAGAGAGAGAGGGAAAAGGAGATAGACAGTAAAAAAGACAGACGGCCAGACAGACAGACGGCCAGACAGACAGACAGAGAGATAACAAAAAGACGAACAAGTTTGAAACAAAAACATGTTTGGTTCTATGAACAAAGTTACATTTTCTACAAAATAATCTCAGACTTTCAGGACCCTTTAAGGCAAGGAGGTTGGTGAGAGGAACTAACTCTCAACAGGTGGATCCCTGAAATTCTCAGGTTGGTGAGAGGCACTAACTCTCAACAGATGGATCCCTGGAATTCTCAGGTTGGGTTCGGGGGTTGGTGAGAGGCACTAATTCTCAACAGTTGGATTCCTGAAATTCTCAGGTTGGTGAGAGGCACTAACTCTCAACAGATGGATCCATGAAATTCTCAGGTTGGTGAGAGGCACTAACTCTCAACAGATGGATCCCTGAAATTCTCAGGTTGGGTTCGGGGGTTGGTGAGAGGCACTAACTCTGAACAGATGGATCCCTGAAGTTCTCAGGTTGGGTTCGGAGGTTGGTGACAGGCACTAACTCTGAACAGATGGATCCCTGAAATTCTCAGGTTGGTGAGAGGCACTAACTCTCAACAGATGGATCCCTGAAATTCTCAGATTGGGTTAGGGGGTTGGTGAGAGGCACTAACTCTGAACAGATGGATCCCTGAAGTTCTAGGTTGGTGAGAGGCACTAACTCTGAACAGATGGATCCCTGAAGTTCTCAGGGTGGGTTCAGGGGTTGGTTAGAGGCACTAACTCTCAACAGATGGATCTCTGAAATTCTCAGGTTGGGTTCGGGGTTTGTGAGAGGCACTAACTCTCAACAGATGGATCCCTGAAGTTCTAACGTTGGGTTCGGGGGTTGGTGAGAGGTACTAACTCTCAACAGATGGATCCCTGAAATTCTCAGGTTGGGTTCATTAAAGAAAAAGAGAAGGAGAAACAAAGGTGAAGATAAATGAAAGGTGATAAGGAGAGACACTGGAACATTAAAAGAGAAGGTAACGAATTCAGTTTTGTTAGATAGTTTGATAGTTCACAGGGGCTTGAAAGGATAAAATCAGCCCAATTGAAGCATCGTGGCTGTTTTAACAAAGTTCATAAGTGTACACTATTATGTAATCAATTTAATACTCAATTTAGTCTATTTTGGCAAAATCATTTATTGGAATTTCAACTGTCACAGACGTCCATTTTTGTAAATCACAGTGCTTTATTCCATCCATTGTGGTAACACTTTGTTGTAATAATTATGTAATTCTAGACACCAAACGCTTTTTCTGGTCACGGTACTTTCATATTATAACTTTGCCACAAGGATGAATATTAATTTCCTTCCGACAATACATGAATAAAGCAACGGTTTTTGTTTTTTTAGAAAGACTTTATCTGAAAAAAAAACAACTCATGTACAGAGAGCGTTGCTGGTTCTACAAGGATAAAGAGTGACAGCTTTTTTAAAATTCAAATCACGCAAAATCCATCTATTCTTCTTTATAAATCTAAGCCTCTTCTTTTTACTTCTATATTTAAAAATTATAAGGCTATTTTCGATTTTATGCCTATAACAATTATATCAAAACAGACATAGACATAGACTATTCTAATGAACAATAGCAAAGGAAAAAAAAAAAAGAAAAACCTTACGAGCGTCTTTATTTTTTATCCTAATATATAATAGCTAGAAACGAAAAGATCGGTAAGTTTTCCTTAAAAAAATTATGTTCTCTCTCTTTTATACTAAATATGACTCTGCGAATATGAAGATTCTCTATGGAGGAAGCATTTCGAAATAGTAACCAATACGCTTCCTTTTTAAAGGGTTTGATACTTTATAAATGAATTGGTGTAAACTTAAACTTATTACTCTCCAATGGTTGTTATTTTTTATCATCTGTATTATTAGTAATGAATTAATTAATACAGAAGCTCCTTCATGATTATTCCGGTACATTCGTAAATAATTATGTTTGAATTTCTATGTCCGTTTGACCACAACATCATTCCAGCAACTCGGTGCGTACAAAAACTTTCTTGAATCATCATCAAAGCTAGATTGAGTATTTCATCAGTTGCCGCAGTTTCTTTGAAACAAGCAGATAAACAGTATGAACTCGATTTTTTTTTTTTTTATTCAA
>BLXT01000981.1:629419-640129 GCA_019648995.1 Plakobranchus ocellatus
CTCTCTCTCTCTCTACCTATCTATCTATCTATCTATCTATCTATCTATCTATCTATCTATCTATCTATCTCTCATCCGCTAGTCGTTTTACTGGTCTCGTCAATAACTCATCACGATAATACATAACCTTTTCTCCTATCTTTGACCCTGCAATGTGGCCGCCAGCTACAGTGAGGCTCACGCTACCGGTAACTTATCCCAGTGCAACTAAATCTAAAACACCTCACCTACAGAAACCCCAATGCTTGTGTGTGTGTGTGTGTGTGTGTGTGCTCCACCTGATTCCCAGCTGGAGTGAATGATTTCAGAATCGAATAGCAGATTTCAAAGATTGTAATGTGAGAAGTTAAAGTACATTATTCCAGTATTCGATTTAAAAACCTCATTTTCTACAATTTTATCATCCCGAATATTTTATGCTCCTTTACAGCCTCTTTTCTCTTAATAATTCAAAAAAATATCGATATATATATATAGTGTCCCGTTTAAAATATGAGAGATGATTGTTTTGTTATATCTATTTCAGCACTTGACGTAGAGATCTTGAATATTGTTTTTAAACCTTAAAAAAGAGTACCAAAAGATTTGATTTTTTAAACACTCCTCTCTTGCTTTTTTTAATTACAAAGATGAAGAGCATAAAAATTTTTTTATGAATTTAGTAAATATGCATTGAGTAGGTAAAGATTTTTTTTTTTTCATTCAAAATTTCGAGGCATAATTGTTTGTCGTGAATAAACACACCATAAAAGACGCCCAAACTATGTACGATTGCAATAGCATTTAACATGCCTAACAAAAGATTCTAACGACTAGAAGATGTGAATGCGTTTAATTCTGTGAGTGGAGGGGGGCGGGGGGAGGAGAATATATATATATATATATATATATATATGTATATATATATACATATATATATATATTCATTATATATATATTATATATGTGTGTATATATATAATATAAATGTGTGCAAATTAAATATTACGATCTCTAGCACATTAGTAATTCCAAATATGATTGTCTTTAGATAATTTTCTTCTCCTTTTTTATTTTTGGAGGGGGGAGAAGGGAAGAGCATGGTGAATGCCTTCGATGACCTTTTTTCGGCTTATTTTATTACATTCTATTTTGCAGATATGTAGTATGTATTATAACTATGTTTTTGCAATGTTTGTTTTTCTTTTTCGTTTTCCCCAGCTTGAATTTCTTGTGTAAGTTCAACTTTTAGGCTAGGCTTTTTTGTTTTGTTTTGTTTTATTTTTCAGGATTTCACAATTTTATTATATAGAGAGGAATAGGTGTGAGAAAGTCGGACGAATCGTGGGCGTGGAATACGCAAGAAGAGAATGGAGCTCATCACTCTCAGGATCCTTCCAGTTCCATGTTATAGGCAGCTGATTCAACACAAAGTGCCAAACTTGTATTTACAGATGTCAATCCCTTTGTGATGCTTCCGACGTTACACCCAGTGAAAACCCGAGTCTTTTAGTCCTTTCTAGGTGTTGGCAGAATTTGTCTGTGTGGCTGTGGGTTTTTCTAGAAGAACGCGTGGATATTTGAAAGCTATATCTGAGGTAACAGCTTCCTCTCATAAGGTTTTTGGTTATGAATGCATAAAATGACTGAAAAAATGTGGTGGGTTATTGTGGGAAGTGGAATTTCTGTAGGTAATCAAACATTGGATCAGAATTTATAGTTTCCCCCTTGCAGCCTGTAGCTATGAATGCGTGAAATGAATAGGAAATGTGATGAATAATTTTGAGAAGTTGAAGTTTCTGTGAGTATTGGCTTAGCAAATCAAAGTAAACGTCTTCCATCTTTACTCCTATGGGTTAATGTTTTGCAAATAAGAGCAAATCATGACTTACTGTGAAAATTAGAATTTTTTTTCTTGGGTATTTCTGCACTAAATAAAGTAGATTTAATAGTTCCATTTTTAATTTAAGCCTATGAGTTTGAATAAGTAAAATTAAAAAGAAAAAAGACCTTACGATGAGTTGTGGAATTCCTGAGTTGTTGTTTTCTCAATGCCTCTTTTGCCAGCAAGGGGAAATTTTGTAATTAAGATTCCTAAGAAGCCTTTTTTGAATGTAAGTTTAATGAATTGCATGTTCAGTTTTTTCATTTTGTTTTCCAGTATAGAAGATTAATCAGACTGATTTTTCTTAATCAGGAAAATTTTTCCTGTTTTACTACTTATTGTTTTCCTCTATCTTCTTGAACTTTGAAGCTATTCCTATCAGAATATGTACAAAATCTATTTATTTTGTGTTTCACTTTAGTTGGTTTTTTTTTCTCTCAGCTTTACTGTATGGTAAAAAATATTTTTTGTTCATTCCTTAAAAAGAAAACGCTAAGAAAATGTTCATAGATTTCTAGATTAATAAAAAAAAAACACTATCAATAAAACTTCATTGCATGCATTTATTTTATCCGATTTGAAATTTTCAATAGCATTTGTTATCTTTTCCGGATTTAAACAAAATAATCGTATCTGCCAGTATCCTCACTATTTCATGTTCCAAAGATCTTTCGGAACACGGGGGGGGAGGGGATTAGAACCTCATACATGATGTTCTTGCATATTTCAGAGCGTGCTCACCAACCACTGCGCCAGGGATGTTCCTCAAAGCCAGGCAAGTGCTTTTTCGGCCATCCAGAAGTTGTAGAGCTTTTCTCGTTTACAACGACTTGGAGCGGTTATGGTGCGACCTTTGTGACCTTTTCTTACCCCTACGACCTCGTCTTATTCCATGCGGTTAATGCGAAAAGCAAGTTTTCAGTTGATAGGAAAAAAACAAACATTATTTTTATTTTTGTGTTTATAATCCCCGCGGCTAACTTGTGTTTTGCTTATTTTGCATGTGCAGCAAAGCCAATGTAAAATTTTGTGGAAAGATTTATGCAACTCTATAGCGTTTATAAATAAACAGTTAATAAAAATCGTGGTTTCACGAAATGCAGGCAGTGTTTGGCATTTCTTTGAATTTGGCCTGAGAACAGTTAATTATAATGTAATTATTATCTCTGTGAGCATGAGCTTTAACTACAGTGCCCGAGCTGTTGATTTATTTCTAATATCGGTCCTTCATCCAACATCAAAATAATGTATTGAATATAAAAAGGTAATAAACGTACACTTGAATACAATCAGCTTCTTGAATCAAATCTAATTTGTCGGGATTTTTTACGTTTTAAAAACCGTTAATAATCGAAAACACACCTTTTTTTTCTTTAAGAATCAGCCACAAACAACATCACCACGTTCTTTCTTTTTTGTCTTCCCCATTGTCTCACCTCACAGGCAAGAGTGAAGCTTTGCAATGAAAGAAACCATTGGGGAATTCCCCTTTTTTATTTATTTGAAAAAAGGTGTTTCTCTTTCAACATTCAGTGAGTTCCTTTCAACCGACTCGGCTTGACGTGGGTTATTCCGGTTTAAGAAAACAGGCGGTTTTCCCAACACATATGGTTCCATCATGACATTAGCTAGGTAGATCAAGCAAAGTTTCTTCAGACAAGTTCCTCTTCCTTTTTTTTCGGTTTAATTTCTCACGTTCTCCATTCTTAACCCTATAAAGAAGCACTTCGTAGCAGTTGGTGGTGCAGTTGCACACAGCTTGGAAGTGGAGTGTTCGGGTTTGATCTCTGATCTGATGTTTTGATATAGCAAATGTTTCCATAGTCTGATTGGTTAGGACCAGACGTTCGTGCGGAGAATTCGTGGGAACTAAAAAGAATTAAAAAAAACTTTCACTGACACAACTTACTGAAATTGTATCGACTGCCATCAACGCAGGATGTAATTTCATCTGCTTTTTTCACTTGGCAGAATCAGTTCAATACGCATTTAAAAAACTTTTGGGGGCGTAGACGAGTTCGTTGCAACGGTGAAAAGCAAACTTGCAATACATAAACACGCGTGAAAATAGCTAGCTAGAAATTGTTTGTTTTTTTCCCCTAATCTCTTCCGCTTACTAGGCCATGAAAATTTCAAAAATATTAAACGTGAAAAGAATGTGCAAAATTTGTCCATTAGTGCTGCTTGTTTTTAATTTTTTTTTTTTTTTTTTTTTTTTGGGGGGGGGGGTGTTTTTTTGGCGTTTATTTTGTTTTGATTTTTTTACTTTCTTTTTTCCCTTCTACAATTATTTCTCTATCAACTCATTATCTATCTTTCCATCTATCTGTCTTATTGATAACTATCCATAGCCTAGCGGTTTTTTTCTATTTATCTACTTGTCTATAGTTTCATCTCTCACTTCGCAAATGTTGTTAATTGTATTCATTCTTCTTGCTTTTTTCATTATTTTCTTTTGTGATTCCTGAAAGCAATGTATGCTCTCATTCACCCAGACTATCATTCTTTGCTCATCTTTGTAAAAGAGATTTAAAAATAGAAATAAAAAAAAGATACTCTGTTCAGCGTCGACGTGAGTTCTGACAAACGAAGCCACAACAAACCTGTTGTTTATTATTCCACGCACTTAAAACTGTAAATTAATCTTCCAACAAAACCTCGGCTGAAGATCTCATCCCCCTGTTTTACTCGTAAACAGGTTTGTAACAGAGCTATTGTTTACATGTTGTGCTTTCTGCTCAAAGCTCAAAATATCAGGTCTAATTAGTGCAAAGAGAAAGAGGTTTTAGCGGCGGGCTGCATTCCCCAATTTTTTCTCATTAAAATTTGTATATAACCACACACACACACACACATATATCTATTTCTTCTTTTAGCCCTCTCTCTTTCCCTCCCTCTCTCTCTCTCTCTCTCTCTCTCTCTCTCTCTCTTTCTTTCTTTCTCTGACTCTCTTTCTCTCCCTTTCTCATTTTTGTGCTAATGCGTGCGTATTATTGCCATTGTTTCGACAATTACGATTTTTCTCTGAAACGTCCTGATTCAAGACGAGCTTTGAGATCAATATGTGAAGCCTTCCATAAGTACAAGATTCCGTCCCCTGTCTGGAAAAATTAAATTTTAATTGCCCCTGCTTCCCCCCCCCACCCAATCCTGCTCCGAACAACATGGCGTTGGTGGCAAAATAGTTTTAACGAAACTGCCTTGTCATCTGCACGGATCCTTCTATCGTGGATTGAGTTTCCAGTCCGCCACTGACGCTATGACTTGCAGCCTGAGATCACCTAGTTGTGGATGAGCTGTAAGCACAAAAGCCAGATCCTAAGCAAAGTGAGGATAAGGACAGCTCATTCTGATTGTTAAACACTAACGAAGACATAAATTGTGTACTAATGATCTCTTTGACGCCTTTAACAACCTCGTAATTTTCCATCCTTTATCTTGTATCTCTTCCACTTTATAGATTGTGTCGTGGATTCATATTTCATTTGCGCCCTGTCTGACATCAAACGTCAGAGATACAGGTATTTCATAACAAAGAACCCATTTCGCAATACGTAGGAAATAAAGAGAAACTGCGGCTGCATGGATTTGAAAAGGTGCAAAAGAATATATTTTAACCATGGGTGTAAAACAAAAAATAATGAAAAGACAGATCCACGAAGTAATGAAGATTTATTGGTTTGTTAAGTTCGAAGCGTCAATGTTCACGGCAATTAAAAGAGGTTCATTCTATTCATAATGTTTGGGAGATACCGTGAAAGCACCTGAGCTAGGTAGCACAGTGCAACTACAAGGCAAGCCTTAAATAATAAACCCATTAGAAATGTCTTGTTAAAATCGCTGTGCAGCCTTGCTTTAGAATCAAGACTGAAAATAAAGCAACAAATAAAAACGTGAGTTTTACGGCACCTCGCCGATTTCTCAGGGCGCTGGTGGCAAAATTGCTAGCAAACTCACTCTTCTCATTTGCGTTCAGACGCGCCAACGAATCTCTGACCTGCCGAGAGCCTAAAAGCCCGAGGTCGCCTTGGTTGTGAATAGGCTATAATACGCACACAAAAATACAAGCAAAGTTACACAGTTCTCCAAATTTTTTACGAAAAAATTACATCGCCTCCTGGAATAATGAATGATAAGAGACAACAGATAAATGAGGGAGAGCAAGAGCCAGAGAGAAAGAAAGTGTGCGCGAAAGAGACAGAGTGTGTGTTTCTAGGTATGAGTTGGAAAAGAGCTAGACAAAGGAGAGACTCAGACACCAAGAAATTAAATGGAAGATGGAATCATAAAAGACCTAAGAAAGCACAAAGGATGTATGATTTTAGAAGCTGTCTGTTTCAATAAAAGCACATTTAAGCTCTGGTTTCTACGGTTTCATACGAAGTTTTCTCCTTTCTAATGGCTGAAATTAAAATTCCTTCAAGGAAACTTTCATGGCTGAGTGTTTTGATCGTGGCAATGTTTTGATGTATGAATAATCAATTCAGAAAATGCCACCACCCATCCCAAACAACTCTGAAAACAAGGTTACCTTTTGTGCCCGTCCACAACAAAATATTCTCATGGTTTCGGTTCTTCGTAGATCATCTTGGACGTCATCTTTGATGGGTTTTACTTCAAACCCGCCACCGAAGGGTCCATGCAGATCCAAAAACGCTTGCTCCAGCCTTTGTATTACCAACGCCCCCTTTTAAAACTGGAAGTGATTGAGAGCATGAAAGGTATACGCGTTTATTATAATTCATAACAATATAAAGAGACATTCAAAAAATGTCTCTCAGTGTGGTTCCGTAGATAATAATAGATTAATAATGTTGGGTTTTTTTTCATCTCCATTTACATATTTTGTGTCAGCGATTTTCATGCTTATTGAACGTTTTTTTGTTGTTGTTGTATTCTTTTTTTGTTTAAACATTATACGCGGATCTCCCCCTTGATCATTATTATATTAAGAGAATATCATATGTTATTTCCTGGTCTCCGTGAAATCGTTTGCGATTATACCAACGTGTAGCTTTTTATATTCGTTTAACACGCATGTTGATACCAAGTTCCTCTCCATCATGCAGTAGATCTAAAAGCAGGAGAGGTGAAGGATTTGTCAAGTATGAATCACATGTATTATTATTTTTACTATCTTTTCAAAAGCAAGAATCACAAGAATGGAAGGAAATTTTTCATCCGTATAAGTCTCTATAAGTTTCACATCAGTGTCAAAACTTTTCTCTCCCATAAAAAGGTAAATATTATACCCTTCCTTTCTCTTCATAAAATTTCTATCTCAACTCTTCCCCTCCCCTTTATTTCCTTTGCATCCGTCGCTTTAAAGAGCCTTTTCTTCTTGTTTTCCATCTTGAAACCCCCCAAGCCTTCGTTCCTTTTCCCCATCAGTCTGTCCTGAAAGCCCAATTTAGTTGCAAATCTCTGAGATTCTTACACGACGCCTGTCGGTCTGATCTGATCCCCCCATGTCAGTTATAGGGTTCCCTATTGATCGGCCTGTCCCTGTCATCTTTAACACCCTCCTGCCGGGCGGTAGGAATTATCGAAATAACTGAATCGACAGTTCCAAGAACTGCCGGGTTCAGTATCACAGTAGTCGATCTAAACGAGTTCGGATCCGAAGTCAAACTCTGTAGACTGGGTGGAGAGATTTCTTTGAATGCATGTTACATGCTCAAAGCACTATAACTTAATTGATGGATAAGCTCCGTGCTTAGAGGTGGTGCGATGATGGTTCAGTATTCAAATGTTTCAAGGGCTTCTTGTTGCGATCAAATCTTTGAATTAATGCATTTTTTGTTCTAGTTGGTTTTTATGTGTAAAGCCAACCCATCCGCAGCAATTCCAGAGCGTCTGGTGGGCCCGAACTCGCGACAGAAAGTCCTTTGCAGATCTCAAAGTGAATTCGCAAGCCATGCTGCCACCAACGCCCCTATGATTGTGTTCTAAAATGCCTAAAAAAAATTAAAAATCTACATCTTGCATTTTTGTAAAGCAATCGAGTTTTTTCATCCACTCAGCTTTAAGCTACGTTCCTCAAAGTTAGATGTACATAGTAGGCTGTTTTTTTAAAGGTCTTTAATTTTCTCCAGTTCCATTACACATCATTTGTCGAGCTACTGAACCCTACTGAAATGCCCTCATGTGAATTTTTAAATATTTCTAGAGGCAAAAAAATCAAGATTGTGTACGAAAATCTCCGCCTATCTCATGCCAAATGAAAATAAGCGTAATGGAAGAATTGGGTTTCAAGACTTCTGATCACGAAGTTCAAGCTCCAATTTAGAACCGAAGGAATCGAGACGCATTATTCGATTCGGTGCGGTGTGAGACAGTTACTACTATGAAGTGAGAATAGCCTGGGGATCTGCTTTAGGTCTGAGAGCGAAATGATGAAGCTCCAAGAGTAGGAAGATCTAGAGCTCCTTGTTACTGTCGCTCATTACTTCTTTTTTTTTTTTTCGTCTTTTTCTCGTGGGCTTTGATCCTCGGTTTACTTCGGTGTAAAACGCTTCCTGCTTCGGTCAGTAATGAGAAAAAAAGGGAGGGACCGGCACTCCGAAAACATCTCTCTCTCTCTCTCTCTCTCTCTCTCTCTCTCTCTCTCTCACTCGTAATATTGGGGAAGGGTTGGAGGTTTTTCACTGGTTCTTTTCCACACCTCTTGCTTTTCTTATTAACATTCTATCCTTCTTTTGCTCCGATAAAACATAACATTAAAAAAAAAAGTTCTTTCACTAAATGACATTATACGATAGCGCGAATATTACCTGAGAACCTAATGATTTTTTTTTCAATCTTGCGAGCCTCTCATTCAAAAGTTTCAAAACGGTTTTAAGGTAAACTGAAGAATTTAAATGGAAACTTAATTTTTTTTTTACACAGGGATTTCAATGAAAAAACACTGATTATTTCCTTGATATGAATGCTTTCAGAAATATCCCCAAAAAATTATGACTTTGCTCTTTTGCAATGCAATTATAAGTGGAAGCCAGCAATAGAGGGAAAGGCAATTTTCCGAAAACTTACAAGCAACAGATTGTGGTTTAGATAACCTAATAACTGTTGATTATATGAGTAATGTGTAACTTACACCTTAAGAAAATCGTTCATATAGCAAATCCAATATTCCCTGGCAAAAACTCGTTCATATAGCAAATCCAATATCATCTGGCACATACCTCTTTCATGTGCAAATCCAATATGATCCTGCTAAATTCAAACTTAGAGCATCTATTTTGATGAATATAATTTGCATCATTTAAGGAATTATTTCATAAAGATCACCGCATATCAATCTGAGAAATTGTTGTAAAATCGAACGAAACCAATGCATTTTGCATTAAGAAACTCTCTCTTTATTGGTCAGTCTAAGAAAATGTGAAATATGTTCCCTTATCAGCGATAGCGTTCTCGGACAACCTTCAGGGGCCAGCAGTTTTGGAATTTCGACAATTTTGGAGTCACCATCAGAGTAAATGCTAAAGAAAGATCGGGTTTAGATATCTATATCACCGTAATATACTTGCTGCATTTGCCCTATCGTTCAAATAACATAAATGATAGTTTTGTTGGTAATGATCATTGTAACCGTGAATGATACAAGATGCCCAGATGGGCCAGGAAGTTTGCTTCGCTGTTTCCACCGAGCATTTGTTGGGTGAGGAAGGCAATGGCAAATTACATTAGAATGGCTTATGCCTAGATAAATCTAGATCCTGATCCAAGTTACCCTAAGTTGGTTCCGAACAGATTACTTCACCTCACTCGCTCCTATGTGCCTCTTTATTATTCAGTATTCATATTATCACTTCCACATAGGGTATTATATCAACATATCTTTTATATCAAATGCATACTAAAGCTTTTAATTTACCCTTCTTATTACCAATCCATTTATGTCAATATCTTTGTAATGACTAATATTTTTATGTATTTACATTTGGATTATTTATGCTCTTTATGAAAAAAAAAAACATTCTGTCCTTTCCTTCTATAGCTTTGTATCTAAAAATGTTGGAATATTAAGCTATTTTCGTTTTTAAAATTTCGGTCAATTTTCACTCGGTATTTTTTTCATTGTCTTGCTTTTATTTTTTGTTCTTGTGTGTGTGTGTGTGTGTGTGTGTCTGTATGTGTGTGTGTTTCTCATCTATCATTTACCAGTAATAATTTTCCTTGATCTTTCCTCGCCTAACATTCCTTTTCGATCTTGAGGATTTTTTTTTTTTATTATTTTACATTGTACAAAAATTGAAAACATGTAGGTGCAAATATCAGCGGGTTTTTTTTTTTTTCAGTCATTTAGCTTCACTGTTCTATGAAAACTTTACAGAAATGACATGGAAAATACTTTAAGGCTCTCTTTGATGTTTCTGGTGCAAAAGCAATCTAAAGCAAGCTATGCATTTTACCTGTTCAGAGCTTTCGCTCTCTGATGTTTATCTCGACAACGCGTCTCATGAGTTCATTTTTTTTTTCTCATTCATCTAAATCTTTTCTCATACTACATAGTTACAATTATAGACCTATGAGGAATTTCATATGTGATATTTTAATGTCGTTGTGCCTTTTGGGGTTAAATTTCATTTTACTTGATTATCTGTTGGATCTGGTTCTCCAAAAGCACACGATAACTTACTTCGAAATAAATACAGTTTTCGAATCTCAGGAATCTTAGCATTCTTAATACAACTGAGTCGCAAAAACAATTTAGTTTCGAAGGAAAAACTTAACTTATTCTTGATTTTTACATTATTCAACCCTTGCTGTACCAGCGTTTAATGACTGTACAAATAAAAAAAGAAATTCACATTTCTTTTTTTTTTCGCAAAAAAAAAAAA
>BLXT01000981.1:644133-658090 GCA_019648995.1 Plakobranchus ocellatus
ACTGCTCTTTAACAAATATGTCGAGGTCTTCCCCTTCCCGAAAAAAAAAATTGGTTTAGTGGCAAGCCGGTCAATTAAATATAATTCCTTTATTCGATCTGACTGCAGTTAATCAAAAAAGTTTAAGGAGAGCCAAAATATTGTCAATTTCAGAGAAAGCAAGATAGAAATAGAACTAAAATAAACAACTGAACAATAGACAAAATAAGCCGGCAGTAAAAATTCTGCGCCATAACTGGATGGTTACAAACATTTATGATAGCGAAGGAGTAGTTTATTTTACCCACATATACATTTTGTGTAATCAGAAACTGAAAAAGAAAAAAAATTGAAGAAATAGTTTATACCATAATTATATATTGCTTTCAAATTTGTGCACACTTCACATATGTAGCTGAATGGTGTCTATCTTAATTATCGAAATAAAATGTTACATTTCTCGTATGTTATTATTTCATTAAATCCTTCGCGTTTAGCATCATAGGCATCTCGGCATTGTATTACCAAAAGACGGGAAGTATGCAGAAACTGAAAAAGAATAGGAAGTTGAAGGAATAGCTAATACCATAAAATTTATTTCAAAATTGTGCCTACTTTAAATCAAGAACTGAATGGTGTCGCTAATATTTATAGAAATAAGATGTCTTCATTTCTCATATGTTATTATTTCATTAAATTCTTCTTATTAGCATCACGGGCATCTCGGCAAAAGCGTAATGAGGGCCAACATTTCGAATCGGCGATGAATATTAAAGAAAAACTTTACGTGTATATTTAAGCAAATAAATCAAAGGCAATTGCACCAGAAAAAAGTCCCGTGCTTACCGCCGTTTAGTGTTAAGCTTAAAATACAAGAAAATTTAGCGCCTTTATGAAAACACGTTACATCGCGTTGGGACTGCAGTGCACTGGAAAATGCGAGATGCAATGCAAAGAGTTTATCCGAAAAACGAGACAAATGAGAGGAAGTATGCCGAAAACGGCGTCTGAAATAATGCTGAATTTATTTATTTGCTTCAACGAAACTTTTTTTTTTTTTGTCTAGAAAGCGGTTGTGTTCCTCTGAAATAAAATAATTTTTTTTTTTATTAAATAAAATCTTTGAACGCGGATACATTGTTTGAAAAAAAAGAATTTGGTTGGTTTTTTTTTTCTTCAAAAGATGCCTTGAATTGGAAATTAAATAATACAAAAAAATATGTAATTATATTGCCAACCCCTTTTTTTAAACTTGTAATAAGTTCTGCACCTGTTAAATCTGGCTCGACTACAATTTTTAAGTTATAGATATTGGATTTTCTTTTAACGTGTTTCTGAATGGTAAACTGTTCGACTTCTAAAGATTTTTAGAGTTCCGTATTTGCCCGGCTTACTTGGAAATCTGAATCTCTGTAATTTTTTATAAAAAGCGAGGCGTCTGATTGAGTTAAACTGATGATTTTGCACTGTATAATGAAGACGATTATGTTGCTTTTATAAAAAAAGAAAACTCCAACATTGTCTACAGATGTGTTACCTGTAATATTTCTGTTACTCAGCAGCACAGTTGTTATCACTGTTTTAGTTTCTTTTCATCTTATACAAAAAATGAAGATATAGCTTTGAAAACCTGTTATTCTCCTCAATTTACCTGAAAAGAAAGAAAGATTGCCTCTGTCTTTTTTAGACACTTTTTAAGATCTATCTCTAATAACGATATCGGTACAAAAAAAAAAGATTGGTACAACGTGTACCGTTCGTTTGATTGGAGGTGTAGAAGTGTTTAAATTTCCTGGTTTTTTGTGCATTTAGTCCGTCCACAACGAGGGGATCACAGGAGGTTCTAAGTCGCGACTGAAAGATACCTATAGATCTCGAGGAAGATTCGGTAGATACGCTGCTACAACGCCTTTGTAAAGATGAACTCAATCATTTAGAGAACTAATATAAACTCTATCATGCGATGTGGCTTTCGTAAAGAGTGTAATCAGAAACAAGCACGGGTTTTATAGTTTGACTATTTTGTCTGAACTAATATTACCAACAAGTGAACATTATCCCTCTAATTTGTATCCTGTATCTTATAATTATTATTTTGAGAGTAAGTTTTACAAATAAAAAATAAAGTGTTCAATCCTGACACTCCATTTTTCTTGTGAAAAAAAAGACTCCCAAGGCCTTCATTACAGTACAAATGTCCTAGAAACAGCATTCCTCCTCTTCGAATCACAACCAAGAAGTGTTCGATTTTTTCTGATGTTTAGTCTTTCTGTGATCTTAGCCTTTGCAAATATGGTTTTCGATGCTTCTATTTTGTTTTTGTTTGTGTCGACTTCGCGGTGATCTCAAGCTTTTAAATACACGTCAGACCAGGGCGTTGGTAGCGAGCCTCGAAATCGAACCCACCACAGAAAGTCCCTGTAGATATTGGGATTGGTTTGCTATCCACTGAGCCACCGACGCTTTGGTTCCATTTTTTTTTTTCGGTGGAAATGAGCGATTGAATGAATTGGATCAATATCTTTAACTTTATTCATAGACAATCTATATAGGCTCTTGAAATATATTTTGCAAGTGGGATTGATGTACGAATCTGTTTCGTATTTTTACTGCCTCGTCTCTGCTAATTAGCAGCAGCATAGTGAACACAACGAAGGCTTCTTTTGACATCTTAAAAACGATTTAAACCAAGGAGTATACTTATATTTTAAATCTTTTATCATCAGCGTGCCTGCAAACGGGGCTCCCATCAATGTTTTTTTTTCTTTTTTTAATTGCTTTTTTTTTTCAAACACTGCAGCTCTGACTAACAGTTTGTCGTCATGTAACGGCACAGGTAGAAAGGAATTAAGATAACTCTTCTAAGAGTTAGCGTGATTTATGGAAAAATTTAGAGTTGTAGAAAATTGTCAAAATTCAAAAGCTGTACGTGTAAAGAGAACCTTAAACACGATCATTAGTTGTGAAAAGTTAAGAACGTGTACTTTAACTCTATAGCGTAGAGATTTCGTTCAAACATGATTCAAACATAGTTTTATTTCAAATGGATTGCTTTGGATAAACTTAACGCTCAGAAGCTTAAGTAGGCAGCGAGATTTCTTTTTCTTGGTGTCAATATTTTTTTTTTAATTAATATCCAATAGATTTTAATATGTATATTTTTTAGTATGAATGCACACAATCAATTAGGGGATGCGTTGGAATTAAATCAAATTTTAATTTGCAGCGCTCAAAGCTCGTCAGTTTTTGGAGGGTTTTGTCTTTTGTTCTTTTTTAAAGTTTGCCATCGAAATCATCACCTTGAAAATGAAATATAGATTTACGGCAATTTGAATTTGAATTGAAAGGCTCATCTTTATTCTTTATCCTAAAACTGCTCTTCGAGTGGGTGATATATACATTGTACTTCACAAGACAGGAGTAGCTATTTTTACTCTTTTTTTTTTTTTTTTTTGAAAATCAAAGGCACTTTTTTTAATCTTTTATCAACAATGATCCTCAGTCATACAGTCCAGTGATAAGTGCCGCTTGTATAGTATGATAATGAATCTTATGTAATAGTTTATTTAACATTGGAATTGCTTTCAAATGGGAAAAGACACTGTTGTGTAAAGAAAAAATTTTTAAAAATCTTTTTTTTTTTAATTATTATTCCAGTGAGAGAAAGAACACCAATTTTTATTAAATCCTTGAAGGCTTTTAAAAAGTATTAAATACGGTGCATAATCTTCACATATTTTTAAGTAAACAGCTTGTCACGATTTGATCACCTGCCCTTCATCAGAGATACCTACTAACCTTTTATTTTCCTATTTTCTCCACATTTTGCTCTCGTAACTAATGTTGCCAATTTGTCAAATGAGGAATTAAGCAAAATTTTATCTCATCCATGAGTGCGTTACAATTTTCATCCAATCATTTATGTTTTAAACTTCTGGTCGGGTGAAAACTAATTTTCTTGCAGAGGGACCTGTACAGCCCAGCCCTTGGGGGCAAGATTTTTGTGCAGGCGTTAGAGAACTTGAGGTATTCAAATCGTCTGTCTTAATCGATTTTCCGGCATACTTAAGTTTATTTCAAAGTAATAGCATCATTAGAACCTTTTAAATTACTAGGCAACAGGTACTGTTTGTAAAAAAAAAGAAAAAGAAAAAAAAGGATCTTTTCTAGAGTCTCGCAATTGGTTCAGAGTGCTTTTATATTAAAGTGTGCCCACTTAGCCCACTTATTAGAGGTGTATAAAATTGCGGATGAGTGTAACATATCATAAAATGTGCAACGATCAATGATTTAACAGCATTTAAATTTTATTGTTTTTGCTTTTGTTTTTTGCTCCATAAACGGTATTTTTATGAAAAAAAAAAACTTGATGCTTAATATTTTGTAATGCAAAAAAAAGTGTTGCTTTCTTTTAGAAAGAAACCCCTGCTTTCTAAAAGAAAGCAACACTTTTTTTTGCATTACGAAAAAGTGGCTTGTTTCGTTTATGCTTTTGTATCCAGTTTTAAAAAAAAGCAAAAGGAAAAATAGCACTTAACGCATATTTTTACGGCATCATTGTGCTAGTTTGATCTGAAAAATTAATTTATGTCTCATAGCCGAAAAGAAATGTTAGTTAGGCCTACCTTTACGAAGTGTGGCTTAATGCGAAGGAATACTGCAGTTATATTAGTCTTATTTTTGTTAAAATTGTTACGGTTGAAGTGCTGCTGTGCTTAGTAAACCTTTAACAAAAATTTAAAGCTCAACTGTTGTGGAATTTCAAAACTATACTTTTTTTGCACAAAATTATTTGCCTCGGAGACGTCACGTGGGTGCATTGCTGGATTAAGAGTCAAAATGATGTGGAACTTGGGAAGTTTTTTTCAGGACGCCGTCAACAGTCTATAAGTATAACAAATAATGATCAGATAAGTTTGAGAATTCTTCAAATTTGAGCCATAACAGTTATATGCACCAACTCTCAAAGTGTTTTATGAATAAGAGTAGCAGGCATTTCTTTTTTATTTAGTTTTCTTCAAATTTTACACTATTGTAATTGTTTGTTTTTTTTGCTTTTCTGTCTTAAAATTGTCTCATTATTTCTATTTTCTTTATCTGTAACACAGAAATATCAGAGTTTCCAATAAAAAAAAGTCACTTAAAAAAGAGTTCCCAAACGGAGAAATCTGAGATTTTTCCTCTCCTTTTCCAAGGTTATTTGGTTTTATATTAGGCTGATATGATATTTTCCTCTGTCGTTATTTTGAGGCAGGCAGCTGTGTTTTCACTTTTGGGCAGTAACAGCCCTCGTTCATATCCTCAACACCTGGAGCCTGATCCCCAAGGGCAAAAGCAGTTTCTTGCGTGCGCCTGGGTTATCTGTAATTATAGAACTAGGTAGTTCTAAGGTAGCAAAACAATCGAAAGAATGTTAAATAGAGAATAGAGAAGGATATTACGGAGTTCAAGCGCGTACATAAGACAAAAGCAAAATCGAGTAATTCGACATTGACAAGCGTAAGCTTTGTAGAAGGATTGGCTGCGCTTATCTGGCAGGAAAAAACAAGTGCCTAATTAACATCGAGCTGATCTTTCTATTGACGCGCGTTTGCAAAAAGAAGTTGAAAGCCAATATGTTACAACAAGAGAACAAGGGTTACGACTGCCGAAAAATCAATAACGTTATGCTAAAACTCCTCGAAGAAGAAGGCGGAAAAAAAACTAAATGTACATATGAAAAATAGTGAGCACAAGCAACCATAGAACTGTAAGGCAGAGCATAAAAGTAGAAATTAGCCTGAAGGGGGAAGTCGAGAGGATGAAAACCAGGGGAATGTGGACTATGCTTTATGATGGTAATAATGAGAATAAGATGTGTCTGAGGATGACTGGGTAGAACTAAGGCCTGTTGTGGGGATTTCTGCAGCGAGGAGGTCACTGGTCATATCTCAGGTCCTCTGCTGTACTTTCAATTCGCGAAAAGGATCGTTTTCTCACAATATTAGTCATGGCTGTGAGAGGGGGAAAAATCAACTTTTATACGCGATGCCTGAGTTTTGTTTGCTTCGAATTGATGGACAAATTTGTTGAACAACGAGAATAAGGAAGTGCGGATGGAAAAGAAATATCTGACGTCTCGACGTAAAATATAAGAATTTTTGGATAAGGGTGAAACTGTTCTCATTAACTCTTTGTGAATCGTATGCCTAGCGTACCTACAATGTTTGTACACAGCGAAGTAAAAACACGTTAACATACCTAAGACTCCAGTTACGAGAAGCATTCGCAAGAACTTCGATTACGAGAAGGAGAGAGAGAGAGGGAGAGAGAGAGAGAGAGGAGAGAGAGAGAGATTTCTCGTTAAGTTAGGAATGTAACATACTAGTAACTTAGCTAGAATGCCTGACAAATTGTTGAAGTATGGCTTGATCAAAGTGTTATTTATTTTCGTAATATTTTACGAAATTCGATAACTCTAAATAATCGGAATATCTGATTTCCCTCAATTCTTGGTTAAAGATAACACTCCATCTTTGTTTTCGCAAAAAATGAGCTGAAACTTAAATGAAACAAGTTTTATTTGTTTTTAAAGTGACTGCAGTAACTATACGACTGAACAGTTTGTGATTTTTTGGACTTAAATTTATTCATCTACTGTTCAGCTATGAAGACTAAAGGATGAAGAAAATAATTTGACAAGACTTTTGTTATTTTTTCCCTTTTGTAGCGAAAAATAAAAAAACACACACACACACACACACTCACACACATAAGATCTTTTCATCAATCCTGTTTTGAAATTGATACACAAATT
The DNA here is from genome assembly GCA_019648995.1 of Plakobranchus ocellatus. Classification (NCBI taxonomy): domain Eukaryota; kingdom Metazoa; phylum Mollusca; class Gastropoda; family Plakobranchidae; genus Plakobranchus; species Plakobranchus ocellatus. Next base: position 650,909 of record BLXT01000981.1, read on the forward strand.
ACTCAGATTTCACATTGCGATTGTCAGAGTCGTGTGATACGGTGTGCAAAAAATGATGCTCTTGACGTGGAGGCCAGGAGATAGTCGTAAGCCTCCAGCTGTTCGCGGAATGATTTATATGGTAATGATGATCACAGGCGAGTCACAGTGACTTATGAGAGTAAGGAAAGAGTCGGCGAGCAGTATGTTAGACGTGCGTCTGTTGTAAATATGATTACTTTGACCCGTTGCCGCAGTCGGGGTGTTGAGTGATATGCGAGTACGGTACACGGGGCAGACAAAAGCTACCTGTATCTACATTGGTTACAAAGATGCAGCTTTGAGGGAAGACTCGGAGCTCTCTTGTGCATTTATATCTGCTTCATTTAGAAATGCCTGGTGCCAGAACCTTGTAACTATTTAGACAAAAATGTAATTATTCTATGCAGCAATAAAGACATAAGAAATTGGTTAGAAAATTCCGCTTCTTTTGCTTATAATGAGAGTACTTTCTGTAGGGTTTGAAGGTCTGTGCAAGTAATAGGAATGAAGCATGGAGGGAGACAGTATTCTTGCTACATGACTGTGCACTTATCAGACTCAGTTTGTGTGTAAAAGAAATTAATTAAATTGCGAAATTGGTTAGCTATATTTATTTAATATTGAAAAGTTTCATGAGCCCCAACTCAGACAAATTAAATAATTGTTCCATCTTTTTTTCAACAAAAAGCATTGAAAATGTGATGCAAGATGTGACCCTTTCCATCTAAATATCGCTCGCTTTTTAAAGATAGATTGTGTGCCATCATAAATCGAGATATTAAGTTTTGTAAAGCAAGAATATAATAGCAAAAAATTATGATTAAGATCATAGAAAAAAAAATATGAGCCATGCTCCTGCTTTGTATGTTTATGAACGATTAAACCCTTTCATCTAAAGGTTTTCTGAGTTTGGATCCTGAGATTGGATTTTAACTTGTCGATTTTCGGTCGTGACTTTTTTGTTGTTGTTGTTGTTTTTACCTGAGATAATACTGAAGCGCAAGTTGGTTTAACTATATGAATGGCTTTAGTACCAAAATCCAATGACGTTTTCTGTAATAATGTCTTTTTCAAAACAAAAAAGAAATTGCAGTTTGCTGACGAAAACAAATTTATATCTAAAATCCTATTCCCTATGATACGAATTGCATTTCTTTTCTATCTTGTTTGTGTGTCTCAAATGATTAAAAAAGTGCACTTAAATGTTTTCCTCGTTTTTTTTCAAACTATTGATTCTTTATGTGTCCATGCAGATTCATTGTGTTCCATCATTTGAGGGACTGAAAACCAAAAACAAATTATCACATTCTTTAACAAATACGAAAATTGTTGCAGTTCATGGGCAAGAATTACAGGGAGAATTACTGCAGATCAACAAAACTTAATGTATAACACAGACCTCACATTTCACTAGAACAGAGTTTTAAAAGTTTATCTTGAGTATGCCTGCTTCGCAACAAAGCCCCTCCTTGTATAGCTTCACTTAACGAGGGCGTCATGAGAACATTTATAGTAAACATGTCCCAACTCAACTTTTTCCAAGGTAAACATGACTTGACATAACAGCTTATTAACGCACGGTATAATATGTCAGAGAACTCTGAACTCTGAACTGTTGTGTAAACAAACATATATAGGCAAAGTAAATATTGTTAAAAGCAAGTCTTATGCACCATGACCGAATACAGAGAGAACTTTATTTAGGCAAATCATTATGAACTTAAAAGTTTTTATTTTCTCTCTCTCTCTCTCTCTCTCTCTCTTTCTCTCTCTCTCTCTCTCTGCCTCTCTTTCTCTCTCTCTCTCTCTTTCTCTCTCTCTCTCTCTCTCTCTCTCTCTCTCTCTCTCTCTCTCTCTGTACATTAAGTATTTTTTTTTAAGCCTGACAAAAATGATGAAATGACCAATGAAAAAAAAAAGCAGTTAAGTGTTTCCTTGAAATAAAATGTGATTAACAATCAAGTGTGTGATGTATGATAATCGCAATGGAAATCCAGTCATTCTAAAAGAAAATACGATGGAAACGTTTTATGGTTGTTGTTTTTTTTTAATCTTATTCGGAACAGGTTAAATAATTTTCCTAGATAGATGTAGCTGCAACAATTTGCCTCTGTTGTTTGAAAAATTAAAGTTAATGAGTTTTGTTGGGTTTTTCTTTGTCATCAGCAGTATAATTTACAGATTCTTATTGTAACCGTTAAAAGATCAAGACATTTCATTGGTTAGTTATGTATGCATCAGATTTAGATGGATGAAAAAGGGGGGAAATGTGAAAAATAGAATTAAAACTATATTAGCTTCATAAAGAACTTGTTATTGCAATATGTCTGAAAATATCAGAGGGTAACGATTACATTTATCTGAAAAAAAATGTTAATTTTCTATATCTTATGTTGATGGTTTCAACGAGGTGGATTGCTTTTTGTAGCTTTCTCAATTAAAAAAATTGTATATGAAATCAAGCTGACAGCACTCACATGTTTACTAACTTAATCATACTATTGATCTCAAATTATACAAATGTTTTATTTGTTGTTACATATATATATATATATATATATATATATATATATATAAAACAACAAATAAAACATTTATATATATATATATATATATATATATATAGATATATATATATATATATCTGCAGTCTAATCATTGAAGCGCCAGAATCATTTTAGTTCGTCGGTATCATCATGATAAAAAGGAAGTAACTGGCCCTTGTATATATGTGTGTGTGCATACTATTTGTACATATATAAGTTATATAAAAAAGCACTGCCACCTTAATTGCACACATACTACGTGTCTATATACCTCAGCTCATTAAATTGTTCTTTAAATATAAACTTTAATTGCTAATTCATAAAAAAAAATATTTAAAATTTTTTAAAAATAAAAAAAATGAGATGCGCACTTAAAATATAATTTAAAATATAAAAGGTTTGGTTTTCTTCTAGACAAAATAACATGAGCTTCAAACGAAAAGAAAACCATGCATTCAAGTATCGAATTCTTAAAAGAGCTTAAAGCTTAACCATTCCCTATTACTCGTTTATAATGGAACCAGCTAGATAGCGAGTTTCTGCTCTTGCCTGGCCGATTGTTCGACTCTTACAAGCTAAATTGGTAGCGTTCTGGACCCCCACATTTCCGGTCAGCAGCCTTGTTGGCGCCAGTGCAAACATTCATGTTGAACGAGATCCGGAAATTCAACGAGATCGAATTGGTCATACCATTCAGAGAGAGGGAAAGCAAAAAAGTAAAGCATCTGAGAAAAGAATTACTAGTATGCTTTATATTGCTATTTTATTCAATTATGTCGCATTTGCCAATAATGCCGACTCGTTTGTTCCAAAAAAATCTTTATGGGCTTAACAATTATTGTGATGGAAAGACTTTGGGTGTGGAATTTCCTCAATAAGAAAGAGCATTGTTAAATCCGAATCAAAGAAGAAAATTAAACCTGATTGTTTTAAGAAACGTAAGAATCAATTCTTATATCATTTTTTTTTACGAAAACAAATTATTAAACTTTTCACTCATCAAATTGAAGTTAAAATATTATCTTCAATTGAGATTATTAAAAAACATAATTAGCATTGAGTTACAACGGTGCTGGATTATTTCTTAACCCAGCTTAAGGGCAATGAACTTTCTTGTAATTTTAAGAGCTATCGGACCAATGACGAAAAAAGCAGTTTTATCTCAAATTTTTGTATCTACTAACTTTCAACGATATCATAGCCTCTTCAAATATACTGTCGACACCTCTTAAACTGATAGGACCAACACAGCTCTATTTCATAACTCTATTTTTTAAACCTATATGAAGCCTTAAATGCATCCATTTAAAAAGCCTATTGTAATGGTGTACATTCATGCTCTTATACATTTGATTATATTTTTCACCTCTCACCGTTGCAGAAATGACATATTGTCCTGATGTGTTTATTACAAAGTTTTTCTTTCATTTCTTTGTCCATTATTAAAAAAAAAAAGCTGAATCTATAAATATTATCAGTTGTTTGACCTGAGCAAAAAAGATCTTTTATGTGGCTTGCATGATTTTATCCACTCGCTTTTTAAAAGGATACTGATTCTGTGGCCTGATAGTTATTTAACGTTATTATTTTATGTGAGTGTTTGACCTTACAGCACATTTAAAACAAGGTGATCTCAGGCTTGTACTCCTTCGTCAAAACAAGGCGGCAGTGGCAGGCTCGAACTCGCAACCGCATAATCCCTGAAGGTTTACTAGCGAATGTGCCACCAACGATGCTATTCGTTGTAAGTGTTGAAATTCAGCTTTACCAGCAATTAACCTCAACATTTCATTTGGTACCTCCGTCGCGTTTATGTAGGAATTAAAGAAAAATGCGATTTTGACGGAAAAAACCAAACTTACCTGGAAGTTCTAGTCGATTCGGAAAATGATAGAAAAAAACTATCGCGGGAAAAGTACATTTTGGTAGTTTAGAATCATCTGCTGTTGTTTTCGTTGAAATTATGATATTTTATACGCTCAATTTTTAGATATAGGGAAGTAGTTTTTTAATAAGTTTTTAAGAAATCTCAAAAAATTGTGAGCACTAGACGTTCAACGACGAATCATAACTTTGTTAAAATCTTAACACATTTGCTACACAGGAAGAATACATCTAGGAAAGAAATGCACGGGAGGAAAAAAAAACCTTATTAGAAGTTTTTTTTTATTTGGTTTATTTCTTGCGCCAAGTACTTTACCGTATCAAATCTCTCCTATCCGATGTAATATGCAAAAATATATTTTCACCTATCACAAATGTCAAAATCGTTTAAAGATATGAAGTAAAAGTTCATCAAAAAAAGAAAAAAAGGGTAAAGAATATCAAATTTTGCAGGCATTATGCAATATCTCTGTTATCAGATGTTTAGCCGTCTCCGATGCTTATTAAGGGGAAAAAACGTAAATAAGAACTGAATAAATGAGTTGTGTTGACGTTTAATCAATACAACTCGCAATAAATAGCCAGATTTAGAGGAATGATAAATTCTCTAAAATGTTAATGTGGTTTGTTTCCTTTTCGTATATCATTCTTCTGATTAAATCTGCATATTCCTACAATATTATGCTGTAGCACAAATTCGTAATGTCTTGTTTCAAAGATAATAAAGTGTATAAGCTTATTACTTTCAAAACTGACTACAAAAGTGTTATAATACAATTATAGTTAATTTAAATTGAACATCACTACATCAACAAATAAAAATCGATTTTACTGTATGTTCCTTTTTTTTTCAATCTTTCAATGCTAAATGCAAAAATCAAGAAAATTCGAATCTGGTATTGAACGTTATTTTTTAAGAAGTAAAACCCATTCCCAACTGTCCTTTAAGCTTTACGCAAGTGATCCTTACCCACAGTTTTGCCTAAAAATAATTCTTTTTATTAGTTTATATTTGAGTACGCTTATTGCTTTGAAGTGTGCCGATTAGGCCTCATCCTGTTTCTTAGCATTAAGCCGCAATTTTCTAACAAGCCAGCACTAGGGTTCAACTTCTCAAAAATATTTTTCATGAAAAAATCTTAATTAAAGTAATTTGATTTATGACACCTTAAAACTGACTTCGTGTTAAAACTACTTAATGGCGCAAAGGTCTGCTCCATCGCTAACTGTAATTCTCTTGCACACGACCAATTGAATGGAGCTTGTCGGCCTAAAAATGAAATCCTAGATTCAGCTTTAAAAGCACTGATTTCATTAGGGTTAGGAATCGACACTTAATGAAGGAAATTCTGACAACCTTGGTGGAAAATAGATTTTTTTTTCTTTTCTGTCTGATGTAAGTTAGTCACAGATATGACATTTAAGCAGTCTTTGCTGACCACAGCAGAAAGCAAAAATTTAGTGTCACCGATCGGCAAAGATAAAGAAAAAACAATATTGTTGGGACAAACATGAAGAGAACACTCTTTCAGAACTTGGTGCAATGACGTTGTTTTATTACAATCTCTTCACTATCTTGCCATGACTGGCGAGCATTTTAGCAAACAAATTTTTTTTTTCTTTTTTAATTGATCTAGATTTCTAGATTTAGATATTGTCAGTTGCAAATTGATTCGCAACAGAAGGTAGTGCCATTTTGCAATTCCAGTTTTTTAAATCTCAGATATGAAGCTCTTCTATCAAAGCATACCAAACAGCATCCTTTTGTATCAGTCACATTTGCATAAAATTTTTTTTTTCAACTGAAGATTTCATATTCAAAGACGAAGGCAGAAATTTTCAAGACCTTTAATTGTAAGAATTATGATGATAGTGGAAGAAAGAGGACAATACGAGTGTCTCAAAATCTCATGTACATTATTTTTAAAGCCAAACAATTCGTTTTAAATTTTTTTCTAAGTAATGTTGATTTAGCTCAAAGTACATAGTCCAAGATGAAGGAAAATTAAGAAATCGAAATTTTCCTCGTCCCTGATCTTAGATAGCTTTGCTACGAAGATTAAACCTTTGATGTCGGTCCGGCTTATCGATTTCCCGGTCAACTGTGCAGAGAAAAATGTACCAAAGGACTAAAATAAACCTTTTTCCAAACCACATAAAAAGTAAATAAAGCTTTAGATTAAGACTCTGATAATTTGAATCTGTCAATGCATTTCTGAAGAAGTTTGTGTCCTCGAAGAATTTTTTCAACTGTCGGCAGCGGAAATTTTTAAGAAAACTGAGTAAGAAACCGACAGTTCAATGTATTCATTTTATTTTTGTGAAAATACTTTGCTTTAAAATGGAGTACAGCTTTATGTCATTGAAGATTTTTTATTTGCAGTATGATAGTTATGAGAGAAGACGTCGTAGGATTGTTTAAAGATATATTCGTGGGCGATAGAATTTTTTTCTTGAGTATTATATTTCAGCTGAACTGCAGCTTACACAAATAACAATTTTGAAAAATTAATAACTTAAGCAAGACTGTCATTATTTTTAGTTCATTTGTAAACTAATACATTTTTATTGTAGGTATTTCAGACAAACCAAAGACATTTTTCAAGCAAGATCGATAAGAAAAGGATATGAACACTGACTAAAACATCTTATTAAATTTTTAAGTAATTCGTTTTGTTTGACTTTTTTTTTTTTAATTGTTTTTTTTTCTTTCTTTTTTTTAATTTGGGGG
>BLXT01000981.1:705210-716521 GCA_019648995.1 Plakobranchus ocellatus
TTGATAATTCGTTATTCCAGGCAATTTTGAATATTTTTTACATCCTCCCTTCATTTTCTTTAGTTTTAATAAATGTATTCTCTCTCTCTCTCTTTCTCCCTCTCTCTCTCTCTTTCTCTCTCTCTTTCTCTCTTTCCATTCCCTTCTTTTTAGCCTGTTCATGTCACACTTATCATGCTTTTTTTAAATCTTATTTATCGATTACAAAGTCTGTTTCGTATTATCTTAAGAAGGAATTATTCGCCACAATTATATTAAGTCTGCCCTCTGTCTTCCAGCTAACCAGCTAAATCAAGGGCACTGGCGTATTGTGTAAGGTTACATATCTAGGATTTTTCTATCGGTTTGGTTACTTTGTATTCGATTACTGATCATTGAACAGGACTTTCACAATTCTTTAAAAAATGGAAAACATGCCATTAGTACTTAAAGCTGTGTCGCACAGTTTTACTGTTCAAAAGTTTTAAAATTCATAAAACTGGCGCATTTTCTCGTTAGCTGTTTTTTTTTTTTTGGTTTTTTTTTTTTTTATGCGCAATTTGATAAATTAGTTTAGTCGTCTATTGTTGTGCTTGCTGTTGTTTTTGGTTTTTTTGTTGGTCCTACTCTTGCTTTTAAAAAATTTTTGTTGTCGTTGTTGTTGTTTTGTTGTCGTTGTTATTGTCGTCGTTGTTGTTGTTGTCGTTATTGTTGTCGTCGTTGTAGTTGTTTTCGTTGTTGTTGTTGGTGGTGGTGGTGATGGTGTTGTTGTTGTTGTTGTTGTTGTTGTTGTTGTTGTTGTTGTTGTTGTTGTTGCTGTTATTGTTGTTGTTGTTGTTGTTGTTGTTGTTTATGCCGTTGCCGTTTAGAGTTTGCTTTTTTTTCTCCCTTTTTCAATTTGTTTTGTTTTTGCTTTTTTTTATTTCTTTAATATTTTAGATGGGGTTCTATTGTTTTAAAAGGCAGAGGGGGGAAGGAGAGGGAACAGGGGCGAGATGAAGGGGTTTTGTACTGTCTCTTCTGATCATATTTTATCGAGACTTTACCTTGAATTACGAATCTTACGCTATTCGAATATTTTAACAATTATTTTCCTTTGTTTACTTTTATTCCTAATGAGCTGTGTGAGTATCAATAGCAACTTCCTGTTTTTTTTTAAATACAATATCAAATAGTATTGATTGTCGTTTGCTGGGATAACTTTGTACATATTTGTTTTTTTTTTCAAAGAGGACAAATGAGTTTTTGCGAAAGGTTGTAGTGAGAAAAAAGTACAAATACTGCCATGCAATCCCGGAAACAGATAAATAAGTTTAAGGATCTTGAAGATGCACTGGTGCTCGAAGGAAATGAAATTAATGTAGTTAATATCAAATAGTATTGATTGTCGTTTGCTGAGATAACTTTGTATATATTTGTTGTCTTTTTCAAAGAGGATAAATGAATTTTTGCGAACAGTTGTAGTGAGAAAAAAATACAAATACTGCAATCGCGGAAACAGATAAATAAGTTTAAGGTTCTTGAAGATGCACTGGTGCTCGAAGGAAATGAAATCAATGTAGTTAAGAATACTATTAACAACTTAAAAATATATTTATAATACAGTTGAACAATACACAGTACACTTTAAAAAGCTTCACCTTTAAGACTTCATTTTTTTTTTAAATGGCAATTGACAAAAACTACAATGTAGGGGTTGCTACTGCTGAAAGCTTTTATTTTTTGCTTACTTATCGTTAATCAAAAATTGTGCCATTTCTATGTCATCAATTACCAAAACAAAAACAATCACTGAATCTAACGCCGAAAAGGTACTGTTCAAACTTCTAAGCTACATTTGTTTTTCCAAATTCATACGCTCACAGACTTTTCAATAGATCCATTCAAAACTGATTTCCTTCGCAAAGTAAATCAGCACATAAAATATAAGATGGTTTTACTTTATTATCTCTTGCAGAAGGAAGCCCAACTAAAGTATGATTTTAGAACCACTGTACAAGTGACTTATGATTCAAATGCTTGCAATCTGATTTTGCGAAGAAGTTAAATTGCTACTCAAATGCGCTGTCACTAAAATACTCTAAAAAAGATTCTGTTTGTATTATTAGCTTATGAAAATTCGTCTAAAAGATTCTAAAACTATTAGAGGTCGGTCATTTTAAATAAAAATGTTTATTTAAAGACAAATTTTTGTTTTTCGAACCATCTCAAAATCTTTTTTTTTGTCTGAGAAAATTAAGGTATTATAAAAATTATGCAAACTAGGAAAAAAAATCATCGAACATAAGTACTAAATGCACTTCTTTATTTAATATAAAATAATTTAACCTATAAAGTCAAAAGTTTGATTCCATTTATTGTTTAAGAGAAATTCATTATTGATGTATGATTATATATTAATAACTAAGAATTTCTAGGAGTGTGTACATAAAATTTGCTGTGTAAATTCACGAACTAAAGTAAATATTTTTGTTCTTGTAGATATATTAAAGAAAAATTATACAGACTGTCGCTTTTTTTCATGCTTAATAATGACAACGTTGCTTTAGTAAAAAGGTTGTCTGTTTTTATTATCGTATTGATTCTGGACTGATTTGAATAAGAATAAGGCCTTTGCAAAGTTTGAATCACATTCTGGTGTGTAATATTTTATCCAATGCGAGACAGATCACAAAAGTCATCATATTATTACCAAGTGGCCCAAAAAATAACATGTCTCCTCTCAAAGTTATTTATTGCTCAAATTGTATTTAATTTGGCTTCGGTTTAACTTTCACTAAAATCTTATTATTTACTTTTAAGTTTAAAATAAATAGAGTTTTTTGCCTCTTTGCGTTTCTATTACTTTCCAGATCTTCTTAAATAGCCTTATAATTTGTGATAGTTTGGAATAGCTACACAATAGCGTTTACTCTTGCAGGTCACATTGAAAAAGTCATTTAAAAAAATCAAGGATAAATTTGTGAAACAAGAATGTAATAAGAGCTTTTTTAAATTGTGTATTTTGTAAGACCTTGCTTGAAACTCGAAAAATCAAAGGAAACGTAAAACGGTTCTCTTCAAAGGTTATAGAACTTGTTTCAAATACATGTATATTATTTGCTTCTTGTCAGATGTTAAAATCTAAGCAAACGAATTCTTAAAAAAAGAACTAAATCTGTACATTTCAACAGATGTACAAAACTATTTTAAAAAAAAAAAACAATTTTATTCCGCATTTTTTCATTTAAAAAAAAATCTAATTTTAAATGTGCATTTCAACCATTATTATGGTGAAGAAGCACTTTTACACCATGAGCTCTCGACAAGAGCAGGAAATAAGTTGTGTCAGAAAAAATTTAGCAAACAATTACCAAAATCTTCAAAAATATTCACTACGATTATTTTGATTTTATGACTCATATTTTGTGGGCAGGGAGACAATCATAATGTACGAATTTTTCAATTGAAAAAATGAATAAAACTAAAGGGATTGTGAAAGGAAAATAAACACCCTGACAAAGAGTACAGAAAGCAATCAGTGATGTTTACTTTAATAGTCCTTTAAAGAACTTAAGAGTCATAACCAAACAGCTTCAGTGAAATACTCTTCCGTCACAAGGCCATTTTTAGTTTGAATATATAATAGCTATATAGAATGAAGTTTGCAGACTGTAAGAAAAAAGTTTGAAAGAGAATGCAAACAATTAAAACAGGGATTCTAATTGACCAAAAGAGAAGTATATCACTTAACACCACGACATCCAACTGAAAATCTTTAAGCAGCTCACAACAAGTTTTGCATTAAGATGGAAAGGGTTTCAAACGATCATTGAATATTGTCCTCAAGTGAATTTCGACATATGTATTATTGGGGGTTTTTTTCCTGTTCAGTTTAACTACATTCATCCAAAATATAACAATACAACCAGGTTGCACAGATCTTCCTCTATGTATTTTTTTTAAGCTTTCGCGATAAGTTCAGATCACTTGTGTTGTGTCCTTTACGAAATGATAGCATTTTTAATTATTTTTTAATATGTGCCGGTAAGAAACAAATTATTTCCCTAAGTTCACAACCTATGTGCACGACTCAATAAAATTGTTTAACAAGAAAGAGACTGACAAACGTTAATCCATTTCAAAATCAGTATTAAACATAATTATCGAAATACAAGAATTAAAACATCCTCTACCACAGCTAAGATATATATTTATCAAACAAACTAAATCTAAAGCGAAAATCCAAGGATCCGTTGCGGCGCCATATATTATTTAGTGTAATACTCACACTCATCACCGCTACATCAAACTCACTAAAGATGATGCGAGGCGAAGGTGCGACGCATGCTCCGACACCCTTTGCCTGAGAAAATCTGGATCAAGTTTAGATCCAGTCGGCTCGTCCTGTCCTGAGCGAGAGAGACGGTTCTGACACCAATAATAGACCAGCGTTACGGTACTGGTGTTGGCCGTGCTTGTCAGAAGTTGGGAACTAACCAACTCCAATTCGATGTTTCGTGAGGCAAATGACTGGAGGGGTTCGGGAGATCAGAAAAGTGGTGTTGTATAGAAAACTTCAGGCAAGAGGATCGGAGGGAAGCGATCCACACTCGGTCGGATTATTCCGCCGGTGCGGGCTTGAGTAATGCTTTCCACTCATGTTGCTCGGATGAATGGGTAAAACATCCACGTTAGAACGGGTAATGTTGAGCCGGTGGGTCGCGGGGACAATACGGTACCCATGTCTTTGAAGATCCTCACGCTTATAAAAAGAATAAAAAGGTTATTTAGGTGGTTCTGGTCACATGTGATCCTTACGGCAAATGTACGCCTTCATTTTAAACACCATTGAGTTTGTAAAGAAAAGTATAAGCCCAACTCTAACTCCATTCAACCACCCCCTACTGATAAAGTTTTTAAAAATGGAAGTGCAAACAGAGATAAGCATCGTTGCAACCGAATTTAAGATTTGAGAATAAAACTGCCAAATAAAAGATACTAAAGCCGGATTGAAATAGTTTGTTTTCAAACGACATAAGGAGCAACTCCCAAGCTTTAGAAGTGACTGTGATAGATTCTTATTATAAGCCGGCTGTAAACCTTTGAGGGACCCCAAATCTGGATCTACGTCTCCCAATACCAAAAGACAAATAGACTAGATCGTAGTAGGGTCAAACTTTATGTACAGTGGTCAGGCAACAGCCATGGGCATATTTGTTCGGTCAAGCATTGTTAATGGTTGTCCAGTGAATCAACTACTTGAACCCTCGGACACCTCTGGGCTTTTTTTTTTCCTTTTCCTCGTGCTGGGTTTTCCTTTTTTTAAAGGGACCCGAGCTTCTGGAACAGCCTAGCCCCATATTTAACTCCAGCCACCTTAGCTGCTAATTGGAATAAACAATAAAGGGTTTCCTTAATTTTACCTTTCTTTTATCATTATGCACGGGAGATTGTTTAGAGTTCTAGGTGAATTTGTTTGATGTCTTTGAAGTTGAAAATCAAGCCATATTGTCCAGTTAAAGGTTTAGATGTTAAAAATTGTGGTGGAAAAAATAGAAAAAAAAGAAAAAAGAAAATTTATCGTGACTGTTTCAATGAATTGAAATATTTGAATTAATGTAGAATATTTGAATCAGTGTAGAATGTTTCAATGATTCTCAAAGCAGCAACATTAACGAATAAATTTACTTTTAAAGATATTTCAACAATTTGGGCTATAAGAACTTTGCTCGGCAAAATTCTTTCTTAATGACAGTGCGCAGCAAAAAGGAAGCCGTAATGATGTTAGTCAAATTGTTCTATGCTTTGGCTTTGCATTCCCAATTAAAGCTTGAATCAGGCTATTTATTGCCAGTTAGCCTGAAGCAAGTGACAAGAGGTTGTTGCTATATTTTGTGTATAGCCAGTCCACAACAAAGTGGTCTCCGGCTTTCAGACCCTCCGTCAGGCCAGGGCGCCGATGGCGGGAATCGAACCCACAACAGAAGGGTCTCTGCAGATCTCAGAGCGGATTCACTATCCACTATGCCACCAAAACCCCAAGTTGTTGCCAGAAGCCTCTTGTTCTTAATACCTGAGCATGTATATTAATGTCTTTGTCAATGGAAAAGTTTTGCACAAGAGTTGAATTATGAACGATACACAAAATAATCAGATCCGACAGTGACAAACTCAGTCGTGAATATTTTATTGGACTCAGATTTTTGATACTAAAATAGATTTTCAAATATTTTTTCTTGCTAGAAAAAAACCTGCGGCATATAGAAAGCAGTAAAACACACACTTTGTTAACCTATATTGCGTTCCTCTCGATAACTTTGTTTGTGCTCTTGCTTTTTGTTATTACGCTATAGTCTCTCTCTTTCATTTTCAAAACATCTGTCGCGTGGAGAGATATTAATATAACATCATTGCACTAATAATCTTTCTTTATAAGTATTTGTTTATTTAAGTCCACATGGTTTTGAAGAAGAGAAAACGCTAATACACAAAACATTAGTTTATAGATAGAGCACAGACGGTTGCTTCAAGTCAGATGGTGGAATAATTTTCGCCAATAAATAATTGCAAGTTGAGTTATTTAGGACATGGCAGATAAAATAAACTTGTTCGAAGGATTCTTTGGATCAAATAAAGCAAGAATAAGCAACAGAAACTTAATGTGAGTTTTGGCGTATAATATTTTTTTAATGCATAAACACATCATTGTTCCACCCGCCCCGTTTTCCCTCTCATTAATTTGTATAAAGGCTGAGAATTGCATTGTTCCAGCTTTAACTATCGGAACATTTTTGTCTTTTTCAACAAATGAAATAACTAGTTTTGTTACGATCACAAAATTGAATTTAAAGAAAAGAATAGCTTTGGTGATGTCTAAGGCAAGGACATTTTGAGTATAAAATCTGTCCACAGAAGAATGATCTCAGGCTTATAGGCCCCTGTCATACCAGGGTTCGAACTTGCGACAGATAGATCAATGCAGATCTCAGTGCAGGATCGCTAGCCATTATGTCACCACTACCCCCCGATTTAATGAGGCAAGCAAGAACAATTACCAGACAAGAGAAAATGTGTTTGCGGAGGAACCACATGAAGTCACTCCTGTCACGATTAGGTTTTTCCTTTAGAGGATGCACAAATTCAGTAGTGCGGTTTGCATATAAATTTGTAAAGAAAGGGTAGGTAGGCTAGAGCTTCTCATTTTGGGAGAAAAGTTTCACAGATTAGGATTTGACGTCTTCCGAATTCTGCAGGCTCATGTAGGGAGACGGAGACGATCATGTCCGTCAGGCAAGATGTACAGGCATTGAAAATATTTTTATTTTTGTCAGCGTAATCGGCCCTTTGTTAAAGTTGAACTAGGCTAGGCCTTTTAATTTGGGACTGCAGTTCCTCGGTCCGCGGTTCAGCGTTCCCGAAGTTCCGTGAGGACCTCATAATTATGAAGAGAATCGTTTAAGTCAGTCAAGATGGATTGGCTTATGACTCAAAAATTGCGTTGCCATTCAAGGCTTGAAATGAGTTTTACCACTACTAGTTCTTCGGCATTTTTAGCTCGATGGTGTATAAAGAGAGCGGACGCAACGTGCAGTAAGCGTTATTTTTTAGAAGAAAGCTGGTAAACTTGGTAAAGTGAGGTAAGCAGGGAAAAAGGAAAACTCTAAATGCCCTATGGTTTAGCTTCTGCTAAATTTCGTAAACTTCTTATACGGAGTCGGTCCACCTTGTCAGGCAATAAGTATTGAATAACCACTATGGCTGAAACCTGACTAATTTTGTGTAAGTCTCATTTTTCTCGTTGATAGCAGTAATACGGTTTACGTAGGAGGCTGAAAACCGTACGTATTAGCGAAAACAAAAACAAATCTAGTTTATTCCATAGTGTATTTCAAAACATCAACTCCGGGGAAATATTTATCTTACCTTTGCCAGATGTTTTATTAGGATAATTACGCCCCAACTAATGCCTATCCCAGAGAGAGAGAGAGAGAGAGAGAGAGAATACGCTCTAAAAAAAACTCAAATTCCACTATAAGAGAGAAAAATTGAAAGAGCGAGTTAATTTAACGAATTTTTTTTAAGCTAGTGAAAGATATTTTCATATTCTTAAATGTGCAAAAAGTTGTGTATCTCGGTCATTGTGTACTTCTAGAGACAAATTCTAAAATTCTTGCATTAAATGTATATTTTTAGGGCTTATGCATTTCATTCAAGCATTAACGGAGGCAGCAAAATTGTCCAGTTACGAGGCAATCTATCTATCTATCTATCTATCTATCTATCTATCTATCTATCTATCTATCTATCTATCTATCTATCTATCTCTAAATATCCATCCGTCTTCTATCTAAACTATCCTTCTATCGACATATATGGGTGAACATTGTCTCTCTGTCTATCAATCCATCACTTTAAGATATTTGTAGAATGTTGTCTTATCCAGCCGTTGTTGCTTTTGGTAGCACTGACAATGTTGTTTCTGTTATTGTTGGATCACCTCAGAATGCATTGAACGGTTAGTAGCTACTAACGCCAAATCAGTTTTATCCCAAATAAAGCGCAATAAGTGATATCCAATTTTTTTTTTTTTTACCGATATCTAAGTCACTAAGTATTTAAAGGTACTATCACCGATTTGCTTTTTTTTTCTTTCTTTCTCAAACCGCTATGAATATTGTTCTCAACATTATATTTAGTCTTATTTGGAAAGATTGTAAATTAACAAGACTTGGCAAGTTATGTTCGAAAATTTGAGAAATCTTCCTTAGTTTATCTTCTCTTTATTTTCCTTGATTTAAAAAAAAATTATTAAAAGCATGGTAATTTTCCATATTTGTGTAATCAAAAACTTCCGCTATTCTGAATTTGGGTCGTTCATATACTAAATTACACGAACTTTGTTGAGGGCTCAAATTTATATTATTTAGAATCTGAATGGCTTCATTTCATTGGCCAAAATATTGTCCTTACAAAAAAGCTTTCTTCGCCTCTCTTTTCACACCAACTCGATATTAAGCTAGTAACAAAGAAACGCTATAATAATAATAATGGGTTAGAAATAAACTTTTGTCACAGTTGTTTCACAGTTGACAAATGTGGCAATAAATAATTTCATTGGTTTTCGCTGTCAATATCGTTATTTACAGATTGTGAGAGGTTTTGTGAACAAAGGAAACTAGGAGCAGTCCTAAGATAAAGTTCTTATTTGGGGACAAAATCTTCATACAGGACATTATTGTTTATGAATTCTTTCGTATCCAAAGTATCTGGGTGGCTTTGTTGCCTTATTTATCTTCGGGGTTTTTTTTCTTCATAAATCTTTGTCTTTTTTTTTTTTCGTTCACTGTCAGGGGCGGTTTCGAGATGTCTTGTGTATTTTTAGCTGGTGACATCGATGAATCATGGCTGAGTTATTATTAATCCACTACTCTCTGGCTGTCAGCCACATGCAGAACTCTTTGTTTTGGGCGGAAAGGCCAAGGCTTGATGGTGCGTGTCCGCGCTTGCGTAAAATTGCGTCAAGACAATATTAAACAGCATGCACGAGTGAGTACAGCCATTCACACTCAGCTGTTACTCACGGCTATAGCAGCAGCGGCAGCGGCGGCAGCGGCAGCACCAGCTGCGAAGCTTTCATAAATCTTCGTTCCCTCTGGTTTTTTTGTGTAGTTTGCAGAGGTGAATTGGGTACACTTTTTATTGTAGCTCAACACAAGAAAGGCTCATTCATGTCCAATTAGAGGAAATTAAAAGCAGCTGCGCTGATGTTACACTTGAAAAAGCTGGTCGTGAAATTTGTTGATTTAAGTATTCACTTCAAGATTGAATGCGCCTGGAAATATAAAATATAACGCCCGCGTTTTCTTGAGGGGAAAAAGAGAGAAAAAGAGATCAGAATGACATCGATCTATTGTCAAAAACATTTTTTTTCACAGAATTATAAAACCTCTAAGAGACTTAAAGAGAGTCGAATATTAAAAACACGCTGATGAACATTCGTTTATCATATTAAAAAGGTAACTGCATTACTTCAAATTATGTTCTTTTGTATTCTTTCCTTATTTTTAAAAATGCACGATGATTTTGCCATCTAATATCTATGTTTGTTTCCTTAACCGATTATCGACTCTCATTCGATATAATTATTCCTTAGCATTTTCCTCTATTGTGTTTGTGTAAAACTGATTTCTTTTAGCCTTCTTTTTGCATTATTTTAAATTTTCAACAATTTTTTTTAATTCATTCAGTTGGGGTTTTTTTTTTTTTGGTTTTTTTTTTATTCAACTCATATCTAGATCATGAAGTGTTAGCCCATAGCTTCGAGTGCCTCTTCAAGTGAAGTGGCACTTGAAAAACAGCCTTGGAGATTCGGCATCCCGAGTCTTGAAGCTGTAGATGAGAACCGGATAATTTCCCTTGCTTCCGTTCGACTGAATACGCCATATTATAGGTTAAAAAATGAGTGTTGAGGGGGCAAAAAATGGTATGTAGTCTCTAAAGTTACAAAAGGCTCGGAAGCATAAAATAAGTTTTCAGTATTATATCATATTTTGATAAATATGCCCATTGCTTCTGGATTTTTTAAGTAAATTGGGGTTTTAAGTAATTGCATTGTTAAGTGCGCATGTAATATATTACTGATTAAATATTTAACAATAGTAAGATACTATTAGCCTTATTCACTGCATGATATAACTTGGGGATTCGGATGTTTCGTTTTTTTTTTTTAAAGAATTTAGTCCGCTACAATATGGGCAAAAACTTTTGGTTAGAACACTGGTTGGTTCAAAGGACGAATTGCGCATTTCCAGATCGTAAGGTTTTAATGTTCTGTAGAAGGGTGATGTAAAATAATGACCGCAAATGCAAAAATTGATTTGACAATTTTGATATAAATTATGCACATAGCAATATAGAAAAAGACCAGCCGTCTACCAGAATTATTTTGTATTTTCATTATTTGTTTTCTTCACATTTGACAGAGTTTTAAACACCTGCAGTCAGATTAGTTTCTTTTTTTAACATAGGAAAGATAATTTTTTAGAAAGTACCTGTTCTTTCATCTGGTCTTAAGAATTAATATATTTTTTTCATCAACTGATCAGACCTTTAACCTACATTCTTAATATTTTAGCAAAACAGTTTTTTTGTACGTTATATTTTAGGGTATATTCAAACAGGCTAACTGCTAGCCCGAGGTAATTCTCTATCGGAAATGAAGCCAGTCTTTGATTTTTTTTTTTCTCGAACTTCAGATCCTTAACTCTCCCTCGGAAATGAAGCTTTTTTTCCTTCTTTTATAAATATTGATTTATAATTTTATACCCTATCTTTTTAAAGTACTGCACTT
>BLXT01000981.1:784659-806666 GCA_019648995.1 Plakobranchus ocellatus
GACTTAATACAAGTTAAAGCCATTCTCAAAGAAAATTAACAACTAAAGCTACTATTAAATTATGAAAGGTAATTTTCATCACTATTCATTTATAATCAATCAATTTTGACCACATGTAATATATACCAAACAAAAGTAACAAGAGAATATTAAATTCAAAAACTGCTTTACATATATATCCTAAATTTATGACCCTTTTGTCGCAGATTCAAAGCTAATACCAGGGCCCAGGCCTGATGGAGGGCCTGAAAGCCTGAGATCACCTTGTTATGGACTGGCTATATAAAAAACAAAATCTCCTGAAAATATGAGTATATTCCTTTTCATTTTCTTCAAAACTTTCCCTTTACATTCTCAAAGCTAAGTGTATTTCATGTTTTGTGTTTGCAGGTTCTACACTTGCTGAGCTCTTAAGGAAAAGACACTAGATGAACCAACAAGGCTTCATAATTTATACAAAAAGAAAGTTATCAGTCTAATTAGTATTAAAACGAAAATTAGCATAGATGGATAGACAAGACCAACTGCAGGAGATCTAGAGCACAAAAGCCAGAGAAAGAGACAGTATTTGCAATACTTGAGAAAAAAATAGCTATTCTTCTGGCTCCCTGCTTTACCTCAAGCAAAATAGCAAGAGGAGTTTTTGAAAAGGAGCTGCCTGAATAATGTGAATGCAGGGTTTCATTTACTGAAGTCAGCAGTTTTCTGCAGAAAAGATGGCTGCCAATATAACTGTCTATATTCTTTAACACTTTAATTTTATGTGTAACACATCTGTCATCTTGTGAGTGTCATAATCTCTAGTCACAACTAAGGACTACCTCTAGTTATAATTTAATCTGCTGCTATTCTATTCAACCATTTTCCCCAGGGGGGACACTTTAAAAATGCAGCACCAGTGTTTTAAAAATGTTTACTTTGTAAAGCAAAAATCATGACAAGGCTTCCCAATTTGCACATGATAAAAGTATAATATGAAAGCTACACTGCTAACTAATTTATTACAGTATAACCATACAATGACATGAAAATGGGACATAATCATTTTACATTGGAGCTCATCAACTAATACTCTGCCGCCATTATCCAAGAGTGCAAATGAGGGCTTCATTTCTTTTCCCAAAGTTTGGAAGATGTTGTTGTTTTGGAACAAATTCATTTGCAAGTTTTGATTATTTTGGGTAAATGTTTGAAAATTGTGTGCATTTGACTAAAGTGCCTTCATTTAGAATGTTTTAAATGGAATACAGATTTTTGCAGAATTGAAGATTATTTAAAAATCATAATCTTAAATGTGGGTGACAAGCAAGCATACTTTAAGCCTTACCTGTTTTTTTTTTTTAGTGTGCTTGGATTTAGGGCTGGCTAATGAATTTATACATTGATAAAATACCACTTGCCTTCAAGTCTCTTTTTTTGCAGTTTTAGTTCATTGATAAATTTCATGTATTTATCTGTTGTTATGTAATTAAAAATGGGCAAGATCACCACTCAGGATACACTACAAACAATATAAAATCTAGGATCCAAAGCATGCAATGGTTACTGAAGTGATGTAAATGAACGTGGGAATAGGCTAATTGAATCATGCCAAATCTAAGATTTTACCTTAACAAATATTTGGTATCAAAACCATCCTAAACTACAGCGAACTTGGAAGAGTCCCGTGATAGAAATAAAATACATTGTAATCGCATAATACTTGGTATCAAAACCATCCTAGACCATAGAGGACTTGGAAGAGTCCCGGTGATAGAAATATAAATAAAATATGTTGTATGCGAATTTAAAAACAATTCCCAAACGCCATCAAAACATCAAAATCACTGCCAAGAATTGACTGTGATTCAGAATCAGATCATATTTTCGTCTGGTAATAAATTTAAAATAAAACTTAAGAAGTTAAAAATGGCAAAGGCAATAAATTTAATAAAATCTGATGAAAAGTTAATAAGACAAATTTGCTGCAGCTGTGCAAAACAAATATGAAACAAATATTAGACTCGTAAACAACATCTCGGAGGTAGAACTATGGTCCGAAATGAAGAAGTCACTTGATGAAGTTATAGAGAAAAAAGTTCTAAAAGGATACAAAAGAGCACAATGAAATGCTACATTTGAAGGAAGAATTGCACTTCAAAAAATAAAGTAGCCAAATATGAAGACCTTATCACAAAAAATCAAGATAAATGCAATGATGCAAAAGAATGTATCTATCAACAATTTCAGGAAATTGAGTAAAAGCTGAATGCAGGCAGTAAATTTATAAATTTAATAAATGCATGCTAAAAATAAGAATGTAAGTAATAAGAAAATCAAAAGATGGAACAATGTCCATGGAAAGAGTAAAATGCTAAATAGATGGTCATATTATCTTGAAGATCTTTTTTGAAGATGATAGGTGTGAAAATTTATTATAAATAAGGAAAAGCCCACAAGGTTTAACTGTTGTTAAAGAAGATGCAAAGGCAGCACTAAAGAAAATGGAAAAGTGACAGGACCAGATAACATACCAATAGAAATAATTACAGCATCAGATATCTTAGAACTTATCTGTTCACCTCCTGAATGCAATATACAACAGTGGTACAATTTCAGAAGATCTATCTATTTTCATATACTGCCTAAAACACTAGGAGCAACAGAATGTCAACTTTATAAACAGATAAAGATTCATTTTACAAAAATTTTGTAACATGCTTTGATGCATGTGATAGGTAATGTAATAGTCTAAGACCAGTTTAACTTTTAAATGCTTGTTCATGGGACTAAAAATGCAATATTCACTTTATCAGTGCTTATGAAAGGTCTATAGAAATACAGTTTAAGACTTTCGGTTTCATCGCTGCTTCATTGATTATTCTAAGGCCTTTGTCTGACAAAGTAAAAGAAATTTAGATATCTAGATCTAGCCTACGATCGAGAATGTAGGCCCCTAAGAATAATTCCTGAATACAATTCTCTTAATAAGTCATCACCTGAAATATCAAGGTCTGCCATCTCAAAGCCTTTGCTGCAAACATTCAACTGCTAATTTCTCATCACCTGTTTAGTTCATCCAAAAAAAACCAAAATGAAAACAACGCTTTACGTAAACATCAAAATACCGGTGTGGTGACCCAGTTGACCTACGGCCATAGACTATTTAAGATAGAGTGAAAAGATCTGCCTGTGCTACAAGATACCGTTACAAAATAGAATGCCGCCATTTTGTTGTGGTGAAAAATATACATCTAGTTGTTGCAAGGTAGCCTTGGGGCAAACTTAGCAATTTTTTTCTTTAGACTTTCTTATTCAAATCGTAACACTCTGGTTTTAGTATGTCAATTATAATATTCATAAAGAATAAAATTTCAGTCTCAAAGTAAGAAAAAAAATCACCTCTTCTCAAACCAAGCTTCGCTATCGCTTCCAATCTCTTTTCCCTCCATAACTCCATTAATTCGAGATGGAGACTGATATTATAGGTTTAGCTTTGATAGGCATAAAAATCCTCGGTTGTACAATGGCATTCATGACAACAATGAAAAGGAATAATGCAGGAATTGCAAGTTATGATTTAGTTGTATAAAAACAAGGACAAACTTCTGAAGAATTAGAAATCCACTATTCAAAAGATATGTTTGTTTGTGTGTAGGTGTGTGTATGTACAGAGCCAACTTGACCCTGTGGTCAGTGTGCTTTTAGGTTGAGGATAACTGACACACGCTTAATCGAGACAAACATGCAATAGAAAGGCTCCCGCCTAATGTTTGGATATATTTGAGAGAATTGTGGTCTTTCCATAATTTTAAATCCCGATCGTGCCATCGTGCGTGCCGCGGGAAATTTATTACGTTTAAAACATCTCCTGATGTCCGCGCATATCTAATCTTTATAATTGGAAGAAAGAGACGAAAGATTTATTCACTCAACCATGAATTTGATAATGGTTTAGTTGTTTTTTGTTGTTGTTTTTTTTAACTACATACGCGAGTATGTGTGGGCCTGCACATTTCTTTCATGTAGTAAGGGAACAAATGTGTTTTATTCTCCCCATTATCAATCTGGAGAGTCGCCCAGACATCCCAGCAGACCTGTTCGCTTCATTTTTTTGTTTATACTTTTTTTGTGTGTTTCTTATTTTCTTTCTTTAATCGAGTATCCATATGCAATACCATCTAAGGCTCTGCACATCGGTGATGCCACAAGAACAATAAACATGCGGGCAGATAAATTGATATTCAACAACATAAAATGGCCTTTTTTAACTACTCTTTGGCTAATAAAAAAAATTAATTGAAAAAAAATTTTTTTTTCCAGTTTAAATTAGTTTTTTAGCAGTACTATATGAGCCAAGATAAGGTAATTCAAATTTTCATTTGAAATAATTAAAAATTTTAAAATCTATTTAACTTCAGACAATAGCTCATATTTTTGGTACATTACGACAAAGATGTCTCACTTGTAAAATGCTACAGGTAGCAGCCGCAGTTTGTATTAGACCGGTTTCCCCACAAAGCATTTTATTTCAGTAATGTACAAAAGCTTTTAAAATTGTTAAGTTACAATGGTTATGTACATGCAAATCTCCCCATAGGAAATCGCGGCTACAAATGTCAATTTGCGGCCGCAATTTTTGTTCTTTTCCCGCGATTTTTATCATTTTTATCAAGCTGTGGACAAAATATGCTATATATATATATATATATATATATATATATATATATATATTGATATGTATATTCAAGCAAAATTCTTTTTGCTTTCCATAAAAGTAAAAATTCTAACGATATTTTCTTTCCCTCTCTGATTATTTCCAACCTCCATCAATTCGTTAAACATGAAGCATAATTTACTACAGCCTAAAAACAGTGCATTTTTACTTGGCACTACTACAGTGTGTTGGATTAGGACTAGTAGTAGTAGTATTGGTGGGGTTTAACCTTGAAGAGAAATTCTCAGTTCTTATTGACAAAGGGATGTGTAGGCCTAGTGTTGAAAACGTTAACTAAATAGTCACAATCTTTAAAAAAAAAAAGTTAAACCAGTGATTATACCTGTCGCAATTAGATGTCCCAAGCCCTGTCTTTTCACAAAGTAACCTTGTTTTATAACTACGTAATTTCTTCATGAATGATCTTTCTTGTGTGCTTTCTCAGTCTTCACAATAAATGGTACTCATAAAATAAAAACAAAAACAATATTTTCAAGATTGTGAGTATACCGGTTTCGTATTTATGAAAAATGTGCGAACTTAAATTCAATAGAAATATATTTTATTCTTCAAAATTTTATTTAGCTAAGCCTTTACTAGTGATTCTGTGCGACGTATCTTATAGCGTTTCACTCTTTAATTAAAGATCCAAAACATATCGCCATATGTGCTTCTTTCATTTTTCTATGAGCTTCGGTCTCTCGCAGTATTTACATGCACCTTGCAAAACGAAAAAAAAAAATCTGGGGACATACATAGCACCACAGAATGTTGAGGGTCTTAATTTCTTTCAACAAGATCTCAACTTATTGCCACATACTTTGAGAGAGGGAAGGGGGAAGAGGGGGCGGGGGAGAGAGAGAGAGAGAGAGAGAGAGAGAGAGAGAGAGAGAGAAGAGAGAGAGAGATTTTAAGGTATCGCCAGTCAAAAGACCTGACCCGATTGCCTTGTTGCACCAGATTATTTTAGTTGTGTGTGTGTGTTTTCTAAATTGATAGTGCCGCTAGCCGGTCAAGACTATTTGGATGTTACTGTTGTATCGATATATTTTTAAAAAAACACAGGACAGGAGGAAAATTATAAGCGATACTATTTTAGAAAATTGCCTGCACAAATTTATTCGTTAACGTCGATTGCTTGCAAAGCATCAAATTAACTAATAATAACAGACTCCTACGTTCTAAAACATGTTTCTAAATTTAGCTCGGGTAACTCAGGGTGAATCACACTAGGCTTCGATTTTTTATCAAAGCTTTTTTCGGAAAAAAAAGATAAGCTAAACTTTTTTCGGCAGAGAAATGCGTTAACGTTTTTGTTGCTCCAAAGGTGATGTTGCACGGTAAAAAGGCAAAAGATATACTTTTTGCCGTTCTTATATTGAGGCCTTAAGCACTTAAGCTGGACTACATGGTTTTTAAAACTCAGAGCTAGTTAGACGCCAAACCAAGTAAACGGCACTGGTGGAGGACAGCTGTAATTGGTTTGAAATTTGTTGAGAAAAGTTTCATGGAAAAGGCAAGATTGTTCCCATTTATCACAAGTTTTAGATAATCAGAACTGACCCTATCTAATCACCACTTCCAAGCACTAATATACAAACCGGATGTTTTTTTTATTCATATAATATTCACAGCGCATGCGTCCAAATGTCCGGCCCCCATTAGACTTGGCCCCTCCCACTACACTACTTTTGGCCCTACTCACATGTCGCGCACATGTTAGCAATATATGTGTGAACGTAAACATTAACTAAGAAAACAGCTTTATTTCTGAAAAGTAAGATTTAATAATCTCACTTAAGTTTTTAAAAATGTATGCCAATAGGTTTTATCCTTGAAGCTGTAATAATAATGTGTATTGTTTTGAGTCTCAGAGCAAGCCAAATTTTGCATTTCGCGGGCAAGTCATACAACCATACAAAACTCAAAAGCTTCTGCTTGCCTGCTTCATTCTTGGCTCCAGTTGGCGACTAAACGGTGTGGTCCAACTTGTTTCATTTTTACAATTGAAAGACGTAAGAACGAGTTCTTATCCTTAGATAGATGTAGACAGCTTTGGTCTCTCCTTTTGGCACTTACTGTCGGATATTGAAAACAAATCATATATCTAGTTTAGATAAAGTACATACATGTATATTGCAGGAAAGCCGTCGTACGCCGGATAAAGGTGGACCCCATTTATCTGAGACAAGATCCATTTGGCGGGAATGCATGTGCTGCATATTATCTGCTATTACAAAAGATGAAGCCAGAGTAAATTGACTCTGATTAACCGTAATCAGTGGGATCTTCAGCCCCGCAGGGTTTTAGGAGGTTCAGAGCATGGGCAATAAGGAATGGGTGCAATAAAACGGTAGCATAATGACTATATCATAGAATCCAGTCCACCCTGACTTCGTATTTTAGAGCCTGTAGATCTAGATTCTAAACCAGAGGTCCAGGCCTATAGAGCTAGATGAAGATAGAACTAGAAAAAAAAAGTTTCAAAGCTCCGCAGGCAATTAAGTTGAAAAAGCTCAGGCCCAAAATTAGACAGCCTGGTGGTGGGCTGCCAAGCAGTTTAATTTGTAAGCATCATAATTGGCTGAGCCAGCAGTGCAAATCTGACAGTGCATGTTTGTTTTACGCTCTATCACATATGATTGTTTGATAATACCTATCATCAAAGTATATATTTTCTAAATGCAGACACAAGTATTGGGCGTCAGTGGCACAGTGGCAAGCGAGTCCGCCCTGAGATCTGCAGGGACCCTTCAGTCGTGGGTTTGAGCTCCCCCCCACGGTGCCCTGGCCTAACAGAGGGCCCGAAAGCCTGAGATCACCTTGTTGTGGACTGGCTCTCTACATAAACCAACCACAATAAGTATATAAATTACACTGTCGTTAAAGTTTTTATGTTATTTTGTGTTAAGTCCTAGCGCTTGGAAGTGAAGAATTTATAGAGAATTTACGACAGCACTGAGAAAAACTGATTCACTTCAAATCTTTGACAGTGGCACACCAAGACCTGTAATCAGTTAGAATTTTGTTCACAATAACTGTCTGTTACATTCACAGGGGTATTCAGCTTGACCTATAAATGAATTTAGCACAAAGCCATTTGCAACACCTTCAATTCCTTTTATATAAATACTATTTTTTTATTTTCTTCAGTTAAAAATTCTGGCTGGCCAATGAGTTAAATCAACTTGG
The DNA here is from genome assembly GCA_019648995.1 of Plakobranchus ocellatus. Lineage (NCBI taxonomy): Eukaryota > Metazoa > Mollusca > Gastropoda > Plakobranchidae > Plakobranchus > Plakobranchus ocellatus. The sequence continues at coordinate 792,548 of BLXT01000981.1, forward strand.
GTACCATGGACAAGGTGAGTTTAAATGAAATCATTTAAAATTGTATTGTAAGCTGTAAAATTGTCAAACACAGACACCTATAGCTGAAAACAGACAATTCTGATTGCTCTCTATAAGTGTCAACCAAGAATTGCAATTTAGGATCTTGAACACATAAGCAAATGGATTAAAGCTAAGAATAAATTTAATGAAGTGTTTTCTTTGGACAGTCATTATGTATTAGGCTGAAGATAGACATTTGAAGAAAATAAATTTTGCTGAAGTGTGTTCTAGTTTTACAATGGCCTCCTCAGATCAGAGTAAACAAAATTTTCAGGAATGGCCACCTCATCCGTCAGGCTTTTCAAAAAAAAAACAATCTGTTTTAAGTGGCCCTCTTTTAAAATTCCCCTTGGTAGCTACCTAAAGAGTAGACTAATTTATACTTGAGAACATTGCATTTAAGTAGCTAGAAATTCATTTAGGTATTATATAATTGGGCAGCTATGCAAATCTATAAAATATATACAAAACTAATATCTTTAAGGCTCTGTTGGGAAGTATTGACTGCTGGCATGTCTCTAACTTTCGCTAGCTTTGTTAATTTACATTTTACAGAATATAATTATTGACAAGAAAAAGAAAAAAGACTCTACAATGACAATGTTGTTTAACATAGAATAAATTTGAAAGTTTTGGGTGCATAAGAATTCTAATTTTTACAGGATGATTATGATGAAGTCACCTCATATGAGGAACTGCGACTAAAGAATCTGGAGGACAACAAGCTTATGGTGATTTTCCACTTTTTTCTATGCAATTTTTTTTTCATTGTATTCTGTATACATCATTCATTGTATGAGAAGGGTTGTCGTCAGTAGACTATTTTCAGGGTCTGTGCACTTAATACAATTATCAGGCATGGGAATTGTCCACAGAAACGCGGGTTCTCATGGAAAATAAAACAATTCTGCGCAGAAATTTTAACCGGTCTGCGGAAAAAATGTCTTGGGAGCAAAATTGAAAGTGAAAAATGGGTTTTATACATTGTATACAACAGTAAATTCTGCTGCTAGCTGCCAGGAGAGGCTTCCAAAGTGCTGTGAATTAGTGAGGAATTGTTTTCAGCCGGGAGGGCATCACTCCCCTGGGTCCACCATCGGGGTGTTGTCCCTGCACCCCACCAAGGTCTAGGCAGCCCTTGGACCCTGGCCTGGCTTCAGCATTTTTCACATAAGCAATTCCCATGCCTTAATCATGGTAAATTTATGAGCATAGTTGTCATCTAATGCAGACTGTTAAAGTGCATATTCAGCTTAAACCTAGGGTTTTATGGTCTGACAGATCAATTTTCACCAATTGACACCATTGTAAGTACTTTATGTTCACCTTAATGCATGCCTTTAGTTCATGCAGGCAGATTAGAGTAAAAAATCAGAATGGTCTGGAAGTTGGATCACCTTTCTAATTGTCCATATGAAATCATGGTGTACACAGTCAGAGAACTATCATTGGCAGCATAACAAATGTGCAAAGAAGTGGTTGGCTTCTAAACAAATAGTATGGGAAAGGCATAGTCTGAGTCTTAATCCAGGCCTTACGTAGGTTTTTCCCAGGGGGGTGGGAGGACAGATAGTGAGCTTGCTCTTATTCATCTTTAAAGTATCCTTTACTGTCAGCAAGTGTACAAAGTCATACAATGGGCATTGGGAGAAGGCAATATACTGTCTGGAAAGTCTAATGCCTTTTACCACACAGAGAACTGGCCACCTGGGACAATGATTGGACAGCCTATAAGCTAACTAAATGTAAAGTTCCCACCAGACTAGATATCCTGAATACTGACCATTTTTCCCCCAGCCCTTGTCTTGTCTTTCAATGATTGGGTGTGTGTGTGTTGGTGATGATTAGGTTGCTTGTTAGTGATCACTTCTTTAAGACTACATACATCCATACCATCTTTGCCTCATTCTGCATTCCAGTCGGTTACAATGATTGGGTGAACATCGCAGTTTTGAAGTTGTAAAAAAAAGACATTTTTATGCACATTTGTTATGCTGCCAATGATAGTTCTCTGACTGTGTACACCATGATTTCATATGGACAATTAGAAAGGTGATCCAACTTCCAGACCATTCTGATTTTTTACTCTAATCTGCCAGCATGAACTAAAGGCATGCATTAAGGTGAACATAAAGTACTTACAATGGTGTCAATTGGTGAAAATTGATCTGTCAGACCATAAAACCCTAGGTTTAAGCTGAATATGCACTTTAACAGTCTGCGTTAGATGACAACTATGCTCATAAATTTACCATGATTAAGGCATGGAAATTAGCCTAATGTGGAGAATCATTCAATACCAACCTAAGGAAAGTAATCATCTCTATTTACTTTGTACCCTCCTTAGCGCACAATATATAAATGCATACACAATGACATTACCAAGCACTAAAGCGTTTAGATGGTAACTACTGCAGGAACAGTGGCAGAAATAGTTCTAATAGCGGTCATAAAAATCATGATAATGATACCGTGCAAGTGTTTGGATCCTGCAAATTTTTTTTATCTCACTTATAACAAGATTTTAATTCATGTTCTTGGTTTGTTTAGAACCTGGACTTTGAAGTTGTAGAACAATATCTGCTTTTGTATTTAACAAGTTCCTTTGTTTATAGACAAAGTAAAGATTTTTAATGATTTCACAAGTCTTTTTTTTTGTTGTTGTTATTGCTGTTTTTTCAATTGCAGTTAAAAAAGTTGATGCTGGATTCAGCGCACCTTCAGCCTTTCAAACCAGTTGCACCTCCCAAGGTTAGATTTGATGAATTGATCAGCCTATCCAGTACTTGTAGTAATCAAACTTAGAAGTAGGCGTTATATTCTGCCTTTATTTATCGTTGTGTCATTTTGTGAGGTTTTAATGTCAAAAAAAATAAATTTACGATGGATTAAAGCTTCATTTTTTAAAGTTTTGAGAGAAAAAAGCCTTCCATTCACTGATATTATTTGTTCTTATTTTAACTTAAAAATTGTGCAGTTAAAATATTTAGAATTTTTTCTTTTTTTTTTAGCATTCATGTAAATCTGGTCTATCTGCTTGTTAAGAGATGATATTGAAATATCAATTTTATTCCTTAACCAGAAACGAAAACCCCAACGTAAGATTCTTGCAGAAGATTCTTTTTTGCGCCGCAATCCCTCTCGAAATGCTAGAGCTGCACCTGCACGTTTCGATTTACCATACACAAGATCAAGGAGTGGCTCTGTCTCGTCCACTATGTCATCGACATCATCTTCATCAACTTCAACGCCAATGTCAACTCCTGAGGTGGTTATATTGGTTTTCCTAGAAAATGTGGCTGTTTTAATGCTTTTATTTTTTTTTAGTTCAAGCCTGAAAGCACTCATTGCAATCAAATGGAGATTTCATGAATTCAGACCTGCCAACCGTCCCGGAAAATGAGTGTCTGTCCCGCAGTCCCGCATTTGATAGAAGTGTCCCAGAATTCAGCTTTGTTTCGGGACAAAAATTACGATTTTTGCTCTTCTCATTTATACCGCTCTTCCGCAAATAAAGGTACTTTTCTTTTAGTTTCCGTTTTCGTTTTCCAGGCCTTCATCATTTATATCAATATACCTAATACTGATACTACTTCAGTATGGTGCTCCCTTGTTATCGATATAAACTTCTAAAAATAAAAATAAAGCATCATGCACCAGTCTCCTTTCTGTTTATAGTTCTTCCTTTCAGTTTTTCCCCGATCGTCGATGCAAAAGTAGCATTACTATAAGTGCTTTGGTTTTTCATTACCGTTAATTATTTATGTGAGTTGCATCCACATGCTTGGGAAGTGTAATCAACGATTACAACATAACTGGAGGAGAGCTAGATCAATAGAATTTTCTCTGTGAATAGTCTCGAGTTAATGCTAAACTCGATACTTTGTGCTTTTTTTCAATGAAGTCGACAGTCGTATAATTTCTAGAACCGCGCATTAGGTCTAGATCGCGATAGTTATCTTTGAAGATCAAGGTCTATTAAATCTTTCAATTGTGATAATGTGAGTAGTCTTGATCCAAATTCTAGATCTAGGTTTTGATTTATATTAAATCTGCAGACCTGTGTTAGTCATAATTTCATTTTTGTGATAGATAGGCTTAAAGAGTAGATGCACTTAGATCTAGATCAAGATATAGATCTTTATGGTGAATGAAGTTATAGACTGTGAAATGCAGAAGAATTTGTAAAAATCTTTAGGTTTAGAACGGTAGAGAGGATGGAATGTTCACACACGGGAGGGGAGGGGGTCTTTTTTTTCTTAAATATTAGGCCAGGATGAAAATACAATCCTATGATTGGCCTTTATTGCATCAAGTTTCAGACAATGATTTTTTTTCAAATTCATCCAAAGGATGTCTTATTTAATATTGGCCTTCTCACTACTCTTCTTAGTTACTTAATGAGAAAATCCTGATATTACTAACTAAAATTTTATCTGGATTTATTGTCGGCATAAAAAATATTGTCTTGTCCCCATTTATCAGTCTAAATAAAAAAAAGGCAGATGTATAATTCAATAGTTATTTCACTGCACTACATAGAGACACTTTCAAATAACCAAGCATAATTATCACTAAGGACAGCCAAAGCATTGAAAAAATGTTTTGAAGGATTAGCCTGGCCAAAATTGTTGTTAAAAATAAAAACTACAAAAATCTGTCTTTATAGTAAGGATAAAGAACACTTCAGTGATCATTATGAATAGAACTTATACATATATATATATATATATATATATATATATATATATATATGGATGTGAGTCATGATAGCAGTAAAGAAAACAAAAAGAGACACATTGCTGGATAGATCACCTCATGGATTATGATCACAGTTAAAATGTTGGACATATTTTCAACCATAGAAGTGTATCAAACCAATTTTTACTAGCACGAGCATGGCTTCAAACTGCCTAGCCACCTATACAAAGAGTTTTGTATCCTGCCAACCTAAACATCAGGCATTGCAATGGCCTCATCATAACAGTTTCTTCTTGCACCAACATCTCTGCTGGCTGCTTACACATAACCAATTCTGCGTCTTGCTAACTGTTATTATGACATCAAACCAGTTAGCTCTGGCAATTGCTTATTCTGGATTAATCTCTTGACTGAATTAATTGAACCTAGAAAGGGGATTGTGCTGCAATTCGATGGTTTACGTTTGATTATCCATTTTTCAAGAGGTTTGTTGTATAGTGTACTGTATAATCTGGTTACATTGAATCTTCAAACTTTAATTTGTTTGTTTAGCACTAAAATGCTGTCTGTCTTATTTTTTTGTGTGCATGCGTGCGCATGTGTCCCTGAAAATGGACCTTGGTGTCCCTGAAAACACATTTTTGAGGTTGGCAGGTCTGTGAATTTCAGAGAAGAGACCTACATGAATATCATGTCAGTGGCTGGTTGAAAAGAGAAAATAATTTTTACTTCATCAATTCTACATACTTTCTTTTTTATACTAACTTTTTTTGTTTAATCTAAAAAGAAAAATATCTGAAGCAAATTAAAAAAGAAATTTTTTTTTTTCTAAACACGCTTTATGTGCTTTCAAATGATTTTGTAAAATTTTTATTTGAATAAGTTTTGTATCAAAGTATAAATTTTTGTAAGGCAGTCCAAAAACTTTTTAAATGTGTAATTTTGTTTGGCTTTCAATTGCAATGCACAAATAAATTTACAACACATAAGTAATACAAATATTTAAACACAGCTGTCAAAGTTACGAATATACTTTCTGATGCACTGAGATATTTCTTTTTTTTTTTAAAGCTAAATCAGCAACTGCAAGATTTTTTGTTTGTTTTTTGTTTTTTTTTTTTTCATATAAAGATGGCCTAAGCCCATGTTTGACACATATTGCAAAGGAGACGAAAAGAAGCAATGCTTTAAAAATCAATCATGTGACCATCAATTTGTGTATTGAACATCAAATATGGTAAAGTTGTTTTGTTGAAACTGCAAAACTGTAAAGAAACATCATTAACGCTCAGTCAAAAACAAATATATAAGTTGTGCAGCCTCATTTTACATCTTGTAGAAGACTTGCATTTCTTTCTTTTTTTTTTTTTTTGCTATTTTGTTCTGTGTGTGTGTGTGCAAAAAAAAGTTTGATTTAAAGAATGGCAGCATTCAACATACATAAATTCTAGCACAGTTAAAAACAAAAACTCCTATGAAGTGTGCATAGGCAGATTCTGCTAAATAGCATGGACATATCTGTGCTCTTCCAGAGAAGGATCAATCTTGACCAGTCATTCTTGGAAGTTCAATATTGGAGAAATAAAAAGATTTTTTTTTTACATAGTGAAGCATTAAGTGAAAAATCAAGTCAGATTTTACATTGCACCTTTTAAGAAAGGAGGAGGGGTGATTTTATAAGTAAAGGCAATACAAAATTAATGCAGTGTACACTGAGAATTTCTGGTATATTTATCAGTATACATGTATAAGGCATAATCAGCACAAAAAAATAATTACAGATGAACGCATGCTTATGAAATCATGATGGAGATTAATATGACTTCAGTTTACAGCAAATGTACTTAAAGTATTAGCTAAGGTATGATATCTTTTACATGTTAAAGATTTACACTGTTGACAAAACGTTTGGATCAGTTTTCCAGCAAAAAAAGTTTGAATCATGACTTGGCCCTTTCCATTTTAGAGCCGTCTTTTCTCGAAAGAAGAAAATGAGAATCTACAATTTCTTTTTTTTAGGAAAAGCATGACAGTACATCGGGCATGTCTTTCTACCAGTAATAAGAAAAGTTCACATTAGCTTGTCATAAGTCTCATTCTCTGTTGAGAAATAGATAAAACAAGCATATTTTGTTCAAAAAGAGAAAATTAACAATAAAATTGCTTGCATAAGTGTTTAGCAAAGCCAGTTTGCACATAAATATTAAATAAGCTAATTTGATGAAAGATCAATATTTCAATATTAGATTAAGCATAATATAGGTTTTTTTCAAACGTTCAAGATAAGAAGAAAAAAAAAACTTGATTCTCCTCCATGACTTAACCAACATAGAACTAGATTTGAATGCTCAATGTCAATGTTAGCTTAGACTAATTAATGCATTGAAATAAAATTTCTCCTTTTCTTATTTTTGTGAAAATGTTTTTAAAATAAATTTCAATAAATATGAAGCTTAGAATCCAGTTGAAAGTACTATATTATTAATGCTCAATGCTGCTCAGCAAGGTTCGAACACCTGTTTTAGGCTAAGTAGAAGAAATGCATGTGTGCCTTTTTTTTTTTTCACTAGTACTTAGTTTGTCTTCACAAGTTGAAATAAAGAAGGCTCCAAATAATTGCTTTAATTGCCAGTACTACTTTAAATGGGCTTGTGATATGCATATATATATTTACCTTTATCTTATTTTTGTGGGGGAAAGTACTTATTTTGTATCATCTTAAATGCCCTCATAAGCTTAACAAAAGTCATATGAAATTAAAGCTTATTCTGTTGACCTTTGAATTTGACAAAACGTGTGTCGGCACAGTGCACAATGGAGATGATAATCTGGGTTTAAGAAAAAAGAGATAGACTTGGCTTTTGACAACTGTAAATCACATTTTAATCCGTGTTTTTGAAAATTTGGAAAAAGTAATACATGTATTGCACTGTATTGAACGCAATGCCCAACATTTGCAGGAAGAATAGATCTTTTTTTTTTGTACAGATTGTTTATATTGAGAATGAACAAAAACACCCTTGTATGTCAAGTTGTTTTTCTGTAAAAATCTAGGTTTCAGCATGTTTGGCTCCCATTTGGGAGTTTTACTTATGTTAGATCATTATCTTTTTAAAAAATACATTTCAAAAATTTAATTGCCTTTTTTCTATCTGCCTCTTTTTTTCCTCTTTTTCTCTCTGTCTTTGATGAAACATGTTCATAGTATTCAAGTTATCAAAAATATTTTCTTTAAAAATCCTTTTTCAGAAACTTGTTGTGAGATTTGGTTTCTTCAAAAGTTTCAGTGACAGATCATCAACTGTTTCATCCAATGACCTGGAGAATGTGAGTTATAATCTCGAAAATTACAGTGCATACCTGATATATCGATATTGAAGGTTCCAGACAAGTTATGTTGATATGAGAGAAGGTCGATATGAAAGAAACCTTTCGGAAAGAAGTTTTGATATTGCAGGGGTAAATTTTATTATGTTAGTATGATTTTTGTATATAATTAGTAAACACGTGATCTCCGGCGTTTAGGTGAGGGCGCCAATGTTGGGGCTCAAACCCTTGACAGAAGGGTCCTTGCAGATCTCTGGGTGGACTCGCAAACCACTGTGCCACCCACGTCGTGTGTATTTAATTACAGGATGTTTTTTCTTTCATATGTACTGTAGATCTAATGGAAAGCATCTTAGCATCTACATATTGCAGCTGTTTCTCTTGAGTAAAAAAAAAAATGATAAAATGAGCCGTGCTTCCTTTTCATTCAGTCTTTTTTAAGTGATTGTTCGGCCCTTAAAAGGACCAGTTGGTTAAATCAAATTTTCGTCAACCTTCCCTGTCAGTCTATGCCATTCACTTTCTACACCCCTTTGACTAGTAACAGTCAAACAGAACAATCTTTTTCGCTGCATAAAGCTGGTCTATCAGAAGGATATGGATGCCTGCTTCGGCTAGCTTACACAAACAGTGACACACACTCTATGTCTCTCATGAAAAATTGGACAATGTTAGGGAGGGTGTGGTCCTGTGAAAATCAATTCCTTGGGATAGAGAAAATGTGTTGATTTTAGGCTAGAGTTTAAGTTAAACCTTGGCAAGTTAAGTAAAGAGGTGAGAGTTCTGCAAAAGAGTTGTAATTAATAGAAATGTTTTCGACACCAAAAAGAAATTAAGTCTATTATAGCCCCCTATCAAAGCACAGGAAAAGCGGTACAAGTAGTACATGCTCATCTTCAGAAATAAGATTTTAAAAATGTTTTAGGTCTTTGAAAGTATCTTGACGATCGGAGAAAGTTTTTTGTTGGATTATTGAAGTGGATTTAGTTCCTTTGAATAGAAAATTAGTGGAATTTATCAGATTTAGATCTAGATGGCCTTTTATAAATGTTTGTATTCCTTTTCAAGTATAAATTCATTTTTCTGAGCTATCATGAAACCTCTTGGACTGCGCCATTATAATATATTGTGAATCTCCTCTTGGACTGCACTATTGTAATACATATTGTACTTTGAAAATCTTTAAAACTCCATAATGCGTTTGCACTTTTTAAAAAAATTAACAAGACGTACAGCATGATAAAGATTTTATGTTATAGTGGTTGAAGAAAGAGGGAGGGGGGAGTGAGAGGATTAATACATTGTTTAAAAATTATATAAAATTATATTTTTTAAAAATAGCAACTGTACTTCATTTTTGCTTGATGGTATTCAGCTCAATGCACATGTGATATTTCAGAAAAATCTGAATTACATAAAAACTAAGGGCTGCAGTGTTAAAATAAGTGTCTAGAGCGATCTGGCATCTACAAAAACATAGGAATTGATATAAAATTGAAATAACAAATTTTGAACTTCAGTAGTGTTCCAGGATCGTGACAAAATTACGTTCAACTTTTTTTAAAAAAGAGCTTACTGTAATCAAATAATTAACTCTTTATTTTCAGCTCAACGAAGATGAGGAAGGCTTTCAATTACCTGTGCAAAGACGGAAACCCAGAGCCTATCATGAAGTTTTGTCAACAGAAGATATCACGCAAGCACATTTGGATATGGTGGCAGTTGTTGTATCAGACAAAAAATATGATAGCTTTCAAGTAGGCATAGATTACCTTTCCTTAACTCTTGTCTCTAACAAAGCCTTCTGTATAGACTGTTCAGTATGGTAATTAACATACATTATGATTTTTTAAATTTGTATTTATGTGCAACTGCGCATTTTCCTTTTTGTTCAATGTGAAGTCAAAATTAAATTTGGTGAGAACAATTAAGTTAATACAGATCGTTGTTGCAAATGGCTAAGAGTTGCACTTGTTGAAGCTGGATTGACGATTTCAATCAGTCTCTAGCCTCAGCATTTGTGATGATAGATTAGAGAAGAAAAAAAGTCTTTGCAGTGGGAAGGAGCTCCTCAAATTTTTTTTTTTATTTTTTATTTCAAATAGACATCTTTAACCCTATCTGCACGGGGTGTTTTATTGTCGTATCCGTACATCGGGGGTAACTGAGTGCCCCCACATTTTAATATCAATAAAGTCTCTTACGTTCGTGTGGGATAACTGTGTGACCCCATACTGTATATAGTAGAAAAAATCCCTATATACGTATCTCTACATGGAGGGCAACAAAACCCATCCCATACTTTACATAGTAAAAAATGATGGAGGGTTTCAGAAATGAGCTCAGGTCAGTTCAATATTGATTTTTTGTCAATCATTGTTATGCATTGTGTGTCAAATTTAATGTTTGAGGAATACTCTAAAGCTGAAAGAAAAATTCCCATTTTAAGTATTTTTAAAAAATTAAAAACAAGCCTTGGCATAACAAAATTATTCCACACATACGGATAGGGTTAACCTTTACTAGTGAATTGGCCATAATGGCCAAGGGGGTGGTGGGGCAAGGCAATATTGGAAAAAAATTTGTATCAATGTTTACTAAAGCAACAGCCCCCATCTTAAATTTCTGTGAGCTAATTATGTGGAGAAACCAGTTGTTGAAATAAAAAGGAATTGGAATAGAGCTTTATTATCTTCTCATGATTCTATGTGCATAAGGACAGAATTTAGAACGGTTTTGACCTAGGGTTGAAGTTTAGGAAACTTGGAAAGGCTTGTGACACTTTTAAAAGTCCTAATGATCACGACTTGACAATTTTAGTCTAGACTTTCAAATATGTACACAAGAAAATAAAATCTATGATAGAAGACTGCGGGGTAAAAGATTATTGCAAATTTCTGGCACCGCCAGATTTTTCTGGGTTTTGGATAATTCTGCCAGTATTTCACTCTTTGATTTTCCGGCATATCACAGACTTGAAATTGGAATTGTGAGGTAACTAAATTAGATCTAGTTTTCGCACAATGTCAGCTGTATATCAAAGAGGTCAAAGGTTTTGGTCTAACTTATATTAAATCTTAATGTGGCTGCAACAAGAAAGAAACTAGTACCACATACTCAGCGTACCGCTTAACAGTGGACTGGGTATACCAATAATCAATCAATCAATTGCCTTATTCTCTATGTCACCAGATGAGGAAAATGCAACTATTAATCTCCAAGAAAATAGCAAATTGATCTAGAGCCCTGTGGTTCTTAATTTTACATGCAAATTCAGATATCCCTGGGCTACACCTGCTTGGGTTTATTACAATTGAATGGAGCCACCAAACTGCATTTCTGATACCATTGAATCTCTTTCTTTCTCTCTCTTTCCCTCTCTTTTTCTCTCTCTCCATTATTTGGCAAGCTTTGTCTTAAAAATCCAAAGTGTCGGCTCCTGTACGTAATGTATTTTTAGCTTATTATTTGTCTTTCTATCATATTTTATAATATCATTATTTGCTGAAGTATAAAAAAGATTAGAAGAATCAGCTTTTGAGCACAACACATACACTATGGTTATTTTTTGTGTATTCTTTAAATCTTGAGATAGGAAACTGGAGACACGACCAGACAACTCGGTGGTTAGGAAAGGATTCAAGAAGATATAAAATATTTTTCTTTGATGAATTTATAAATGCTTGTATCTCCGCAAACTCTTAAACCAACTGCAGCAAAGCAAAGTCTGTAGATGGATCAAGATCAAAATGTTTATTTCTCTGAGATGAGTCTGAATTTGCCTTAACTAGTGTAGCACACAGGTTAAGCTGTTTTGTTTAGGGCCTAGCAAAGCATAATACTGTCATGCCTATTGGCCTAGTTGCCCGTGAGATGATGTTATGATGTTCATCTGTTCACCAAACATGACATTTCTGTAGCTATGCAAATGGAATTAGTTGATTCTTCTACATTTTGTCACAAAGTAAGATTAAAATTGTAAATGTTTTTCAATATAACTTCTGTTTTTTTGTGGTGTGATATGTTCATGTTTTTTTTTACGTTTTATTCTTTTTAATTTTTGGAATGAGTTACTTGCAATGTAAATTCTCAATATTTTGTACCTCTTTTGTTGTTTTTTTTTTCCTAGGGTACCACCTGTCACCAGTGTCGACAAAAAACTGATGATATGAAAACAATATGCAGATCTTCAAATTGTCTGGGAGTTAAAGGACAAGTATGTGCTTGTGTCGATATAGAGTCTTAAGTCACTTGCAACTGTTTTTACCCAATTTTGAGACTAAGGTTTTTAGATCTTTCAGGGGGGGAGGGGGGGTGTAGTTAGTCCCTTATTTAGAGGATCAAGTTTTTGCAATCATAGATCTGGATCTTGATCATAATCATATCATCTCAGCACTTGGACATTCATCATCATAAGCTTTACTGTGAAGGTTATTGCAGTTACTAGATGAAATAGATATAGACCTAGATGAGTACTTTTAAATTATTCTTTTTTTTTATAGAAAAATATGTAAAACTCATTGACATCACATGCCTTACTGTATGAGCATTGGCAATCACGAAGTAGAATATGACTTAAAACCTTGAAATTTAGTCCATTTTAAAAAATTATTTCAATGATATTGCCAGCATACAATATCGCCTACTGTGGGTGGGAAACTCTTCCTTAAAACTACATTATTTTGGAATCATGTTGAAATGTAATCATTTAGGTAGTTTTTGAGGACATCACTTGCTTCAACTTTTGGCAATCACGATTTTGGAATAGATCTGTGTAATATCATGATAAAAAGAAAAACGCCAAGACATATATTGAAATCTGTAAGATTTGTGACCATAAAGAGAAATAGACCTGTACAAATTTAAATAACCTGTTAATTTGAACAGGCTCAAATTTGTGATCTTTACAGCATTAATTTTGGCTGTCTGTTGGCTCTATAGTAAAGATGCCTCCTATTTTTCTGACTGACTCCTGTACTCCTGTTTTTCACTTCCCCGGTCCTGTTTTTTTTTTTTTTTTTGGGGGGGGGGGGTTGAGTCTGTTACATATCCTTTGTAAATTGTTTACTTTTAATATTTTACAGTTTTGTGGTCCATGCCTGAGGAATCGTTATGGAGAGGATGCTAAGGTTGCCCTTAAAGACCCGGTGTGTGTCAATGAAAAGATGACTGAAAGCTTGTTTATTCTTATACATACATATATTTACATTTTTAGATATAAAGTAAAAAAGTCAGTCTAAACTTAAAATCAAGAAATTTTGATCTGATGACTAGGAGAAGAATCACTGCATGATCTAAATTGTCGAGACTCCCGGCTGCAATAATCCAACAATTGTAACTCTATATCCAAAGCATTGGGGGGAGAGCTACACCTCAGATCCAATTTTTAAGGTAATACTAATAGAGGAATGAAAATTTATTCGAATGATCCTTATACATTAAATATGCAAAATCTTCCATATCAAGAAAATTTTTTATCTCATGATTGCTATGGCAGCTGCAGCCATCTTGGATTTTGGAATATTTTTTCCAATGACTAAAACTCTCAAGTTTGGGACAGATTAACTTTGAATTTGGTTTACATAATTTAGAGATGGCCCTTTTCAAATGATCAGAGAGCTTTTTTTTTTTTTGACATTTGATACATGTATTGAGGAAAAAAATTAAAATATTTCTGTTTGAAATTTCTAATTTTGATGCCTTTTCCAATTGAATATTTTTTGTAAAATAAAAATGTTCACACCATATTGAAAAAAAAAAACACTCCGATTGTTTGTTTGGCATAAGTTTCTGAACAATTTCACCAAAGTTTTAGAGACAAATGTTAAAAAAAATAATTAAATTTTGAGAAAATCTAAGAAACCCAATTATTAATGAAAATTCAATTCACAAATTGTGTGTCTAAAAATTTTTGTAGTTTTTTTAATGTGTCAAAGTTTATTTTATAAAGATATCTGACACAAAAAAAAAAAAGAAGTTATTGCAAAATAAATAAACAGCAATGTGTCTGAGAAAAATAAAGAAAAAAATTTGCCTCACAGGGTGCGCT
>BLXT01000981.1:818224-831391 GCA_019648995.1 Plakobranchus ocellatus
TAAGAAAAGCGTAAGAAGTGGGGGAGGGGTCAAAAACTCCCAAAAAAAGGTGTAAGATTATACTTGAACGGCCCCAAACTGAATATAGTGCAGATCTAGATCTAGATTTTATTGCCGAGATCTAGGCTAAATTTAAGATCTATATAATTATAGGTCATTTTGTATGTGCCAAAATGTTTGCATTCAAATGTGATGCTCACATATTGCCATTCTACAGGATGTTTGCCTTTAGCTGGCAGAATTCTTTATTTATGCGATTCAACAGTTTTGGCACATTTAGCCACTAATGTTGAATTGGTTGAAGTGCAGTACTCGTCAAAACCTTCAGTTCCAACAGCAAGGTTCGCCATTCCACTCGATATACATGTATCTAGATTCTTTAATCTAGTAAAAAAAACTATTTCCATTTAGATCTAGATCTAGGCCTATTCAGAACAACAAGTAATGGTTTGATTAGATCTAAGCGCAGATTCAGTTGAGCTCTATGTCAATTATAACTTTTCAGAATAACAAGTAATGGTCTGGTTAGATCTTAGCGCAGATTCAACTGAGCTCTATGTCAATTATAACTTTTCAGAATAACAAGTAATGGTCTGGTTAGATCTAAGCGCAGATTCAACTGAGCTCTATGTCAATTATAAGCTTCGTGGGTAATCACGTTTTTTTAAAAATGATACTTGGATAGTGACCTGCTTAGCGAAGTAAAAACAAGAACTTTCCACCTAAATAAGAAAGACCCCCATCCCGTGTATTATTGAGGTGGAACATCTATCCACCCAAATAATACAACCCCACCAACTCTATATTATTTAGGTGGAAAGCTATAAGGTGTATGTAATCGAGGTAGGTAAAAACCTTCCACCTATGAAAGAACTCATTGTATTATATATAGGTGGATTCCACCTCTATAATTACTTCCAAAAAAAAAAACTGATAAT
Source organism: Plakobranchus ocellatus (assembly GCA_019648995.1). NCBI lineage: Eukaryota > Metazoa > Mollusca > Gastropoda > Plakobranchidae > Plakobranchus > Plakobranchus ocellatus. Next base: position 819,163 of record BLXT01000981.1, read on the forward strand.
TGGGAGAAATTTTGCCTAGTGTCAGTCTGCAATCACAGTAGGCTTGAAAAAAGCCTTGCATCCTTGTACTAATGTTGCAGCCTAAACTCCTCTGAGTACATATATATACATATTGTTGGGGTTTAATAGGTTCATAGACCTTTAACTTTTAACTTAAGTCAATGTGATGCAAGATGTTTAAAATATCGACTGCCTGCCTAGTCTATGGTTGGGAACTTGGAGAGTTTGGACTATCATTTGCCTTGCTTTACCTCCTGCTCCTATGATTTGCCTTGCTTTGCCTCTTGCTCAGGACGTTCTACATATCTTGTCCATCTTACTTAGAATTGCATAAGATCTTGCAGTTTGGCTGACTGGGTCTCATGTTGCCCTTCCCCGTGATTCATTTAACCTTTTAAAACTTTACATCATATGCCCTTTCCCTCAGCTCTATCCTGTAATTTTCCTCATGGCTCAAACAAGCACTTGTCCCACAATCAGAGGATTAGTGGGAAAGGTTGGCTATGTCTTGAGATGTAGACCAAACACTGTGAAACTCCACAAAAGTATGAGCTCCACTGCTTGCTTGACTAAATCATAAATGGTAAGCGTAGCAAGAGTTTCACCCAAACTGCAGTCCTGCTAATTGGATGGAACTGAGATACAAACATTCAACAGCACTATCTTTCTCTTCAATTCGATCGTTTTTTTAGCACAAAAGCAAGTTATGTTTTATAGTACGTGTTCATGCCGAGGCTACAATAGTATTCAAGGGGCACTGTCTTTTTATGACTCTAGGCGCCTTGTCTAAAACACATTTGCAATCATGTTTACACTCAAACCTATTCTCATTTAACCTCACAAAATTGTTGCTATCGTTACCTATTGCCCATGAAAAAAAAGTTATTCTCTGTCTACCTCTATTGGGTTTGCCTTCAAAGGCAATCTTTCGAGTGATTGCTAAGAATTCTAAACTCTTCTGTTGGCAAGTATGTACTAAAAAGTGCACTTGCCTCTATCTTATTAAGGAGTGATCGCTTATGAATTAGCCTCTTTCAGTCCAGCTCATTGGGCGTTTTTTCTATCCACGATATTCTCATCAATTACCTGATATATCACCTACCTACCGTTTCATGTTCACTCTGTTTCCCTGTTTAAGTGTTTATTGCCCAACACTCCCTCATCAATACTGACAATGTATCCTACCTTTATTTGATTTCCAAACTTATGTTTCTGTTTGCCAGATATTGGTTTTGTTTCTTGGAATATTATCTTTAGACATAGCTTTACTTTTATTTATTTCATTTGTGCATTTACCATCTGATGTGATCAGGTAGCCAAGCCAAGATATTTGAATTTTGTAATTTGATTTTTTCACCTTTGCTAATGCTAATGAGATTGCATTTGGATTAGAGGATTTCTGTGAGATGACCTAACATTCCATTTTTTTACAATTACATTCAAAGACAGGCCCATTCTTTCACCCTCTAAACCAAAAGTAAAAATACAGTACTGGATAAGTAAAAGTTAAAAGATGTTCAGCAGATTCACTATTAAAAATTATCATGTGCATACTATAGATTATTAAGATTTTCTCCATTTATTTTTAAGCCTGAAATATATAGATAGGTCAAAAAGATTGGGACCTAGGAGCCATTACATCCCTGCCTTACAGCTCTTCACTGTGTTCTATAGATGCACTTTTATCCCAGTGTAGAATTCTAACTACTCTCAGATCTTTCCCATCAACATCAAAATTTTCTAGCACACAAAACAGCTCTATATTTTTTACTCTGTCCAAGGCCATAGAATAATCAATAAAGTAGAGATGGTCTTTTTGCATTTCTATAGACTTTGCATAAGCATTGACAATATAAATATTGTATTTCTAGTATCTTCACCAGGCATAAACTAAAGCTTTTTCTAGCTCATTATAGTATGCATCAAGACATATACCTGGTATGTGTACACAATAGGATATTTGTTAAATCATGGTTCATTAAACAGATTGTTCTATGAAGTTCACATTCTCATTTGTGAAGATCTGATCTATTGAGGTCAATTTAATCCACATTTTTGTGCAGATAATCATTGCTTGATTTTAATCTTTTTCATATAAAATATTGCTGCAGCATGAATAACCATGCTGGTATTTCATTTTGATAAATGTGTGAATACTGCGATACATGACAAACATTTTAGAACTTTTCTTTTTCGAGAAGTAATTTGAGACTAGTGCTCCTATTCGCAAATTTCAAAAAGTATCCTGGCTTTACCCGAAGTTGATTACACAAAGAATTAAAATTTTTTAATGCCCTTAGTATATATTTAGGTCTTACAGTCTTAAAGTATAACTCGAAACAGGACATTAAAAAGTGACTTTTTAAAAGTTATATGCTGAATAAATTTTATTAAAAGATATGTTGATCTCTATTTTTTTTTTTTTTAAGTTCTTACTTGTTCTATTTGTGACTGTTCATGGTAATTTTAGTTCTAAGTTTAACTTGAATTACAAAATATAGCCATGAGTGTGTTATCATTACATACCTAGTCAACCAAATCAACAGATGAACTCAATATTTGCGACCAAAAAACAAAAAAAAAAGCTATTAATATTAAGGAAAAGAAAGTGAATGGACTGATATAAAAAAGTGCAAAGAAAATCATTATTTATATAATGAAGAATATATATCTTGTAATTGTGAATGAGTGAAGAATTTTTGTCAGCTTGTGTAGTGGTAATGATTGAGCACATCATCAATACAAAGAGCATTGGTTTTGATCATGAATCCATGGTAAATGCCAAGAATGGTGCGTTTCAACCCTCCACTAAAGAAGAGCTGTTCACTTCATGGAAAATGTAGTTCATCCTGTTGCTCAAGGGTTGTAAAAATTAATGTCACCAGGTACTGCAGCTGTAATGATCAACACGGTGCAATGATTGCCAAATCTAGAGGCATCTTTTACATTTTACTACAATAATGGCTGCGAAAGAAAAAAATGAAACCATAATTAACTTCTTTAAAACAAAAAAATCCATTGAAGATGCATTTATTTTGCAGAAATGGTAGATACTTAGATTGGATCTATGGTCGATCATTATCTTTGTCAGTGTAATGTTCAAAGTGTTCAATGTCTGATTTTTAGTCATTATTTAAACTATTAAAGGAAATCAACTTTCTCTCACTAAAGCATGGGATAGCTGATGAATTATGACAGTGTCATGAAAATCACTATCTGAATCATTTGTAACTGAATTGACAGCATAAACTCTTTGTTATTCTAATCATAGTGTCTTTCTTTGCATGGACAATGTTGAGTCTAGTTTGAAAAATTTGAAGAAAATTCTCTATAAATCGATTTGAAAATTTGAGAAATCTATTCATAGCAACAGAATGAAAGAAAAAAAAACATCATTCACCATCATTTATGCTTATGGATTTTCTATTGCAAAACTTAAAAAGATGTCCAATGTGTGTTGATCAATACACAGACATGACAAAGCCCCACCCTTAAATTTAATAATTTTTGTTTGTTTTCCATAAAAAGACCATTTGATTGGATAATTTTTATGAGAACTGTCATATTTTATTTCAAATGAATCAAACCAGTTTCAGGTTTGTTCACTTACATGTCGATATAAGAGAAACAAAAGAAGAGTGGACGTCTATATAGAGAAACCTGTTAACTAATAGTTAAGAGGAAAAAGATATGTGGACAGAAAAGTATGTCGACAGAAGGGAAAAGTCAAAAGAAGCAATGTTGATATAAGTGGTGTGCACTGTAATTAATTAAATTCAAAACAAAATGATATAATTAATTTTAGGGAACTTTCCTTTTATTTTACATTGATCACTTTTTCAGTCAGTGGCAGGATCAATATTGAAACAAATAAACACAGAGCATATCCTTATTTAAAAAAAAAAAATTACCATCAAAGATAATCATCCCTTCATTGGCATGCTGGCACATAGCATAAAACAATTAATTAAAAAGCAAATTGATTTCAGTTTCATGGTTTGCGTAATGAAAGTCTGCTTACAACCTTCTTCACTCATGATTGTTTTAAAACCCAAGGCCTACAACAAATGGTCCCTACAGATTCATAAATTTATAAACCATTGCACAACAAGCGCACTCTTTTATAACAAAAGAGAAGTTGTCATTCTCAAATGGTAACAACAAATTAATCGATAATGCTTCAATATACTTTATAAGACTGGGTCAGGACATTTTTCTTTTTTTTTCTTTTTGTTAAAAAGAACACATTTCCTTTTTTGCTGTTACTTTAGCCAAAAAAGTAATGCAGCTGTCTGTATATTCTGAATACAGACAAAGGGAAAAGTATAATACTGACTTCCGAGTTTTGGAAGAAGTTTCATTTCAAAGAACAAATATAAAAATCTATACTGACTCATAGTTTTCGATAGAGATGTACTTGCATGGATTGGATCAGAAAATCATATGGATACAATCTGGCAAATATGCCACAATATTATAAGGCAAATAAAGCCTTCTATTGTATAATTACCCTCTTGATCTACACAAACGTTTTGGGCAAAATGGGTAAATTAGTCACAATTCCCAATCTTGGACTTATGAACATGATGCACAAGCTTAAAATTTATATTTTCATTTAAAAAAAAAAAAAAACCTTGCATCCCCATTCCAATTCTGCCCAAAGATATTTGATCTTGAAGATTATACTTTTTTACATATTTTGTGTTTGTGAATCAAAACTTTAAAAAGTCTCTAGTGCCAAAGCATCTTTAGCAATCTGTTACTGGTTTTCTCTGGTTCCCTGATAAATGAACATTGGTTGGTCAAAAAGATATTGATCAAAATGCATTGCTTAAAGAAAAAATGATCACAGCTGTATGAAAACTAGCCTTATACACAAATAAATGTCATACATAAAAAAAACATATATATATAAGACTCTTATATGATAAGAGAAAATATGAGATTTGTTTTTGTTTTGTTTTTTTTAAAGGTGAAGTGTTTTAACCAGAAGCAAATTCCATGTCGGCTAAATCACAACAATGAAAGCACCACGCACAATATTTAATATCAAGAATATTTTTCTAATCTATATCATAAACCTAGGCAAAAATAAAAATGTTTGAACGTTTCACAGATAAAGATAAATTGCAAAAATAAATCGAAGAGACTATTTTCTCGAACACTCGGGAAAATAGGTCCAGTCATCATTTTCCCAGACGCAATGGCACTTCTTATTGGGGACCCATGCTTCTAGATTTAACTTCATCAGCCGAATATGAGACCAAGTATACTGAGTTCTCTCTTTATAAATAAATCGGGAAAATAAGGTCAGCCAAAATAAATACTTGTGAGAAACAGACAGTGGTGGGGGGGGGGAAAGAGAATAAAACCTGAAAAACTTTCCCCTCTTCTTCTCCATTAACGTGCACATCCTCATTAAGGCTGTGTTTGTATTGTCTTCAGCTACATAGGTTTCTAAATTAAATGTACTGCTAACCCAATAGTACTAACATTCTCTTCTCATTTCCAATAATGTGCCCTCAGGTTCTAAAATCTTCTTATTTGAATGAGCAAGGCCAGCGATTTCACTCATTTTATTAAACTGTTACACAATGAAGTTCTAAAAGCTATATGAATAAACATCAGAATACAGCAGCAAAAAGTCGGGAAGACAACTATCACTTTGTAACACTATTACCCCATGGATAATAAAATGAAGCAAAGCTGATGTTTTTAGAAATGATCACAGTTGTATGAAACACTAACCTTGCACACAACTAAATGCCATTGATTTTTTTTTCAAATTATCAAATTTGTAGGCAATGATATAGAAGGAAAAAAAAAGTTGGAGGGAGTTTTGCAACAAGAGAGCACTCTCTATTCACTTATATTACCTCTTGCTTTTCTACCTGCCACTGCCCTTAACACCTTGGTGCAAGCAGTTTTTCCAACATAAATAAGCTTTGGTAATTTTGGGCCCTTATTTCAGTAGTAAGACTTCATTAACCTTCAAAAAGGATACCTGTCTAGTTTAATCAAGCTCAATGGCCTGAATGCACAAATCACAAACAAGCTGCTTCTCATTTCAGAACCAGGGAGTGCATCGCTACACTTGGATGATTATAAAGACATATGACAATATTGACTACTTTCATATGTAAACCAAAGGTCATCATCATAGATAAAGGCCAAACAAAGTACTTTTTTGTTTCTCAAGGGATAAGATTTCAGCATTTTCTATACAGGTATCATTTTGATATTTAGTTAATTTGGTCCTTACTTCAACAGCAGACCAGAGCAAAATGTGATCACCCAGTGAAAACCGTTTAAAACTGGCACTTCAAAAAAGGAGTGACTTAAAAATTGGTGCTTTTCACCACGCCCATTGCAATACTAGTAACAAAAATTCAGCTTTTTTTTTTCTGCGACAAAAGTGTACTGGCCAGGCTTGACCAATAGTGAATGGACAATGATGTAACACTGCTCATAAATGGTTTTGCTGAAAGTCGATGGCAGTGAAGGTGGACGAACTGTTGTTCTTGAAAGCCATGAAATAGCCAAATCTTAACAGTCTGTATATGGATGTAAAAGATTAGATGGGACGGCCAAGGCACAGTGTATCCTCCCCAATTTCATCCATTGGTGTGACTGGAAAGAAGCCTAGCTTAGTATAGAAATCCATGAGAAACTTGTCTCCAATGCTGAGCTCACAATGCACACCTTTAGAGCCATTGCATTTCAGAGCACATAATGCACATGCCAACAGACGGCGAGGTAATGCTGGGTCCTCAACACGATTAGGGAGAACATCAAGGCGTAAGACAGAGGGAAACTGGCTGTAAACCTCATCCGAGATTATCTTCTGCTCTCCATGAAAGCTTTGGATGACCTCCTGTATTAAGATAAAACACTTTCATAAATTACTGAACATTACCACTTTCCATAAATTAATGAACTTTAAAATTAAAGTTCAAGCAAATTTCAAGGAATGTTTTGCACCATCTCAAACATTAATTCACACTGGACCATTCCTGCACCTGGTGCGGGAAGCCTTAAGTTTCTCTGAGCCGTTCCCCCATGGATTGCGGACTCACTGGAGAGGGGCCTTTTATAGGTCAACATGCACATAAGAAGATACTTTCTAATCTGATATTGATACCATTTTAAAACATAACAAGATGCAAAAAAAAAAAGACAGAAAGGCATAACCTGTTACACTTTTTAAAAAGGAGTGTAAATTGGTGTTTACTAAAAGTTTTTGATGTTTTGTCAGTGGTCCCATAAATCTAATAAAAAAGATTCTTATGCACTTTGTTTGCTTTGCAAAAAATTTCGTCTTTTACCCTATTCAATCTACAAGACTTTCCTACAGATGTAAATCTAGCTGCTTCACTAGATTTTCCCCCATTGAATTATACCTAGCTGTGGACGATATCTACATCTAGAATTTTTATTTTTAGCCACTGACTTAGACTCCCACAGTTTTATCCCAGATCTTATTCATATATCTTTACAGTGTATATGTCTTTTATCCAGCCTGACCTCTGATTCAATGGCAACAGGATACCACAACTGAGCATATTGTAAATACAAGGTTCACTTGATAAATTTTACATTTTCAATCTCTTATCTTTCAACATATTACTCGACTCCATGACGAAGATTTCCAAAATGCCCCTAAGTCTGATTTATTTTTTCCTTATTTCATTACTCATGCTCAGTCACAGGCTGAATAATTAAGAGTAGATTACAAAATAAAATCTACGTAAAAACAAGTTTTGACACAAGTGAACAACTAAAATGTTTCCATTAGTATTCAAGATTCTATACACTCTTTCAAAGGTTACAATTTTTTATATATGCCTATTTATTCTGAAATAAAACAATGAAAAAAAAAAAAAAAACCTTAGCACAAAAAGAAAAGTAAATATTACCTCAGCAGGTGTGTAGCCTTCTTTTTTTTCTGGGGAGCCATATTTTTCACACATGGCAGGCAACCAGGAAATTTCACTCTTCTTAGCAAAGTCTCTGGCATCTAATGCAGCCACAGCATAACCACATACTCCCATGTCATCTTCAATAACAAATCCATATTCAGGACTCAGTGTCAAAAACTTTCCAATTATTCTGCAGATACACACAGATATACACAGAAAGATTTTATGAAAAAAGCCTTCACATATTGTGAAAACAAATTATAGCATTTTCCTAGAAAACCAAAATATTTTTACGCAGGCTTTATTGACCATTTTCTTAAAATGAGCTTTTTTAGGACAAATGTTTCTTATAACTTAGGTGTTTTTTCCAAAAGATTTGTCTGAAACTTGCCATGAAGTTTTAGAGCAGTGATATCTTGCTTTTCATGTACGTTTTTTAGAATCACACCTATAAATATTTTTTATAAAGTTTTATATATCCAAAAACTTATTGCTATTTATATGTATATGTTATAAGCCTTTAAAAATTATGTTTATATCCAAGATGGCTGACATTTCTGTTGCCATGCCAAGAGTAATTAAAAAAAAAAAAAGTCCCTTTTGGTTGTTTATAACATTTTTATGGGTCATGTATAACAAATAAACAATTTATAAAGGTATCATTTAAGAAAAAAATGAAAATCATTCCTGTATACCACACTTCCATTACTTTGGTATATAATATATTGAGCTCAAACGATAACTTTTCTTGATAAAGATATTTCAGCCATATCATCTATGTGCAATATCATTTTTATGGTGCTACTTTTTCAATTTTCATATGGTCATTTGTTTCACACCACGCCTATCCACGAATCTTTCTCTCTTTTTCATCCATCTCACCATCTCCTTCTCTTTCCTTTTCAGTTAAAGAGGTTCTTGCGCCTGTTATCGATGTAGAATAATAGGGTTTTCACGATTTCAAGATCGCCTAAGTTTTCCGGTACTGAAGCTCTGAACAAGAGAGATGACTTTAATACCGGCTGTGGTGCAACAGTGTTTGCTTAGCTTAGCGCTAGACATGTAGGGAGTGTCTGGCACAGTCCCACTGCGTAACTGAGTTGTGGAAGAGAAGGGATGAGGTACGCGCATCTTGGATACTGTAAACACTGACCCTTAAACAGTAATCCAACTTCCGCAAATATGTAACTATTTCATTTCAGACGTATCTATAAGATGCAAATTTGCTCTCAAAAATTGAAAATTTGAGTTCACAACAACCTTTAAGTGCCTAAATCAGATGTCCAGTGCGGTCCATATTTTTGCTTAGCAAAAACATAGACAAGAAAATGTTTACTGTATGTGCAGTACTTGTAGTTAAGAAATATTCATGCGCACTTATTTCCACGGTGTAGCTGAAAAAATTTCCTTTCCATGGATATATGATACCTTATGACACGTGTGATTTTTAAGCCTACACAGTGACCTCAAAAGACTAGTTTTAAACCCACATAGTTAGGCCAATTTCAGAGCTTTTTGTTGGCGAAAGACCTCATTTTTCCACATAGATATCTTAGGAAACGATAAAATGAATATTATACATGGTGAGGACACACATAACTGAATTTTTGACCGAAAGCCATTTTTCCTCTATTTTGGGTCATATCTCAGAACCAGCAACTGTGAGAATTCCGCACTTTTCCTCAGTGGACACACATGTAGGCTTGCACACGTTTTGGAGGAATTTTTATTAAAAATAAGGTTTTTTTTAACGTTTAAGTCAAAATCATTCCTTCATTTTTTTTTTTAATTCTATATATTCACACTCACGTGAAAAGCTCAAAACAGATTTACCAATCCTTGTAAATGTATATTTTTTATTTTACCCTACCTCAAACTAGGGGAAAAAAAGAACATTTTCCAAAATGCTTAAAAATTTCTAAGTCTGAAAAAATTTGAGCATGCGATAACTTTTTTGTTTTGTGTCACTTTTGATATTATTTTTTTGTTTTTCACGTTCCCAAAAAGCTCAAAGAATATGAAATAAAAAAAAAAAAAATCCAATTTTCACTTGGGATATTTTAAGTTAAAACATCAAAATAACTAAACATTTACCAAGAACATTAAAAAATTGTGAATCTGGTAAATTTGTTTCCTCTCACCAGAAAATGAAATAAAAGTTGCACAAAAATTAACTAAAATTGCATTTATTTTGTTGCTAAGGTAATTTAAAAGTTAAAACATTAGGGTGTGCATACTTATCCCCCATCAGGAGAGGGTGCTCTGGAAAAACATCAGTCCCATCCATTCCATCATCACAAGTTTTCAAACAGATGTTGTACAAAGCATCCTTTTAAAAAGAAAGAATTTATAAACAATGCTACATAAATAAAATTTAACTTCACTTTGTCATGTCAATAGTAGAAAATTAAATTGAAAGATTGTTATGCTGAACAGATAAAAAAATTGTTCCCCCAATAGAGACCATTTAGTAATTATGTAAGCTTTGCTGCAGGTGATTTGGGGTTAATATGAAAATAATTGGCAACATTGAGTTATTCTTTCATTCTTCTTTTTTGGTATATTTCAGAGTTTTAAACTATCTAAATTCTTATCAACAGGCCTGTGTTTGAGAAAAGAACCCCCACCTCTAATTTTTGTTTAAACTTTGTTATGCTTCAGCCACTTACTAACCATAATCATGTATCATTACTATCAAGAACTATATTTTGACCTGACATGAAATTTTTTATGCCATTAATAGACTTGCATTACTTGTTTCAAGACCTCCCACTATGACTGAACAGATAATCAGTAGATTTGGATGCAAACCAGTAGCATACTAACATACTCGATTAACTATTAAAAATAGATATCTTTAGTCCTCCCCATACTTGATTATTGCTAGATTGTGCATTGTTGCCGCTTTCGGCCCTCACTTTTGGATGATAATAATTTTAAATATACAAGACTGATGTTTAGATGTAGGTCTAACAGGCCTATCATAACGGAAACAGCATTAAGTGGGCTGATATAAATATTACTGCTTGTATGGATGCATGAAAATTAAAATGTAGATTTAGTGCCCTTGTCTTTTGCACATAAATCTTTTGAATTTTTTTTGCAGAAAGAAAGATTTAAAAAAAAAACAAAAAAACTTAGACCAATGTTGCCAATGTTTGAAAAAAAATGCTTGAAAACCATGTATATCCAGTAGGATGCTTGATTACTGGGAAAGTTTTGTAGGCCTAAGGATGATTATGTTAAGTTGCGAGTGTAGAGGGTGATAGTGACGATCAATTTCATAATAACATTGATGAAGGTGAACATGATGATGATGAAGATCAGGGCTGGGATTAGCTAAGGTCAATTCAGCTGAAATGGTAAGATCCAGCAGGGAGCTGTTAGGGGCAAAGCCCCTGGAAAAAGTAAAGGGTTTTAACAATTAACAAGCCCAAAACCCAGTCTGTTTTGTGAGGAATTTTTTCATTTGAAAATAGAACTACAGGCCTCACACAATGATAACAAAATGTGACATTTTATAATTGTAATAGACCTCAAGATTTACTAAATTACTGTAGGTGTGCGGTGTTCAACCAGACACATGCCACTTACCATTTTAAATCATTTGGTTGGCGTGCAATTCTAGTGATTTCGGACTGTTAAGTCATCAATATTACAGTCCTTATTACAATAGGTCTATCACCTCAAATTGACATTTGTCATAAAATGAAGTGTAAACTACATTTTAGATCTAATCTAGATTTGATAGATTAAATACTCAACTATAGACATTCCATAACATTAAAGCATAATATTAGAAGCTAATTAATGAATTTTCAACTCTAAAAGATGCAAGAAAGTATCTTCCTACTCACTACCATCAGTCCAATAATATTACCATTTATCAAGCCTTCAATACCTGCAGGCTTAGGGCCTGGATGATGAATTTTTTTAAAGATGCACTACAGTGTATACAACTCAAAATCTAGCTAACACAATAATAAAAGGTTACATGAAAAAAGAAAATCTATGTGAGATAGGTCTACAGAATCTCAATAAGGCTTAAAATTGTGACCCATTGTATATTAAATAAAACATCCGAGTTTTCCTTTGCTCTATTTGAAATGTCTGAGATCTAGGCAAGTCATGGCGGCCTACAATGTATTCAAGTCTGTATAGGCTTAGAGAAATAAAAAGAGAAAGAGTGAGAATTACTGAGATAGTGATAAAAGAGAAACAGAGAGAAAGAGAGAGAGAGAGAGAGAGAGAGAGAGAGAGAGAGAGAGAAAAAAGAGAAAGAGTGAGAATTACTGAGATAGTGATAAAAG
>BLXT01000981.1:832190-843989 GCA_019648995.1 Plakobranchus ocellatus
TGCTTTATTTAATCCAGGGACATTTTGCAAGCCTGGTGTAAGATCAAAGAAACTACACCGGTCTACTTCGAGGACATTAAAAAAACCGAGGACAACTTTCCATCGATACCGCATTTTGTGTTATATAAATGGAAAGAAAATCGCACAAAATGAAACTAAAGCACAAGCGCTTAGTTTCGGTCTCTTTACACAGAATGTTGAATAAACGTTATGGACCGCAAGTTGGATACTTGGATTATATCGATAGTAATTTAAAGATGTTCAATACTATTTAAAAGGTAAAGAGTACACGTCGGTCGTTATCGGATGAATCGAAAGGATAAAACGAGATAATTTTTTTCCTTTCCATCGTCCATCGGGACAACTGAACGGGATTTTAGCGGGGCAGCCCGGAAAATGGAATTTATAGGCGTTCACCGGAATTTTTCTCGGCGAAAACGGAAAGTTAGCAGGTCTGCTACTTATACACACTGGTAAGTTGGGTTCCTGAAGACAACAACGTAAATACTCATTTTGAATTCCAGTACTACTGGTACCTTTTTCCTTCAATAAAAAGTTTTGCTTTTTGACTGCTAATTTTTAATCATATCTGCAAATTTTTTTTTCTGAATCACAGCTTCAAAATCCCAACTACACAGAGATCCATGGCTCTGTGGATGAGCCTCAGCCCATGATGATGAAGACTGAGGTGATGATTATGATAATGATGAAGACAATGAAGGTAGTGATGATTGTGATGGAGGTGATGATAATGACAAAGAAGGTGGTGGTCATGATGATGCTAATGAAAATAATAGAGATGATGATGATGATGAGAGTGACTGTGATGATGAAAGAGGTGTTGGTGAAGGTGGTGATAACAATGGTGTTTATAGTAATGTTCTGATGGATGTGGGAAAATTATAAAAGGCATTTTACCTTTTATTTTCAAATGCACTTTGGGAAAGTGATCAATAATGATTATCATCAGTAAACAAACAACACTAGGCCTAGGGTAGACATGAATAAGAATCCTAAAGGATGTAAACAGTGATACTGATTGACCACTAATAACCCAAACAAGGCCTTGCAAATAAGCCTGCTAGAGTCTTGCTTGCAGGCTTAGGATTGTACCATTTTCGGCATTTCAGTTATGGGATGGGGTAAAACTTTTCAAATCAATTTTTTAAAGATGTATTTTAATTTTGAAATTCAATTGAATGATATAGAATTTGAAAGCATATGAGAAAGATAGAAAAAATCATTCATGCAAAGAACAAAAAGATTAAAGGGAAAGGAGAGTGCTTGGGAATAATGTGGAGAGAGAGAGAGAAAATGATTTAGTGTAAAAATCTAAGGAAAATAACACCACTAACAAAATGCAATGCCAGGCTATACCAGTAGTTTTAAAACTCAAAACATAACTTGCTCCCCATTTCATCGGTCTTGAGACAGTTTCTTCCTTGCAATTTTCCTAATTCATGGTAGGCTTTAAATGTTAATGTCATTACACCATTTTCTCCTCCTTTGAGAGAATAAAATAAAATCTGAAAGAAATTCTCTTCAAACTGCCATACCTCATCAGCCGGTGTGTAGGGGCGTAGATTACAAGGCCGGGTCACAATGTAGTCAGGAGGTTTGATGTAAAACAGGTCATGAGCACTGTCGATGGGTAAAAGTCGCTGTCCATGCAATTTTTGTAAAAAAAAAAAAAAATTTTAAATGGATGTTAATTTTTGTAAATATTAATATCAATTGGTTCTGTGGATAAAAAACATTATATACAACGGATCTGTCACTAGAAGTAGAAAACTACAGGATTATTATTATCGTTATTATTTTTATGGAATCAAGTTTCGGCAAGCTCAGAGTGTGTCTCCCTCAACCGCTGTACAAAGTACTGCACCAAAATCTCAGGCCCAATATTTTAAGTCAGGAAAGAAACGCTTATCATAAGCATAGCCCCTTTCCAAGCAGAAATAGAGTCAAAATATTACAATCTAAGTATTCTTCCGAGGGTTTTTTTTTATCACTTTCTGAAAATGTATTTAAGAAAATAATGTGTTTTTTCCTTTTCAAAATCTACAATACAAATGCTTGGAAGGATAAAAGGTTTAGAGGGGGGAGATAAATGTAGAGCAACATTACTTCAGTATTTATTTTGTTCCTTGTAACATGATTATATGAGCTTCATTTCTTGCATACATATGTTTGACAATCATTACCTGTAAGTATAGTATAATATTAAGTTCGTATGACTGGTTTAAAATAATTTTTATTTTCAATTTTTTCCCCAACAATTTCGCATTGATTCTTTACAGTATACCTAAAATACATTTGCACAGTATTAAGGTTTTAATATATCTAAGAGAAAATACTAAATGGAGTTAATAGCTCAAGAAAAGGGCTATGCAAAAAAAAAAAAAAGAAAAAAGATATTCATTCACAAAGTGATAACCAACCAGTCAAATATGAAATTATATTTTTGGGATTTAACACATATGAATTGTCATTTTTTAAATTTAAAAATTTGTAGGGAGACAGCCATTAAAGAATATATGACAAGGGCTTTACAAAAACCAAGGCACACACTCAAGCCTGTGACTGTATATAAAAACATTATGTAATCGACTTCAATTATTCATAGCATTTCAATGTGTGCCTTGATTTTTTTCCCTCTTTAGGGAGGGGGACAATAAATCGAGTGGAGATGAGGAAAATTCAAACTTCATGAAAGTTCCCAAAAATATACTTTTCTTAGGTAAAAGCAATGTTGAATCTTCTTTGTAAAATCAAATTTTGTGCTTATGTTGAGACATTCTCTCTTTTTGAACTGACAGCATCTCAGAAAAAGGTGTGACAATCAAGTGAAGGTCGATAATCAACATGCAAGAATGCATTTCCAAGTGCATTTCTGAATAAAATAGCTCTGGCTTTTATTAAGCACATCAAATAAAAGACAAAGCCATATGATTCGTAAATAAGTTTTAAAAGTACCGAAAAAACTAAATATGCAAATATTGAATGGGAAAAATTATTTCTATTAGCTGCTTTCCTAACAATTCTTGCACTTGAAAATGTAGATTTTTGCATTGTTTTATTTGAAAGTTTTAATCAGACATAATAAATTAGCAATTGATAAAATAATTTGGTTTAGCATAAAAAGATGCCGTTAGCTCAAATTATTACTTAAATCATTTTGAACTGGAATAAAATTCAAAGCATGTTTATTAAGCACTTCTCTGGTTATAGAAATTAAAAAGTGAAATGGTGTGCAAGGTAAGAAGATTCAACACATGATTCTTTGGTAGTCTTCTCAGTGTCTGCTTCTTGGAGCTTTGAGTGAGAGGACCACAATAAAAGTTAATGAATTCACACCTTATTCCATTTTCTATTCAATGGCTACATAAGTGTGATTTCATTTAGTTGGTTAACACTTTTACAAAGCTGTAGCACATTTCTGAGAAGAGAAACATTAATTTTTATTACAGCATAAAATCTCTGAAATACGAGATGAAAAATGTTTGAGATGATGGTGCAAGTACAGTGAGCAGCAGCTGAAAATGAAAGCTACAGACACATTAGTATCTTTCTCCGAGAATGCCCGTCACTTGGTTGGAAATAAAATGGTCTATTAGTGGTCAATCAAAACACTAGAAATAATATCAGTCACACTGCACAATAATGGTCCCTTCAGTTCGAATTGCAGCTAGCACCAGACATGTCCATCAGTCTCTGGTAGATCGTCGGTGTAGGGCTACACATTTAAAATTATACATACTTGTAGTTCTGCCTGCAGGCCTCCTCTGAAAACCCATGGCTCTTGATCACCACTCATAAAAGCTTCTTTATATCCCTTGGAAAACCCTGTTATCCAAGGACACAATACCGGGGAGAAAGAAGTGGAGAAGAAAAGAAGCCTAAATGAGAGTGCTTTTGATACTGCTTGCAAATTAATACTGCTCTGTTATCTTTAATTTACAACTTGTGACACTAACACAAGGAGACATTATTACAAAAGATAACTGATTTGGTTTTTTTTAATCTCTTCCTCTCTATAAGTGAAATGTTTTAATACAGACTCTAGTTCTAGTTTTAAATAAGAAAGACTCATATATTCTTTGGTCAAAGATCTTACATAAAATCAGGAAAGTATTAATTGGGCTGAAAAACTTACATGCTTGAAGTGTTAAAAATACATATAGGCATAGAATCAAATACCATGGTCGACGCAGTTTTCACAAGCATGTAAGGTTAATATGACAGGAAGTACTGCACTGCAGTTTTGCACATGAATGCAAAAACAAATGGTTTACAAAACTTTTGCAGATGCCAATAATCAAAAATGAGAGAAAGGGATGCTTCTTTTTGTTTAAAATGCTTTAGTTTTTTTTTTTTTTTTCCAAATATGATCGTAAAATAGTGTATATCGTCAAAAGAATCCAGAAAGAAATGAACTTTTAAGATAATATTCAATGAGACCTTTTCCTGGACAGTACAAATAATCAAATGTGTAAAAAATGCTATAAAGACAAAACATAAGATTGTGCTCCCTAAGATTTCAAAAAACAACAATACAAAAGATATTTGGGAATAAATTCATGCACTGGAAACCTTGAGAGCAAAATTTATACACAATGGGCATGAAACAACAGAGCATTACAATATTTCACTAAACCAGTAAAGCAAAGCATTACATTTATTTTAAAATACCAAAAGGTTGTCTCCGACATAAAAAAAAAAAACCCTCTCTCTCATCTTGATTTAAAAAAAAAAAACATACTCAAGGCAATACTTCCAAGTCAGCTTCACAACATGTGGTAAGGTTTGCTTAGAATACTCAAAGATATTGCCAGTGAAACTTTATTTGTATTTTATTTGGTATTCTTGATGACATACTAATGCCTGGAAAATGAAAAGAAATTACACCCCTTTCCTTCAAAGGGCACGAAAAACAGATTTTTAAATGCTTTCTTTCAAAGCAACAAGCTGCATCTTGATAGCATTTTAAGCAAACCTTACATTTTTTACTGTCAGAAAATTATTTATTTCAGCATCCGTGCTAGGGGGCCCAAACATTCTATGACCTGAAGCCAAGAGCTATCTAATTTTGCATGGCTATTCAATCCTCAAAATTTCTTTTCTTTTTTTTTTTGCACACAAATTCAGTAAGTTTTACAACAATTATTATTTTAGGCATTTCAACCTGAAAGCAGAACTGGTCTTTTCTTTCATTTGCCAAACAAAGATAATCAGATTTAAAAGAAAGATAAAAAGCATTGTGTCTTTCTGAAATTTGATGCTCTAATATAAAGGAAAAGAAGTGCCTAAAATAACCATACAATGTCTCTGTATTTTACAAAATGGCAGGTGGTTTTATAATAAATTGGTGTGTTCGTTTTGTACAGGGAACAAAATTGTTCCATTTGTCACCTTAAATAAGAATAAACCAACCAATATTTGCTTACTACAGAGAAAAGGTAAATATGTTGCAAAGGAAAACATTTTTTTACACTGCAAGTGAATATAAAAAAATCTCTCATTATTTTGTTCTGTTTTTTAACATTTAAATTAATAGCCATACAGGGAGATTGTTAATGCTCTTAACTTCTGGAGCAAATTCATAGTTAATTCTTTAATTCAAACTGCAGCTTCTTGAGACTTATGATTTCTCTCCACAAATGTTACTTTCAGATTCTGAAACAAAACGTATCTGCTGACTTGGGCACCCTAGCTTCATCCATCTGGTAATGAAAAATGAAAAGGCCATAAGAGGACCTGCACTGAAAGTCAAAACAGCATTATTAGCAGCTACTTTCATCTTAAATTGCTGGTGAAAACTGCGCATATTTAGCAATCAAATAAAATGGACATTTAGAGGACCTATAAAATTGCATTAAAATCAACAACAACAACAACAAAAAGAACCCACACATTTTTTTTTTTAAAAGAGACATAACAGACAATAAGAACAAAGAAATCCTACATGTGACACAGCTAAATGTCTGCTGAGCCAGTGGTTGTGTTGCAAGTCCTTTTGCTGTAAAATAGAAGATGGAGAAAATTATTCGTTTTGTTAAGATCCTGCAAAAGAACTATGGTAGTTGCAATAAAAATGTACTGACTAACTTTTTTAAACAAATTGTTAAGTAATATTGAATGACTGAATTTACCATCATTTTCAAATTCCAATCTTTCAAATAGGAAACCCA
Source organism: Plakobranchus ocellatus (assembly GCA_019648995.1). Lineage (NCBI taxonomy): Eukaryota > Metazoa > Mollusca > Gastropoda > Plakobranchidae > Plakobranchus > Plakobranchus ocellatus. The sequence continues at coordinate 838,382 of BLXT01000981.1, forward strand.
AAAGGCTGACAATGCGTTAAGAATAAAATCAATTTATAATGTAAAAATGACTATACATAATGGCTGTGAGACATGCTTATGTGTGGTTTAGTCTATCGTTTTCATATTTTTGTCTCTATATTGTACTTTGGAAAATATTTATCTTGAAATAATTATATTGGACCTTGAAATTTCAAAGAAAGTTATTTAATTTGCAGATATATAAATATGTTATTAATAAATATTTAATTTCCAAAATTTACATCTGAACACTTTATGAAACATTCATGGAATGAAATATTTAGCTATAAATTCAAAGAATTAAGCATTTTATACCTAGCCACTGCACATGTGCACGGCATATTTTTAGGAGGCTGACAAGATCCCACAGATAAGAGTACATATCACACATGAAAGACTTATTGGGGCCATTCACAAGCTTCACAAGCAGATTAGAAGCCTGTTCAACCCTCGCAATAAATTCTTCTGAAAGATGATGCCACTCGGTTGCCTGTACATTATGAGGAAAAGAAAAAAAATCTTGAGGGGGTGAAAATCATGAAACTTGAAAATACATGTCTCTTTATCTCTTTACTACAGTTCAAAATACATTACTTTCTACTGACAATTCTAAAAGTTTGAAAATATAATGCCCGAAACCAATTTCTATCTTACAAATTTTTCAGGTAAGCAATATTATACATTATAAGTGCTTAAGCAGGCAAGGTTTTGAAAAAAAAAACAACATAAAAAAAGAGCGCAAGAAACTTTAAATACAACAATATTCACCTCAAAGGAATGTTCTGCATGCCCCTTCTTTTTAGAGATTGCAAGGGCATTGTTTCTCAACCAATGTAGTCGTTGGAGAAAAAACAAGCTGTTGTTACCATGTTCAAAAGGCATGTAGAACAAATTGACAATGGCCAAAGCATCATCTTCCGAAAAAACCGCTTCCAATTTAATTTGGCTTGCAGAATGATTATCTTCAGGATACTCTTTTCTGTCACTGGGAATGTCTGACTCAACCTGCATTAGGCTGTCAGATGAATGCTGCTTCTCAAGCACTGGGGTAATTTGAGGAGAAGAGGCTCCATCTGTTCCCAATGGCATGGGAGAGGACTGAGAGCTATCAGGACAGTCTGATGTACTTGGCATTGCTATGTCCATGGGCTCTGCACCAGACTCTGTTGTAGAACCTGTATCTGATATAGAGTCTGATGGAGGTGCCTCACTTAAGCTACTGACTGGTAAACTGGGAGGCTGGAGAAATGTCGAAATGGGTTCAGGTGCACGTACTGAAGAGCATATCATTGAAATAGCAGGGATACTTGACACAGTGGATGATTGCGTAGTAAAAGCTGGGGTCAGACAAGTTTTTATCACATCTGGCAGAGGTAGTCCAGCTGGAGGAGAAGGTGGCAAATAGTTTTCTGGTGGGGTAGAGGGGGCTTGAAGCTCTGAAGGGTCCATACAAGGTTGTGCAGCAGATGGAACATCTTCAACATTCACATCTTCTCCTGTGGCAAGCGGTTTAACACCAGGTGGGATTGAAGGATTGCCTGGAAGGCTTGTTGGAAGACCTGGCAAATCATCTATTGGGGGAGATGGATTTTGCATTACTGGTGGTCCTGTGTGCCCAGATGGCTCGTCAGTAGGTACACCAGGAGGTCCTGAACTGCCTTGCAAGAAGGTGGGTATCACTCGGGGAAATGGCTGTCGAGGGGGTTCACGGTGACAATGGAGTTCTAACAACCAGTCTTTGACTGCAGTTTTCAGAGCCATTTTTGGCTGATAGCGTGTGTCAACTCGTGAAGCAAGATCATCATCGATGGTGAATTCATTTTCTGTTTCAAGTTTGATATCTGAGGCAATTGGGCTCATGCGATCATCTGAAACAACAACACAGTGAATGTATTTTCTGTTTTAAGTTTAATATATGAAGTAATTGGGCTCATTCATTCATCTGAGATGGGTAAAACAGTGAATTCATTTTCTGTTTCAAATTTAATATCTTATTTTTTTCATCTGAAATGGACAACATACATAAAAATAATTAGCTCTAAAATTGGGAATGTAGATGAAATCGGTGAGCAAACCAAAGGGAAACAAAAGAGACAAATACAGATATTATTTTATGAAATAAAGGTTAAAATTCACATATACTAATACATATCAAGTGGTATTTTAATAAAAAGATGATAAAGTGGATTTTCAACACCAACAGTGCTGCCTTAATCTTGCAGGCTGACACTCTTTGAAGGTGAAAACAAATGCCTAAGGCAAATTACCTGAGTACTACTGGCTGTTAAAGAGTACTTAAAAAAAAAAAAAGCTTTGAAATATGCTTGGAAAAGAAATAGAATAAATATTGATGCATGGTATTTATTAATAAAATTGACAAAATTGGATATCTGCCATGTTAGGAGCCATGTTGGTGTGAAAATACTGTGATCTAACTATTCAAAACTGGTAGGAAGAACTTGGTCATGCAGAATTACGTAACAAATTTATGGGTTTTTTCCTTATCAAAATGATATTTAATATTCTTCTTTTATGTTTATTACATGGCATTGTGGATGTTTTTTCGTACGAGACGTCTGTTCACCATTTTAAAGGAATTTAAAAGTAACAATGTTTATGGCATTCAAAGGAAATGACAGTTTTGTCAGTTGGGGTCATACATATTCTAGCACTACCACACCAAACACTTCCTAATCATACCAGAGTTATAAGATATTCATGGCTCTTCTCATAACTAACATCAGTACACATGTTTAGAGCTTGACACTGAAAATGTACTTTCCCACACAAGGTTGTGGTTTTTTGCACTGTATTAAAATCAGGAACTTTACCCCCAAAAACTGGGAGCGATGGTCAAGAATTTCCATATTTTTATTCGGGCTTGTTTCTAGCCCAGCTGACTTTCAGCCTATACGCTTTCATTCAATGCCATATTAATCATTTTTTTTCCATAAAGCAGCTCATGGTGCTTTTTAATACAAGTATAAATTTAAGTGCCGGGTAAACGAGTTTTCAAAAAGCCCAGGTCATCTTGAGTTGGTTACTGTAGATTGTATTGTCAATGCTGGGAGTTGAAGATTCAATTTATTGATGTGAAAAGAATAAATGATAAATGTCATGTCCATCTTAAATCTAACAGTGGTTTTTTAAAGGTGATTTAGTATTAATACTACCTAACTCTCAACATATTGGTTTGAAAAAGAATTTCATTGTAAAAAGCACTGACCCATTAACTTTAACCTTTTGTGTCCTTTTAACACTGCTCTATCATACGAGACAGTGCAAGAACAATATAGAATAAATTTACCACAAAGGTCAATGGTTAAAGAGATGACAGAAGTGGAACTAATAAGAAAATTTGGGCTTTATTTTTAATCTGAGTCAAGCTAGTTTCTGACTTTGAAAGAAATAAAGGTGTACCTTTCATAATATCTTTTTTCACACCATCAGGGTTAGACTGACACCACTGGCCTAGAGTGTGAATTGCTATGAAATTTGCCTCAAACTCAGTGTTTGGGTTTGTCATCACACCATTTATGTACGGGATAATTTCAGGAGACCTTCCTTCATAGGGACCCAAAAATATACGCCTTGGATCATAATCATTGGCATGAATATTGTCCCAAATCACAGCCGGTCTTTTAAGTACAGATGAGATTTCTTCTAAAGAGGGAATGGTCAATTTCTTGCTGACAACACGTGGACCTGAAAAATAAAACGTATGAAATAGGAGTTTTGACAATATTTCCTTAGATCAATTCAGATGACGTTTTCAATAGTTTGAGCTATATCACAGTTATGTGCTGGCACTTTATGTCTGATTCCACAGTACAAGAAGAAGAATGAACAGTTGTTTTTCAAAGAAATCTCATTCTTAACCTTTTAAAAATCAGCAAATGTACTGTAACAACCAGCCTAAAGTTTGATTTTGCCAATACAAAATTCAATGAGGAACAAGGATATGTATTGAGATAGTCAAATTAAGTTACATGTCACATTCTTAAAATTTCAAATCATCAAGTATGTAGCTTGAAATGGTGAAAACTGGATGCACATTCTGAATCACCACATAAATGTTCATGGCTGATAGCCTAAAATGCTCTATGAACATACATCATGCCCATCAACCACATTTTATTTCGTCCATCTGTCAAGACGAGCCATCTTTTTTAACTACTGTTTTCCAAATGAGGTTGGGTTTTCTCAATGACTAAAAATAGCCAATATTTTAGAAATTATGCCATTATCAGACCTGCCTACAACCTCGCATCTTGCGAGAAATCCTGTATTTTTTATCCGTCACGCAATCCCACATTTTATTTAAAATTCCTACAAAACCAACACAGGGCAAACTATTTTTACGGCTTTTTTCTCTCCTTAAAACCTGAGTAACTGAACACATCCCGAAATTTTATCATTTCCGGTATTCATTTTCTTACTGCTAAAGCATTGTTACAAATGTGTCACACTGATCATTCATTCAAACAAAACACCAAACAGAAAGCCTGATCTATTTGAATACTAAAAACATAATCATCAACTAAAAGATGCAAAAATAATATATCCCATTTAAAAATAGCCAAAGATTTGGGCTCTGCAATAGGTCCTTGACAAAAGTACTTAAAATTTACGGACATGAGCTTTTATTGGGTGTAGGCTTAACTTCGAGTCAGATTTAATCTAGAATTAGCATTGATTGTGGAATTGGTACTACAGTGTAGTTTTCTAAAATTCAACACTTTTTTTTTCTATTAAAAAGGTTAACAGGTTTTAGGATCCCTTACATTTAATCTCATTTTGATAGGTATATATATATATCTAGATCTAAACTTTTCTCCAAAACACATTGTCATTCCAGAGGAAGACTCCAGATGATTGGTTTTTTTTTAAAGATTTTACATGCATTTGCTTTTCTTTTATGGGAAGATCATTAATTATAGAACTTGGTACACAATGTGAACCACTAGAAGATTAAATCATGTACTAAAAAAGAAACAATTTCTTGCCGCTGAAAATAAAGAATAGGTGTTGACTTTTCTTCAAATTTAGAAATAATATGCTGTTTGAGATTTAGGAAGCAGAACATAGCTAAGGACTCAATGACTTTATCAGTGCATGTATTACATTAATATTGTGAAGGTTATTGAATGGCAAGGTGAGAAGCATGTAAAGCCATGTTATTATTTGCTTGAGATGTGGATTACTGAAAATAAAGATTTTCTTAGAATTCTTGCATATATGTATTAATTATTTCACACAATATACACACACACAAAAAAAAAGAACCTGTTTTAACATTTACAAGGTAGACTTTGTTTTAGAATATTTTGACTTACATAGAAAACCTGAAATTGAAAAGAAACAAGTCTGTTTCATATTAGTTCAGTCCAATTGATTAGGACTTGAGCTCAGTCTTTGGGTGCTATTATTTCTTATATGTATTTTTTTTTTTTTTTGCTTTAAGCATGAAGTATCATATTTCATTTTCACAGGGTTTGATTTGTTAATACTTAATTCGATACAGTGACAGTTCATTAGCTGTTTTTTGTTTGTTTTTTTTACTTACGGGGGAGGGGGGGAGACACCCCGAGACCCCCCCCCCCCCCCC
>BLXT01000981.1:848072-861578 GCA_019648995.1 Plakobranchus ocellatus
CAAAAAAAAAAAAAAAAAAAAAAAGAAAATTTTGCCAAAAACTTCTAGATCTGGAAAATCATTAAAATTGTCTGTATTGACAACAAGTATTTCTTATCACCTCATTGTGCAGTTAAAATGTTGATATACTAAATAACTAGAACTGGAATAATAACTAAAATATTGCATAAAGAATGGTTAATTTTTTACAAATTTTTTATAATGTGTCAAAATGGCCGGCCAGCAGTGGTTGTTGAGCTTTAATTAGCCCAGGCGCAAGTGAGTTTAAAAAAATTGTTATCATTATTCACTAGGCACAATACCTGTTCAAGTTTTCTCTTCAAAGCCAAAACATCTTTTGCATTTGAGAATGAAATATCAAGACCAGGAGAAATAGCATACACAAAGGTTACTTCTTTTTCTTTTGCAGCTGTGATGAGATGAGTCAGGTTTTCTGAAATATTTCATAAAGACAATTGGCAAAACATTTAAATATTTAACAGAACATGCCACAATGACTGAAAAGAAAATCTGAAGTTTCTTACAAAAAATCAGGAAATAACTAGAATTATGAAACAATCAGAACAATATTGACTTGAGGCAAAGTGTTTTGTCAAAAAAATCCTGAATGGGAAATGCATCAAAGTTGATATTAAGACCCACTCTGTTACAAATGACTACTAATAACTAGCAAATGCCTGATTGAAAAAAAAAGTTTTATGAAATAATCATTGTAATTCTTAAAGTAGAGTATCTATACAGCCATTTTACTTCAGATCTTAAAATCGTTGGTCCCTTTATAGACTATAAAAGAACTTAGCTACACCAATTGGCTCTTAAGGTAGTGAGCTGCACTTAAAATAATACTTTGTAATATTTACATCCGTGACATATATTTGAGAAATATTAAAAATATTTTGATGACTAAATATCTGTTAATCTAAGTACATTTAATTTTTCTTTTCACTACTTTATATTAATATTTTTATAAAATGTAACCATTATAAAAAAAATATATGTGGCATTAAGTTGCACCCAAAATAGTAATTTGCAATGTTTACATCCGTGACATACTTTAATAGAGATGGTAGTCAAACTCAATCAATCAAACGAGGATAGTTAATATTTTTACTTTTATTTTCAAATTTCAAAACATTCAAATGAAATTTTTTATACAGGGCTTTCAACAGAATCTTAATTAATACTTTGTAACAGTTACATCCATGAGAAAATTTGACTATACATAAATTCTTTGAAAATTCAAGTAATAATCAAGTATAATTCATTTTATGTAAGTCCAAACAGTCTTGTGTCATTGAAATTAAGGCATTCTGCACTGCATCGTCTCAAATAGCACTTTCCAATAATGCTGTCTTAATTCAAATGGAACATGATTTAATTAATGTGGTTCTGATTTCCATTTAAAATACGGGTATAAACATTATGAAGAGTACCGATAGTCATAATAAATTGATCAGCACCATGCTTTTAAAAACTGTTCTCGAGTTCATGATGCACGTTCTTTATGTTTTCTGCTGTTTTCAGCTTCTTGGAAGCTGCTGTCTGTGGCATGTTTTCTCTCTTTGTATGCTTTCTGTTGTTCTTCTCGAGGCTTTTGCATGTGTTTTGATAAACACTGCAAAGCATTTTTTCAACACATCAACTGCAGTACCGGTAGATCCTGTGTTACCTAAAGTGGAAAATGAAGCGACTATTTCTTTAAAATATACCTCTACAACAAGAACAACTACGTCAATAATAATCACAATGCTGATGTCAATGATGACGACAAAGCACAACAATAGCAACTACAACCACAACAACAAAGACGACATGTCAAACAAAGAACTGTTGCTGTCCATCGTTATATTACAGGTACCTTTAAATTGAAAAAAAAATGAGGTCATGATAGAAATATTAGCAATGCTGCAAAATCTACTTTGTTGGATTTGGTGTTAGATAATAGGTTAGAAGTACTAGATATAGAAAGGTTTATAAGCCAAGTATTTCCTTGTTTAAAATCTGTTTCAAGTCAGTCCCACATGGGTTAATAGTTTTTGTTTTATATCCTTTGGTGTAGGGTTCAGAGACAGGATTTTTTGTTTCCAAGTGTGGGGTGCTATTCTGAGCATCGATACTCAATGCACTAAATACATACAGATTTCGTTGCAATCCGCATCACATTTTCCATCATGAAAAATAAGTTCTGCAGAGGATTAAGCACATCTCAGTCTTAAATTAGACTAGATTCTAGTCAAGCTTAGATTCAATCTACTAATAATTACAAGTGTTACACTTTGTAAATAAACCATAGTTTCAATAAGTAAAAAAAAGAAATAATAGGCTATAGCCTTTAACAAATATATGAATCAAAATTTTCAAATACAATGTCAAAATTAAAATATTAAAAAAAAAAAAAATGTAATAAAGAATCCACAACAAAGAAAAAAAAAAACCAAGAAACGGCCATAAGAACTTGCTTGAAACCATAATGGCCGCAACAATTACAAAAGACTGGCTATGTAAAATAAATATTTTTTTTTTAAAAAGCACTTAAAAATTGTGCTAACCGACTTAGAAACGATCAATTTAAATATAATTTAAATTCCTCTCAAAATATAATTGCAAATTAAAAAAAAAAATCCACACAGGGGGTTACACGTGTAGAAACTATAAACCCAGTAACTATTAAAAATCAGACCTGCCAACCCCAAATTGTTCTTGCAGGAATAGTCACCTCTACTCACAGCAATTTAGAAAATCTCAGAGGAATATGTCAGTACAATTAAATGCACATGGCTTAATTAATCATATACTCAACCATAGACATTCCATAACATTAAAGTATAATATCAGAGGCTAATTAATGAATTTTCAACTCTAAAAGATGCAAGAAAGTATATTCCTTCTAACTACCATTAGTCCAATAATATAACCATTTATCAAGCAGGCTTAGGGTCTGAATTTTTTATAAAGATGCACTACAGTATATACAACTCAAAATCTAGCTCACACAATAAAAGGTTCCATGGAAAAAGAAAACCTATGTGAGAGGTATATAGAATCTCGATAAGGCTTAAAATTATGACCCATTGTATTTAAGTAAAAAGAAAACACTGAGATCTATGCAAGTCATGTCAGCCTAAAATGTATTCAAGACTGTACATGCTTAGGCCTAGACTAAAGCTTAAATAGACTCTAGGACCATTATCAAATTTTGATTATATATCAAGAAATAAAAGTAAGTGTTTCGCTAAATTACAAATAATCCTGGATCTTGATATTACCTAGATTGAGAGAGAGAGAGAGAGAGAGAGAGAGAGAGAGAGAGAGAGAGAGAGAGAGAGAGAGAGAAATAAAAAGAGAAAGAGTAAGAATTACAGAGTCACACTCAGAAAGTGATAAGAGAGAAACATACAGAGAGAGAGAAATAAAAAGACTTTAAGAGAGAGAAAATTTCTCAGAGACACTTACAGAGTGATAAAAGGAGAAACAGAAAGAGAGAAAGAGAGAGAGAGAGAGAGAGAGAGAGAGAGACTGGACTAAGAAAACATCAGAACATTGCCTAAGGAAAAAAAATCCACATCGATACTAACACCTAAAGAAGAGGAGAATAACATTTTTAAAACTGATTAATTTAAGATGAGACTGCCAGAGAGACATAGAGAGAGAGAGAGAGAGAGAGAGAGAGAGAGAGAGAGAGAGAGAGAAAGATTTAGACTGGATGATTAGGTGCAATGTATTAGATCTATTTATCATTCAGTGTGCAGATCTAATAGGATTTTTCCAAGTAGATATAGAACAAAACTTCTTGGCTATTATAAGAATTAAGATACACCTATTACGAAAAATGCGGTATTAAGTTAGTTTTTTGTAAATGGTGTTTGTATGCATGTCACCATTCATGTAGTGTTAAAACTAGACATAGCCGGCATCTCAAATTACTTTGATGTGGGGCTGACTTGAAGGTCGGGATGCAACTCCCAAAAACCAACCTTTTGATTTCTTTTATCTATTGCCAACATGGTAGGCTGGTAATATCACTGTACGCCTGCTACATTGTGTACAATGTTGACTTTAAAACGATTATTATCATAGCTTACTTGTTTGTATCAGGGCAAAATGCAAGTGTTTCATGCTTCTGAGCTCTTGTTTGATTAATAAACAATTAATTTGGGGGGAGGGCCAAAGGTTTTTTTTAGCTGTCAAGACTGTGAATAGATATATATGATTAAGATGGTGCAGCCTTAATTCTTGGTTACTTTACCAACAGCGCCAAAAGGCCTATTCAGTTACAACCCCCCCCCCCAAAAAAAACCTTTCGGGACAGTCCTAGATGTTTTATTTAATCCAAGGAAATTTTGCAAGCCTGGTATAAGATCAAAGAAACTACACTGGTCTACTTTGCAGACAGTTTAAAGAATCTAGGACAACTTTCCATCCCTAAAGCATTTTTGTATTATGTAAATGGAAAGAAAATTGCACAAAATGAAACCAAAGCTCAAGTGCTTAGTTAAACAACTTCAGTGTAAAATTTTCCCCATTGGCGGGATGAATTACACCTAAAGCATTTGGCATATCTGCATGTAGCACCGTGACATATCAATAACACAGAAGTTACTCGGTCTCTTTACACAGGATGTTGAATAAACATTATGGACTGCAAATTGGATACTTGGGTAATATCGACAGTAATTTAAAAATGTTCAATGCTATTTAAATAGGTAAAGAGTACACGTCAGTTGTTATCAGATGAATTGAAACGATAAAAGAGATTTTTTTTTCCTTTACATCATCCATTCAAACAATTGAATGGGATTTTAGCGGGGCAGCCCAGAAAACAGAACTTATAGGCGTTCACCAAAATTTTTCCCGGCGAAAACAGAAAGTTGGCAGGTCTGAAAAAGTAACAGCCTTTGTAAAAATCTCCCACGATGCTAGCCGATAGATTGTCTTCAACAAGTCTAAGAACAAAGCATACCAGTAAACACTGCCACTTCCTCCTTTTGATTCTTTGAATTCACCTTAACAAACAAAAATCAAGTAAACTATATAAAATATCAGAAATTTCATAAAGGGCGTTACTTTTTAACACTAAAAAAGTCATTAAAAAGTCACTCTACTTACATTTTTAGATGTAAGGCGTGTGCCCTCCTCCACAGGTGCTACGATTGCTCAGCGTGGACCAAGAAGATCATGTTCATAGTAAAAAATTAGCCTTTGGGATAGACAAAATGAAATAGCGGCCACAACTAACGGACGTAAAGAACTTACAAAGTTGCCAGGCCATGTGCGGTAAAGTCCTAATTGCGATTTGGATGACAGTTTTATGCGATTTAATTGTAATTACCGAAAATAAATACAGTCATGCGATAATAAAATAAATATCGAAAAAGCTGATAGCTCTTTCAAAACAATTGACAGATTTTTTTTTTAACGCCACTTGTTTACAAAGGCATATAATGTCCATGGCAAGATTTTAAGAGGGTGGGTAGGGTTGTTCCTTTTCTTTCTTAGACTTTTTCCTTTCAGTGTCCTTTTCTTCATATGACACTTAAAAAAATGTTTGGTGTCATTTTGTTTTTTACCATTAAATGTTTTCTTTTCAAGATCTTTCAGTTTTGTCAAAGCAAGAACATACAAAAACACCTTGAAAGCCAACTTTAAATAATTGTAACTTCAAAGGTACATGACTTAACACACCAGTTTTATCAAATGTATCTCTTCAATGTTTTTATATTTTAATGATCCCAATTTCATGAGGCTGAACACAACAGAAGAAAAGCATCTACGTGTTGAGAATCATTTTTTTGGTAATGGCTCACATATTTATGAGAAGCCAATGGTGGAGGCCATTATATTAAAGTTATAATTGTTGCTCAAAGTATTTTCATCTCACAATCAATCATCATTATGATCATACCTGCTTCTTCAACAGAATAAAGCTCACGCCAGTAAGCTCTATGCTTATAGTCATCTTTTGGGGCATACATGTAGGTATTAAGACCACATTTCTGCATCCTGCAAAGCAATGCAAATGGAAACACAATTACAGAACTAACTCAAATTGCTTATTGATCGAAATATTAACTGGAACTATAACAGAAAGAAAAAAAAAAGCACAGTTCAAAAGCCCCGCTATCTTTTTATAAAGATAAGTAGTCATAAAGCATTGTCCAATTCAAAGACATATAATTTACATTCTATCCCATTCCCACAGGGAAAAAAAAAGATTAACTAGAGAAATGCCTACTTTGGATGTTATTAATTGAAATGCATCGGTACATTGACTTGAGCTCTTCGCTTTAATGAATCTCAAGTGTTGTGAGAGAAATCTTAGGTACTTCCTGCTTGTTTGAAGAACAATTGAGATTTTTTGAAATTTGGTTTGATTGTCTTATTGCAATCTCAATGAATGTCAAGTTCAGTTTTTAAGAGTAAGTATCATCGAGAATCGCACAGGCTAAAAGGAGTTTCAGAAAATGAAAGCAGTCCTAACTAATCAATGTATCTCTATTCAGACGAGACAAAGAGCCCTTCAGTGCTACATAGAACCTATACTAATGTATGGATGCGAAGCATGGACAATATCAAAACAGACACAGAAAAATCTTGAGGCAACGGAAATGTGGTTTATAAGAAGAATGCTTAGAACTCCATGGGTAGCAAAGAAATCAAATGAAAAAGTTTTAAAAGAAGCTCACACAAAAAGATCTCTCATGAACAAAATACGTAAACGCCAAGCAACCTTTTTTGGCCATGTGATGAGAAAAGGAAAGATGGAGCACATTGTGACAACAGGTATGATGGAAGGAAAAAGGAGCAGAGGTAGACAACGTGAGAAGATGTTGGACGGACTGACAAAGTGGCTTAACGCAGGAAGGGTGACACAAGCACTGACGGCAACGATGGATCCAGATGTGTGGAAGGACATGGTCGCCAACGCTACAAAGCAGGGCACTTGATGATGATGATCATCATCATCATGGCTGTTCTTGCTGTTGGCAGAAGCTGTACTGACTGTACTTTGCACTGACTAGGGTGAGACTTTGAATTATATGGGTGGAGGATCTGGCCAATGGCCTAGACCTAGGCTTCATATTTACAATCAACTGAACATCCACTCATGTGATACTGATTTTGCCATGTATTACACACCATACACCCAGCTTTTATAAAATTTTGCAAAAGTCCTGCTCTCCCACTTCTACCAGTACGCCCACAGCACTACTAAGGCACATTCCTGACAAGATGAAGTTAAAACAAGTCTGTGAGATAGGAAGCCTGGGCAGTCTTCTTGATATGTCTTTTGTTTGCATCATAAAGGCTCCATTCAAAGCACATGCTCCTCACAATTCTTTTGTTGTTGCTTGTTTCCCAGCTTTACATGCTCCAACCAATTTAACATAATCTATTATTTTTCTGTTGTTATAGCCCACATCTGTCATTAATCTCTCTTTTTATCATCTTCCCCAATGCTCCTCAGCATTCTCATCTGTTTCTAGTATGTTTTACTGCTCCTTTTTGCCCACAGTTCAGCATTCTGGCTCATAAAGCACTACTGGTCTGATCACTAGATAGATATATATTAATACTAAACTATAACACATTCTAATGCAGACCTAATACATGCGATGCTAACATCCACCCTCTCTCTTCACAGAGTTACAATAAAGAGGTCCTTGAATCAAATAAAGCAAAGGAAGTTTTCTATCTTTAACAATGATGGAGTTCTTAAAAATTCCAAAATTCAGAAGGTGTTGATATAGAATCTAGAGGTCAGGTCTAAAGCACTCGAGACCTATTAATGATTTGCTGTGGCCCCATGCATCAAGTGGTGGATATTTCAGCCTGTGAAGTTATTATTAGATTTTAGCCTCCTTATATTATGATATAATGTTCTGAAAAGCAGGTCTCAGATCTCAACAGAAGAGACATGTTAAACCCTTTCCATTATATTTTGTTTGACTATAAATGACTGATTATGAATAAAACAAATCAACAAAATTAACCAAACTTTAACCCGTCTTTATTGCTATATTTGGCACTGTTCCTTTCTTTTTCTACATTAATTGATGATTCGTCATTGAATACTGACAAGTTTCTTTTTCAAGAGTTGTGGATAGTAAAATAAGTTTACCAATTTTTATATTAATGAGCATTTACCATGTAAAAAGCAGCTTTCTTTGCTCTGCACTCCATGGTCGACCATAGAAACCTGAAAAAGAAAAAATACAACCTCTTGGAAGTGAACAAATGTCTTTTACACAGGGTAAATCATAAATCGTTGCATACTAAAGTCATTACTTACTGAGAATTGTGGTAGTTTTCTGTTGCAAATATTATTTCTAATTACATGCACTCTTTGTGGCTGTACATTTGAAAAGTCAGGAAAAGAAATCATGTTTTAATATGTAATGTAAATTACTGTGTGAAGTGCTGAAGTCATTAAAAAAAAAATGGAGACGTTACAGATTTCCTATCCAGACTTCAAATTAAAAAAAAAAAAAAAAAAATTTTAACCCAAAAACAAAATCACACGAATGTACTGCTTTGTTGTTCTAATTCTAAAGTAAAAAAATAACCACCCACTCAAACTTATTAGAGCAAATTGAACAACACAGAATAAATACATATATGATATATGAGCAATTGTCAAAAGGTGGACCCCAAAATTGTGTAACGTTTTGTTCCTGCATTTTGAGAAAAAAAATTCTCCAGTTACAAAAGCGAAAAGCCCAATTGAGTATCAGTGAAGTAATATTCATGCAGATTTGGATAGCAGGAGTAGATCCATGTAAAAAAAAAATATCTGTGTCTCTTCACTTGTTTGCGAATGAGCTTAATTTGTCATCATAGTTATGTTCGAATGCGAAACTTATTTGGTTAATTAAGACAGCAATGATGCATCCAAAACTGATTTTTTAAACATAAAGCAGTACTTCTTATGCATCACATTCACTAAATAAAAATTTAGTATTAATGAGTTAATTTTTTTCAAACAGGACTTGTAGAAAATGATGACAGCCCACGTTTTGGGAAACCCTCATATATGTGAAATGTTTCACCCCATAGGCTTTATCAAATAAAATATGACGATCATAAATAAGATACTATATATATCAGGGATGCCAGTGGTCTCTGACAAAAAAGCAGGAAACTTGCATAGTAATAACGAGTTTTCTCAAAGCTGTATTAAAGTATAATTGACTTTTAAATAATAAAAATAATGCAAAAAGTTGGAAATCCTGTTTAAATCAGAAAACTGGCATCCCTGATATATGCCCTAAGCAAAGAATCATAAAATAAAATATAATGTTTAAAAGAACAAGATTGGAAATGAAAAATCCATAAATCAAAGGCATTTTTTTAAGGTGTGGAAAAAAAGAAAAAGATTTAGGATATTTTTTAATTATTCATTAAAATAATAACAATGCTGTATGAAAATAAGGTTCACAATTTTAAATTCGAGTTACTTTAGCTATTTGTTTTTCACAATTTTAAATTGTAGTCATAAAATTAAGCACTCGACTTTTAGAGATATGAAGCTTTTATTTAAGTATCATGGACAGGGCTAGCAATCATACTTTCTAAACAGGTTTTTTGTCTAGAAAAAAAAATTGCACAGAACATATCCATTGTATTGAAATGAAAGAGAGCTTGGGCAAAAGGAATTTGATCTAGCAGTTCATAAAAAGATTTGCTGGAAAGACTTTTGACACATAGCAATAATAATGCAGAAATGAAGGCAATATTAGTAGTCTTTTAAAATAAAAATTGTTTTAATATTTACTTATTTTAACAACAATTAGAAATAATTTTGTCCAAAAACAGAAAATTTTTGGAAAAATATGATAACCTTAGATCACCATCTCTGACAATAGAGGCCAAGTTTTAGTGATCACTTCTGTTTCAGCAAATAATTTAGAAATTTAAGGCAAGTGATCTCAAGATATAGTCCTTTATTTTTACATTATTAAATGGTTATACTGTAATATGACAGGCTAATCAGCAATCTAGCTTTAATAAAATTTAGTTTTCTTGTGTGCACCATAAGAAGTCTTGCTAATTGATACTCAAAAATTTACAGTCAACACTGCTTAAGTCGATTTTCATTCAAGTCAATCTTTTTATTTGGAACCACCTCCTTTGAAGACATTGTGAAGGACCACAGCGTAACTGGATTTTAATCTAAGTTGATTTATTACTGTTTGGGACCGCTCATTAAAGAACCCTTTTCCTCCATCTAATCTATAAAAATGTTACTTACTGGTACATATGCTAGCCAATGTGTATGTGCTAGCCTTTTACTGTATAATTCACTCTGTTTTAAATCTTCCACTGCTTTATTACAGTCACAGGATAGGGCCACAGCGGGCAGTTTTACTTTTGTGTGTGTGTTTAAGGAGGAAGGAAAGAGCAGGCACTGCTCATCACAGTGTAGTCTGGAGGCGGGCCTTGTTCTAGATCTATTCACACTTATCACATCAATGGCCATTATTGTGCTGCCCTAGGCCATGTTGGCTGGCTTTGCTTAATTTTAAAGGGTTTCTCTCTCTCTCGGCAGTGCAACTGTGACAATCAAGCATGCTCATCAACAAGGCATTGCCAGCTGGCTTTTTAAAAAGTGCACAGTAGTTGTTAACAATTAGGCCTAGACTTTTATTTATCTTGTCTAGTCAATATTAGCCCATGTAATTTCTCCTAAGTTACCCCTCCCGAACCAATTTCACCTCCTCTCCTTTTCTTCAATTGAAAAACAAAGACTTTAAGGGCAATTAAATTTACACAGTAGCCAACACAATACTGGTACTGATCTAGACTATAGATTCATCTATTTGAGGATCTACAAACGTGCACCCCTAGCCTAGGCTAGAAGTAAATGCTAATAGAAAGCCATCACTTGGGCGTATTATGAACCACATTGAAACATTAGATCTGCACCGGAAAACTTAGAGCAAGGCAACCACAGCAGATAACTTTGCCACTAAAACACATCAAACTTATTTACAGACTGAGAATGAAGTACAGAAGCGAACAAAAAAATTAATAATACAAAAATAAACAAACAAAATTCCAACAACAACAATAACAAAAAGCAGAAGGATGTTTCAATGCATTTGGTGAACTAATGAAGGTGCATTTTCGGACATCTGGGAACCAAGATGTTAAGACAGGACTAATCACAACATGATGATAGTGCATGTTTACAGTCAGAGCCTCAAACATCCTATTTAATAGTTTAATATTGAATATAAAAACAGATGAACCTGTGAGCAATTTTGGTAAAGGAAACTGGGCCTATTCAAATACCGCCCCCCCCAAAGAAAAAAAAAATACTCATGTGTATATGGTTACATCAATGTATAGAGAGAGAGAGTGTGTGTGTGTGTATGCGTGCTTCAATCAGGAGAGATAACTGAAAAAAATCATGTGTCAACTTTTTATGTAGGCCCCTAAGCCTATCATTTTTTATTATGTCCCCCTGGGGATTGACTTAAGTAGAGCTGATTTGTAAAGAGATATGATAATTAAATGAATAGGTGTGGGCTGCTGTCAGGGTAATCCTTACCATTGGCACTACTTACTTCAAAAGGACCAGTGCTTCTAGATCGAACTCCATCAGATGAGTGTGAGTGCGAGTATGACAGTCTATCATTTTATATTCTGTCTTCACAAGTCATTGACGAAATGAAGAGATTGTAGGACAAGTATCACATTGGCCTAAATTATGCTACTTTCACACGATATATATAACAATAGTATGCACTTGGAACCTCTTCATTTCATTGGCAGCTGATGAAAGTAGATCTAGAAGCACAGATCCCCTTGAATTTAGTAGTGCCTTACCATCTACCGTCCCCACAAAACTGATAAATTTAAAATCGATGAAATGAAGCAAGTTTTAGTTGATTCGTCTGATTTAGAAATAAATTGCGATATATTGTAGAAATGAAACAATTTCTTGAGATCTCTTACCTTTGGTTTCTAGATTCTATATCAGACCGTATTGACTAAAACCACTTCATAGTTCATTTCGTCAGTATTATCAGTACGCTAGGCTAAACGAAATCCGCAGTAACTTGTAGGAACCGCAGATGGTATGAGCAAGAACCGCAGTAACTCGTAGGAACCACAGATGGTATGGATTACGACTCTCAGCATGTGAAAAAGCAGGTCTGGATGTAGATCTATACAAGGTTTAATTTTCATGTGCATGTGCGCCTCGAATAAAAGTACAATTTAACAATCTAGATCTAGATCTAGGCACTGGTGGAGCACTACGGTCCCTACTTTGTCCACCTGAGGAAGTCGGCCATTTCGATTATTTGACGTCAGTGGGTGGGCAACAAGTGTTATCAGTGTCTAGATCTAGATATTAAATCTAGATCTAAAATGTTGCCTCTTCATTTCGCTTGTAGCTGATGGTATGAGAATAATTTTTTTTCTTCTAATTTCCATAGAAATAGAGCCAGCCGTTTAAGAAACATCATTAAAAAAACATATCGAAGTAGCAGTAGTTTGTACACCCATCGGCGTTAAATAATCGAAATGGCCATCCACTTTAGGAGGAAAACTGATAGGGACCGCAGTCCTCCACCAGTGCCTACCTAGATCTAGGCCTGAGCTCTCTAAGTCTTGTGAGCCCAGGAGTTTGGTCTTCGCTAAAATATTCCATAAAAATTAGTTATGTGGCTACTCTAGACATAGATTATAAATAATTAGGCCTATATTATGGAGCAATGTGTGCATAGTTGAAAACCTTTTTAAGACAGCAGCCGACAGCGCAGGCAACGTAGGGCTGTAAATCTATATCTAATGCCCAAGTCCAATCTAATATATAGATTATCTAAATCTTGACTTACCTTCCACGACACCAGAAATGAATTTCATTCTCCCTGTTATCAAAGTTCCATTTTCTAGAGTCATTATTATAGATTTCAAAACCACTTACAAACTTAATGCAACACTTTTCATTTATTCATCAATGCTAACACAATCGAGATTGAAAGTTTATGAGAACAATGCCAGGAAAAATGACAATTTTTTTTCCGTTTGCTTATTGATTTAAACAGGCAACTATGTCGCTCATTTCAAGGAACTTATATCGCCATTTTCTTCTATCTCGAAATACTATACTGCGCATGCGTCGTTGAAGAGGAAGAAAATGTCATGTGACAGGAAATCACAATGAGGCCTGGGCCTCAGGAGGACAATTTTTATAGAGATAGGCCTAGCCTAGCTCCTGACGTGGTCAATCTTTTTTCAAATAGTCCTACGTCCAAGCTACATGAAAAAAGACATGCACTAACAGAGTTCATGCACTAGATGCAGGTCTCGATCATTGTGACCGGATCTGAATCGGCATTGTATTGTATTATGTAATGTATGCTCTGTAGACTGCAAACCTCATGTTCGATTTGTAATGTACAAAAATTTTCAATGGACATGAGACGCCTCTTCGAAATTTGATTTGTTTTGTTAATTTTATCCTTTTCACAAAATTTATGTCCCGCCCAAATCTTC
>BLXT01000981.1:871942-895302 GCA_019648995.1 Plakobranchus ocellatus
CTCTCTCTCTCTCTCTCTCTCTCTCTCTCTCTCTCTCTCTCTCTCTCTCTCTCTCTCTCTCTCTCTCTATCTCCGTCT
The DNA here is from genome assembly GCA_019648995.1 of Plakobranchus ocellatus. Lineage (NCBI taxonomy): Eukaryota > Metazoa > Mollusca > Gastropoda > Plakobranchidae > Plakobranchus > Plakobranchus ocellatus. Next base: position 872,021 of record BLXT01000981.1, read on the forward strand.
GTCTCTCAGTCTCTCTTTCTCTCTCTCTCTTTCTCTCTTTCTCTATCTCTCTCTGTTCATCTGTCTGTCTGTCCCCCTCTCTCCCTCTCTCTCTCCCTCTCTTATCAATCTATCTATATCACCCTATCCCCTTTTTCCCATCCCTTCTTCCCTGTTCCTTTTCTCACCTTTCTAACTACCTCATCTTTCTATGTTAAACCGACTCTTTCTTCTAATATTTTCTCCGCAGTAATTTTTGATTATTTTATTTTTCGCAAATAATGTACACCTTTGAAAGAATCTAGGCCTATACCTGGAATTTGAATAAGAAAAAAGCCGTGTCCATGAAGTATAAATTGAGCGAGAGAAATCTTCTTTGCGGTCAATGTCTCTCTTCACAATTTCAACTTTATGTAATGCCAGTTACTCATTTTTAAATTTTTTTTTTTTTTATTCTAGCCAAGGCACGTGAGGACTTCATAAGTTTCCGGTATGCAAAAAACACATCCTTCAAAAAAGCAATTGCATGTCAAATTGGGACAGAGTATTACCCAATACTAATCGATAATACCTTGACCGATCCGCTTCACTGAACGAACTTTGTGTGTGTTGAAAACGTGCTCAGTTTGATATTTTAAGAGAAAATGTAACCTCAATAAAGTGAGCTTGATATTAAATTCTATTCCGTCTTTGTTGCAATTGTAAATTTCGATTATTGACCATGACAAACTCCAAGCCGCCCTCTTTCGTATAGAAAGTGGCTGCCAAAAACAATAGCAAAACATGTTTGTTTCAATGAATTAATCTCCTTTCACGAGATACGGCGACCCAATCCTGTCTCTTCGCCGATCCCTTGCGCACCCTGTAATCCGTAATCAGTTACCTATAAAAGAGCTTGTTTTTACAGCGTATCTCTTTCAGTGGTCATACAGCTGTTTGAAATGTATAATTTAGTTTTGGAAATGGACAGAAGTAATTGCGATTGAAGTAATCCCAATTTTATACTTGTCTTGCTTTTACAGATCTGGCAAAATATTTTATTTTCAATACTATCTTTCATTGGAGGTAATATGCAAGCACAAAAGCACAACTTTTTAAGTTAAACGACACAGCAACACATAAAACTGAAAAGACGATGAAAAAAAAATGTCTTACTGAAATTTTTTCCCTAAGACACAATACACACTTTTTTTTACTATTGCTCCTTTCAATTTATAGTAAATTAAAAAAAGAACAGCTTTTCGTTTTAATTTTTTAGATAAGGCTTTAAAATTAGTTTTTAAAAGTTTTTCATATAGTTTTTATTTTCAGAAACTGCTTTTTTTCGCGTTTGTTCTTGAGCGATGTGGAGGAATAACTTAATAATATAATTATTCTTTGATGAAAAAGGTCAATTTAGTTGCGCAATTTGGACAATATCGCCTCTGTTATTTTGATGGCATTCCTATAACGATTAAAAAAAATATATATATTTATTGTGTATATCTTATCTCATAAAAAAAAACCAGGTCATATGGCAACCAAACACAATACCAGCCGACGCTGGTCATCCAATTTGACGTACACAGGTCTGACAAAAATCCACAGTGATGTTTTATCTGGGACCACAGCCAGGAATACCCTAGCGAATCGCCGGACCTCTTGTGTTTTAAGCACAGAATCGGTAAGTTCTAGGTGAAGACTTACATTTAGGCCGAAGAAAAGATTTCGAGATAGCTCGAGAAAAATCAAAATCATTTTTAAATGCACACAAATGACTTGTAAAAGCATTAGGATCTAATTCCTGCCCCAGTTCCATCCTGTTTCTGTGGAAAGCAAGTAACTACTAATAAGAAATAATAAAAAATAAGAATGTATAAACTATTCATGATCTTTCGATGCGTTCGAAGTTCTACAAAGTTTTTAAATCTTAATTCTGAAGATGAGCACTCCATGCTGTCTAACACAATTTTCAACAATCTCTGGCTTGTCCGCCCTTTCTATACGTTATGCTAAAGGTCTGTAAATAGATTTGGTTTCTCCGTTTTATTTCTATTGATACAGATTTTTATGTACCAGTATCAAAACAGGTCCTTGGTGCAACACTTTTACTTAATTTTATTTCTCTCTCTCTCTCGCTTTAGTAAATGGAACACCTGGATACGATAAGTCTATTTTTGAAAATCGTATTAATTTTAAATTTTCTATGTTTTATCACATTGTCCCTAATTTTCTCTATTACTAAAACTTCATGTAAATTTTGATTTCTTTCATAATTATAAAGACACATTATATACTACACAACACTACTTTTGTTTTAAAATAATGATAAAATGGCCGAGACAAATAGTCTTGTTGATATAAGCTTACATTAATCAAGTCTACTCTAACTTGTCCACAGAATTTGCACCAGAAAGAGCTTCGATCTCTTGATTTGAACAAACAGGCTTTGAAGAACTCTATGCTTGCTTACAGCGAGAAGATGAGAAATATAGCATCAGAAAAATCTAGACTCCTTTCACGTCATCCTACCGAACAGCATTATGCAGAAAGGGTAATGACAAGGATAAGAACAGACATCCCCAAGAAGCCGAAAGCATTTAATTTTGTAACCGACGCATTTGTACGTCAGAGTTCCGCAGAGACAATCGTTCAAAGAAAAAAGGTAACGGATGAGCAGTCAAGTGATTTCTCGGTTCTCAGAGATATCTCTTCTGAGAGAACGGACCCTCCTTTCGATCCTCAAGTTCGAATGTCAATAGACTCTGGTATAAGTATAGACAGTAAGAATGACTGTGCAGAAATTCTCTCAGACAGTAATAGTTTCGATCATACGGACTCTTGCGGCTCAGACTCTGACAGCATTGCTTCATGGTCTTGCCTGAGCACCCGATCAGATAGTTGTTTTACTTTGAAAAGCGCAATCAAGTCTGAGGAATGCCCTGCCTCTGACGGCGAGGCTTCAGGAACTGAGACAACGTTGTGTAAAAGAAAGAGCCGGCGACGAAAATGGCGAGTGGGCAAAGAGAATCCTCAGCTGCCTACCGTTTTGGACGACGAATCATTCGATGATGAGCGCGTTTCGTCACCCACCAATAACGGCAACGCTGATTTATCTATTATGCCATTTCCATTGAATAACTTAGGCGAAAGTTTAAATTCATCAGAGCTATTTCAATCAAAAGTGTCAGGTCCACTTTCGAGAACAGACTATCGATATTTTCGTGTCAGATCTGCATCGGAGGACAGAAAACCTCAAGATATTAAATCCAAGCCCAAACCTGTCCAGTCTCCCAGCGTGACGACTATTCGACTTCGCCGCTCCAAACACAAACCAAAGCAGGATGCTAAACAGGAATGTCAGCGTTTTCGATATTCGGAGCAAATGGGCACAAGCATAGAGAAACAAGTGCCTCCTCATTCCACACAACTTGGTGTTAGTGCTTTGCGGCAGATGCTTTCCATGGATTCTATACAGGAAATGCCCGCAGACCTTGAAATTGAGGATAGTCTTTCAGAAACAATTTTCGACGAAGCAATAGCACAGCTTGAAATAGTATCCGCGCGCAGTGACAAGGAATTGAAATCGGCTCTTCGAAAGGAAAACTTTTCTGAACCCCATGGAAAAAAACATGTGCATTTTTTCCTCCCAGATATATTTAAACGTTGAAAAATAATCCTTTCTACCTTATTGCACTTTTTTTTATCGCTATTGAACCCATAATTATACATTTAGGCCTAAGCGGAAAAACAACTGTGCAATAAATAACAATGAATTTGTAGATAATTGTATAGTTGTATTTCTGAATACTGATTTGCATTTACAGAGATAAATTTTAAATATTTATGAGTAAAATCATATTTTCTACAATATGGTCAAGTTTTCTTTATTCTTTAAGACTTTTTTTTTGTGTTCACGTGGCTTTTTATAAAAGTCTCTAAAGCGTTTGCCCTTTGAAATTCAATTCTGTATACATAGAATGAAATATGGAGAATCAGAGAAAGATATAAAAAAAAGAACGAGAAAAGAGTAAAACATTTTTGTTTTGTACTTGGTACTGAAAAAGTTCCATAAAGAAATCAATAGTATTGAAGTAGCAGCAAATTAGTAAAAGAAGAGTAAGGATGCACTGCTAGGCGGGAGAGAATAATAAGAGAAAATGAGAGAACGATTGGGCTAGCGCTCGCGAGAGAAAAAAAAACAGATAAAGAGCGCGCGCGCGCGCGCGCGAGAGAGAGAGAGAGAGAGAGAGAGAGAGAGAGAGAGAGAGATATGAAATGAGAATAGGTATAGGCGGACATATAGACGAATCAGAAACATAACCTGCTACCAAAAAATTATAAAAAAAACTTTTACACTAAACCTGACGGAATGAAAAAAATATATGTTTTCTCTCGCCTTTTATTAATTTCTTTTCTTATTGGTGAATTAGTTTGTTTTCCTTGACTGAAAACTTTTTTTTGTGTTGAGTGCTCAAAATTTTTGAGTGACAGATTTTTTAAAAATTTTATTCCTTCATATAATTTTTGAAAACAAATTTATCACAAGTGCTGTTATTATACGATAATTATATCACATATATAACGAAAAATTTCAAGATAAAGGTACATCCCCCCTCCTTGCCGTAAAAATCTCTTCGTCTTAAACAGAATTACTAGATCCGACAAGCATACAGATACTGAAATTCAGCTCTCATTAATCTTAAAAAATACCACCGCACTTGATATGCAAATAGTCTTTATTATCTTGGAGAGAAACTTGTAGAACTGGAAATCATACAATTCGTCCAGCAATTTGAACGAACCTTCTCACATGGTTACTAATTTCATCCCTGAGTCAAAACACAGACATCAGATAGAGGTTGAGCGGGCTCGGACAAATAGAGTAGGAATGGCACAAGAGGAAGATTGAACCAGAATGGTGTTTAGTTGGCTTGTGATGGGTTAATAAATTAATATTGCCTTGACCAATTATGCTCAGAGTTGAGTATGTAGCATGGGAGATTAAAAAAAAAGAAGAAAAAAAAAGGCTAGATTAGTGGATGCGTGTATATTATCATTAATATTATGATTTTGTGCGGTTAGAATTTAACACATCTCTAGAGGTTTGCTGTAAAGCTTGAGCGAGATATTTTGAGCCTTTTCGCTACTGACAAGGCATACGTGTCAGAAAGATTATTTGGATTAAAGTGCATCCAGTGTTAGACGATTGGGACTTTTTTTGGCCCATCTCTAACGCAGCTTAGAGTTAGAGATTATAAATATGTCCACCGATTACAGTATATATACTCACACACGCACATATATGTATGTATATATTATATACATGTGTGTATATATATATATATATATAATTTTACATATATACATATATCTGTCTGATTCTCTCTCTCTCTCTTTCTCTCTCTCTCTCTCTCTCTCTCTCTCTCTCTCTCTTTCTCTCTCTCTTTCTCTCCTCTCTTTCGATAATGTTGACGATTTTCGTTTCCACGAAATGAAAAGAAAAATCATTTATGACACATGTATATTTCTATTATTTAAAAAAAGCGGATTTTTATAAGTTCTTTTTGCTTTGACATTATTTTTCAGTGGAGATCATCCTAAAACATTTTTAGTTTTTAACTATAATTATGTGTGTGTGTGTTTGTGTGTGCACACTCTTCGCCTCTAGTCCAAATGCAATCCGTAGTCTTGATCGAATGCTAGCTTTAAGATTAGGCAAAGGCGCTGGAGGAAAAAAAAATAGATTGTTTCAGCCTAATCACTTCGTCTCAAGAAAAGCTAGACCTAATGTAGGTGCTAAGCTTGTAGGCTTATCTAAATTTGTGTATCTAGTGTAGCATTGCAACTTTAAAATATGATTAATCAACTTCGTCCTAGAAAAAGTTATAATGAAATTTCCAAGGCTCATCAATTTGTGAGCAGACATAGTGAAAATCACTTTTTAACATTTAGTTGCTTGTGGGGAGGGTTGCACAATCCGATTCATTACATGCGTCGCTATGAGTTTTAGGCTTCGTAAAAACTAAAGGGCCTAATTATCACTCTTTGCATGTATTCCTTATCGTGTATCACTGACGCAATGGCCGAAAAAGCATCTTTTAATAATCACGCTGCCGTGGCGAGAAATAATTATTGTTTGTCCGGCAAAAAAAGCGTGGCTAAAAACAGATCAGGTTTTTCCGGGATGTTGCGAATTAATCTTTTAGCCGTCCTCAGATATGACTTGCGCATCTTTTGAGCCAATCAGAATAATAATCCTAATATTTATCGCAGCATAAAGATTTGGTTTTCATTATTGACAAGATCTGAATCACTAAATGACATGATATTTTGAAGGAGGCAAATTGAACAGATTTGGCAATACCCAATGTTCGTGTACAAAACATTTTAAAAGAGATCTTAATCATTAAAAGCAAGATCGAACATTTGTGCGGTAACAACAGATGGCGTGCGCATAATACGGCTATTATAAAAAGTGTGCGTGCGTAATGTAGATATCTGATTGCGCATGCTCGGAAATATCAACCCTCATCTTGACATTGCGAACCATCAACAATTCTTGTTGAATAAGTAATGAATCTTGTTAGTTTTACACCAATGTTTTCTTCATTTTTCCAACAATCTAACCTTACAAATCCCTGAAAACACCAGCAGCAGAACATCTTGGGGAAAAGTATATATGATAACCCAATAGACCTACTAGATCTAGAGAGTCGGGAAAAATGATAAAATATACAATAGATAATGTAATCTAATCATCTCTCCAACCAAACATCTTTATGTTCATAGACTCTTTTCAAATTTAATAACTAGATCTGAAACAGATCTAGAATAATTCGATAGAGTAAAATATAAGCCTATTAGATTAATATCTAGTGAAAATGGGTCGAAGAAAACCGGAAGCGCGTGTAAAAAAGAAGATTTCCCGTGAAATTCGAAAGCGTAAAAACTTGAGCTCATGGTTCAAACTTCCCTATCCGGCAATAGTCAAGGTAATGGAGAATCTTTCAGACAGCGAACGAGTTAACACAGCGCAGGTATGCGATATTATCAATTCATTGTGAATTTGTAAAGAGGCCAGCTTTAGGCCAATTCGTAAAATGTAAATTATGTCAGCTCTCTATCAATTTTCCAGTCGGAGAAAAGCACTGTATTACTCTTTTGCTTCCAGATATTGATATTTACTCCTAGCTTAATACTGGGGTTGGCCCATAAATTTCAAAGCCTTAAGTTATAATTGCAAACGATACTAACGAACTGAATATTTTGTAATTTGACAAAAAAGAAAGTACATTACAATATAAATTGTTCCATGAACAGTTACTTATCAGTTTGTTGATAGTAAAATGTATGAAGAAAGTTTGTAGTAATGAGCGGCTTGATCTCGGTTTCAGGTGTGTAAAACATGGAAGGATGCATTTCAAAACCCTGGGTTGTGGCGTACAAGACATTTTGAGCTCGGGGGTCCAAAAGCTAGCTCCTTAGGTTTGTACAAGGCTGTACACAATTTTGTAATCGATGAGAAAAAGCAACGATAGCATCAGTCTTTTTTTTTTTTTTTTTTTTTTCAGAATCATAGGAATAAGACCCGTGCTTACCCGATTCTATGGCGCTTCTTTAATCAAACGTTGAGTTCATTTTTATCTCATATGTAACGCCAACACATCACTCAGACACTCAAACTAAATAGGGATTTTTTTAAATTTAATTTTACGATATACGAAACCTTTTTAAAATGATGGCAATGCGGAAAACTTTAGAGGATTTGTTATTTTAAAAGGCGACGCTTTTTGTTGCCGTTAATGGTAAATGTGAATTAAGTTTTTGCCTTTCCCCTTTTCAATGCTAATTCCATAGATGTCACTGTTGTTCTGCAAATGTTATTGCCAACGCAGTTGTGTCATCTCTCCTTTATGGTATAATGATTTTGAATATGAAGTGAACTTGTTCTCTCAAGGGCCTACTATTGATTTACGTATATTTAATTTTGTGTAATAGAGTTTTTTTTATTGATAAAATCAATCGTAAAGCAAGTAGGCCCCCTATCTTCTTTCATGCTCTGAATCTGAATTTATTTGCTTTAGGTGATTCACGCATCTTAATCACCCGAGGAGGAACCCTAAGCAGTCTGTTTGATGAGGAAATTCCAATATCTTGGATCGTGCATAAGTGATTCAAAGTCTTTGTTTTTTTTCCTTTTAGTGTTTGCTTAGGATCGAATCTAGAGAGTCCTTTAGTGCATCACTTTTAGCAGTGTTGTCACTGGTCTCCCTCTGAATCTATCATTGAGACTAGTACTATGCAGTTCAAGGACATTGCTGGGCGCATCTTTGTTTCTTCCCAAGATATGTTTTAAAAGGCACCGGCGATCTTTGACAAACTGGAAAAGGGCACTTCATTGTAATTTTTGTAAACTAGCTTATCGGAAATTTTTACAGCACGGGTACAGTATAATATGTTGAAAACTTTTCATAGCGGGTTTTATTGAAGAAGTTTAATCCTCTTTTCAAGTTGTGTCAACCCTCAAGTTTTTCAGAGATAACAAAATAAAAAGGACTTTTCTATTGAACACAATGCAGAATTTCTAACTTTTCTCGAGTTACGCAACCAACGAAAGTTACCCATGCTATCCAGCTGGCGTTATTTTAAAAAGCTAACTATAGAATCATTGAGTCTTCGATTTCCTTTAAAAATAAAATACCATACTGTTTTTCGTATTGTTATTAATTTGTGACGCATGATGATAGACCACTGTATCAATTAAAATCTTTTCCCACTTGCAAGGCCAAAATGCACTGGCATTCGTGAGCAGCAAGGGCCATTTCTTAGAGAGAGTGTCTGTGACATGCCGGCACATCACGTCAAACACATGTGAGAGTATAACAGGTACACTTGAGCCATTTGTCGCTTGTCTGGGAGAGGCTGATCTAAAAGAGTTCCGCATTTACGGCCTAGAGCTCGACCGTTTCTGGAAATATGCCCACCTCAGAGGCAAAGTTGCGGATTCTTTGCGTAACCTTCTCTGCGGAAAGCGGAACTTACAAGTAAAGAATGCCTGTAATGATAAAAATATTATATATTATATTGATCCCCAGAGACAACTGAATTCGCCAAGTATAAAATAGTACTATATCTCATGCTTATCTGAAATTAAGCCCAAGACATAATGCAAGGTCTCAATCGTCATAATGCTTGTTTGACAATGATTCAACCTATTAATGTTATTCAGGATAAAGAATTTATCAATGATTTACATTATCAGTGACGATAAATTAAAGATTCAAGAGCAAATATAATTTTTCACACAATATCAGTGCAAGTAACTTCTGAAATGGTTTACTTTGCTGGAGAATGCATATGACCTACCGGTTTGTAAAACTTAGGTAGAGGGTGTAGTTTATCGAAACATAAATATAACTTTTATTCGCCAAAATAAAAAAAAGGACGTAAATGTGTGAATTCTGTCCATTCGTAAACTCGGATCGAAAAGAATAATTTGCCAGGGTATCTAGGGCTCGGTTCGATTGTAAATAGGCATTGCAGTGTTGTCATTTAATTGTAAAGGGGCTTATATGGCTAACCTTATCAATGGGAGATGACTTTTTCGTAATCCTCAAAACCCAGTTAAAAAAAAAAGGCCCAGTCCTAACTGGATCCGTCGTAATAGGGGTTATCAAAGCTAAAGCAGCTTACCAAAGCCGAAAAAAGGCCTTATGATTTTTTAATTGTTCCAGTACATTTATCTTACTACATAAATGGAAGTTTCATGTAATTGATCATAATTGCGTTTCTATCTCATAATAAAGGTGCTAGAAATTTCGCTGGCCCAGTTTGGTCTTTTGCCAGGAACGGAAGTTTTGGAGACGGTGTCCCAAGGCTGTGGAAGCAAACTCTCCAGACTGCTGCTTGAGGATTTTTTTCATAGCCGTTTAGCAGTCTTTGAATTTAACAGGTTCAGAACGGTCGTACAGGTGTGGACCAAAGATGCCCTAGAAATTTTCAATAGAAACGAAAACAAAAAAAAGGCTAAGAGAAAAATAAAAGAGGGTTGGAATACCAGACTAAGAATAATCGATATAAAAAGAATCCCAAAAAAGGGGAAAAGAATAGACGCTAAAACACATAGTTTTTTTTTCTTTTGAGGGGGGGGGGGATAGGGGAAAAGGAAAAAGGGGTTGGGGGGCCAGAGGGAGGAGAGGAAGAAAAGGATCGTGGTTGGGTGGAAAAGGCTAAGAGAGAGTAGAGAAAAAGAAATTAATACAACAAAGAAGCTCGTTACTATAGGCCTAATGGACAAGTCTTTTTTTTTTTTTTTTGTTTTTATTATCGATATGCATGAGAAACAAATGTATGTAGGCCCACTGTAGGCAAAAAGAAATAAGAAGATATTGAATAAAATACATAGATCGAACATTTTTCTTCAGTTAATGCTGTTTTATAGTGTACACTGCCACTTTGATATAGCTTTTGGAATGAAGTTTCGGTTTTATAAAAAAAATTATTTAATTTAATAGGCTGAGTAATCCATTTTTTCCGACTATTCAAACACAACACTTTTCGCCTTGTTAGGCCCGTACTCTGTCCGCATTTTAAACAGCTTCGTTAGATGATTTTTATATGTACACTCTTACCTACAATGTTGCATTTTTTTTTCTTCATTAATGAAGGAAATTCCAAATAACTGAACGAATCTCTCTCTCTCTCTCTCTCTCTCTCTCTCTCTCTCTCTCTCTCTCTCTCTCTCTCTCTCTCCTTTCTCTTTCATACATACTGATTTTTTTCTCCATGTATTGAAATTATATATATTTTTTTAAATTAAAATTCGCCATTGGACCATTGGTATATTTTTGTATGTGCTTGTGCGGCGGTGCCCTCCAGAGTTTCAACAACCTTCGGGTCGTGTCACTGAACTATTGCTGTATGTGTGACAACCTAGTGAGGAGTTGGGCAGAGTCCTTGAAGGGAAAATTGTCAAGTCTGCAGATTAAAGCCAGCGATAACGAGCCGCACGGTTTGTTTAATGTAACATTAACAGATGACAAGTTCAAATAGTTTCCATTCTTTGCGATACAAATGAGAATTTGTTTAGAGCTTTGAATATGACTGTTGCACAAAATCGCTTTTATTTGTCCTTTTTAGTTAAGTTCACAGTAGGCCTATAATCGTGCTCTAGAGAGCACTGTGTGTTATTACTCTTAAGGGTTTGAGGCCGTTCCAAAATCATGAACTTATCTGAGAAGAGAGTAAAGAAATGTGGGTGTATGTTTTTAAATCCGTTATGATTTTCATCAAAAAGAACTCTTGAGCAACAAACCAAAATTTAGTGGGGTAACATAAATCAAGAAGTTCATCTAGAAATAAGAAAGACAGTTCATCAATATGGTTGAGCGTGAGCGTTGGCCATCATGATTATTCAACACTACATGAGCAATGGGTTTTTCCTAACTGTCAGTTACTAGTGTCATGTTTGTCACGTTGTCGGTATCCCAGCTCGGAGTCCAGTTTTTTTGTTTTTTTTTTGTTTTGTTTTTTTGTTTTTTTTTGCTTTTCACCCAGCATCTCTTCCCTTTGTTCTCCATGAATATTCTACATTTCATTTTGCTGGTTTTTCTTGGGTCTACCTTCTGGTCAAATGATAGATTAACAAATCTGTGAATTTCATTCCCGTTTTGGTGCCTTGTTTATGATAACCGTAACGACCATTGATGTATTTAAATTTTTTAGCTAAAAAAAAACGAGAGTAGGCTTCCGGTATCAAGATTTTGCAGATTCTTGTTTAGTTCGCAAAAAAAAAAAAAATTCGAAATCTGGAATTTTTTTTTGGGCCAAGGTCATTATATTAAATTTAAGAATTTATGTTTAAAATGTCGAAGATACAACTGCCAACTTTTGTTTGAACTGTAAATGTATTTGCTAAACTTTAAGCAAATCAGAAGAAAATCATTGATATGACCATACAATTTTTTAAAGAATATTGTTTCTTCTAATTTGAAGATGCCGAATCGAGTTTAAATTCAAATTTAGAAGCATCTTATGATACGATTTTTCCCATTTGAAAATGATCGAATCCCACATATTTGAAAAATAAAAAGGAACAGGAAAAGGGAACAAGCTAAGCCAATGTCTCTACTCCTAAGTTTATGCTTGATAAATGTTCATACTTTCATTCCTCAAAAAAAAAAAAAAGCCCATGTAATCTCTGATAAGTCATGGAAAGCCTTGGTATCCGCGTGTCCCAAGCTTCTCGTTGACATATCCATCGTGGGAATTGGCCTATCAAACTCTCTAGTTCCCATCCTCTCACCGCAAATACCATTGACTAGCCTCTACATATGGTCTGGCTACGATAATGACATTCCTCTTCAGGTGCGTATCGTATGTAAGGTTTATATAGGTAATACGAGTAGGCTGCTTGTTAGGTAAAAATCAACGGGTATTGTAAATGGCACACAAGTGCATAGAGCGTCTCTCTGTGCAACTCCTAGGATCTTTCCGTGAATTCGACTATCCCCCTTTCAGGTCATTGAGTCGGGTTTTTCAATCACGCGCAATCCTCATTGCAAGGAGGGACAGGCAGGGATTGAGTCCGGGACCTCCTGAACCAAAGTGTCGTTACTACGACTTGACGGCGTCACTGAGCTCCTCAAAAGGAGGTAGGATTCGAACCCATAACATAGGCCTATAGATCATAGTTGCAGGATTGCTACTTCGGCAGGCTGGTGCTTCAAATTGCCGCGTGTATGACTTGTGGAAAAAGAATGTACATGCTTATAAATACACTAATTGGTGAAAAAAAACAAAAAGTTAATGGCCTTAAATTATAGTACAAAGCTTCTTGAGACTAACAATTGAAAATCTTTACAAAAAAGGGGGATAAGTCATGGAAAACTTGTGCAGTTATACTTAAGTCTCTGCAAAGAATTATCGTTACGTGAATAAATCACTTTTTTGAAAATTCAATATTTTGTTACTTTGTACCTTGTAAGTGACTATAAGTGAGAGATATGCTTAAGTTGCTCATTTCGGCCATTTCTTTCTTACAAGAAAATATTGGACTTAATATTGTTTTATTATAGTCCATGTACAATATCCCAGTTTCAAAACTTCCATAAAGAAAATAAACATTTCAGACAGACACATTTTAGACAGGACCAGTCAGTTATGAACAAATTATATAAAAGCTAAAAAGTTCCACCCGTCATTGCAGACTACGGGATACTACGGATCTAATGTTTGATTCGAGAAAGTCAGTAGATAACATATTAAAGGCTGTATTCAGCTAACAAGGAAAACTAGGATTGCGTGCGGCGATTTGGGCATCTTTTCATCTTTTTCTGCCTTAGCTGAGTGACACTCTGAACCACATTGCGAGCAGTTACGCTACCAGACTGCGCAGTTTGCATATTGACTTTGACAACTATCATGACGATATAGATGAAGCTCTAATCCGTGTCGTCGCCTATTGCAGGAATTTAAGGCATCTTCAGATAAAGGCGAACAGCTCAGTTATGGTCAGTAAACTAAGATTAAACAGATATTTAGCACTGGCACTCATACAATATTCTTCCTTTTTTGAGAAGGGGGGGGGGGATAAGCCCGGCGTCATCAAGATGATAATGAATGGGCTAAGTCATGCAAAATCAATATATTTGATTTATATTTTTTCTTATATAATGATCTATTACACTACCAATTTACTATGGGTATGAAAACTTTTTTAAAATGGACTTAGTTAAAGCTCTAAAAAGTGTATTTAGGTCACTTCCTTTTTAAAGACCAATTTACAATTAAAACCCCATTTGTTTATTATAAAAAATAAGGTTGTTGACGCACTATCACATCATATCTATGTTCAATAAGCTTATCCGAAACGAATACAACGGACAGCACTGCCTTCGACTGTGTTCCAGGTCGCAAATGCCGTTTGTCAACTGGTGAGGGAACGTCAGACCTTGCTGACTAGTGTGGATATTATGCTGTGCGACATGTCTGATCCTGACATGGAACATTTGAGAGATTTGCGAGAAGAAATGGAACCATTAGCGCAAGAGCAGGGCATTAGCTTAATACTTCATAATGACCTGTTCTAAAGGGAGGGAGGCTCATAGCAAGTGTCTCAATGCTTATATGCAACCAATATTAGTTTGCACTAGAGTGCATTTCAACTGACAGGTGACAAATCTTCATTGCATGATGGTGTCCAATTACATGCACAGGCGCTCGATCCATTTTTTTCTTTATCGTCTGCATTAACTGATAATCGAACAGATTTAGGCTACTTTTATATTCGCAGTAATAAATTTTTAGAGTGAAATAAAAGTGTAAAGTAAGTTTAAGTAGGCAATAAACAGACCTGAAATTGTTCTTGGTCCAATTAAAAGGATCTATGGCAGCTGGAAAACAACAAATCAAAGAAAATCCAGCTGTTTATGCCAAGATGATTCTCTTTGGTTTGTACACTTGATCGGCTTATAAAAACTTAAACTTATAAAAGGTGAACAATTCTAAATGTTTCCAATCCCCTAAGTTTAATCATGTGTAATTAAATGTATTTATAGATGAAAAGTTTCTTTTAAAAGTCTATAACTATCATCGCTGGCTTAAAATAAACATAACAACTCAACTTATTTTATTTTATTTTTTTTGGGCTTTTTTTTTTTGTTTAATTTTTGTTGTTGTTGTTGTTGGTTTTTTTTTAGTTTATCAAGGGACATCTGGAGGTTTTTATTCTCTTTACAAATTTTCATTTGATTGATGAATCTTGTAAGAAAATTGTATTCTATAATATGAACGTTCTCTGATAGCTATGAGTATGAGGCTCAGAAATGTTTAGGTTCTAAAATCACATTTTGGCATAAACCTAAGTTATACCGATATATGGCCCCAGTGACGAAGAAGGGGAAGAACAAACATTTTATCGATATTTGTTTTTAATGGATAACGACAATTGAAATAATAGCCCATATTGCATCATTTTTCAAAATATTATTTTCACTTGATTCTTGATACAAAATTCTGAGCTCTCAAGACTAAAATTATTCTTTAGAAAAATCAATTTTAAAAGAAAAAAAAAACGTGCCAATTTAAAAATAGAGTGGTGCATTTAATCCTGACTGGATATTAATTAATAAATTTTCTTTTCATTAAGACGATTTTAAGATGATTTTAGCTTCTATTCATGGACATATATTTGAATGAAATGTGCAACCAGAACGAAAAGAAAGGTATACCGGTATTGAACAATATAAATAAAAGAACAAGATAGATTTTATAGGCAGGGTTTTTGTGGATGATGAGTGTGCTGGAAACTTTTTTGAGAGACATGGCACAATTACATAAAATTATATGAGTAGCCAATTTACACCATTTTACGTTTCTATGACATTACTTATTTACCCCAAATCATTTCACGTTTTTTATTAAGTCAGAAATATGTGGGCGCATTGATATAATTAAATTTTATATTTCACTGGTCTCTTTTACCCATCCCTATGTATATATTATTGAAGTGAAATTATGTCTCTACATATTCAAATTCGTTCTTTTAGATTATTATTAATATCGATGTTTACACTTTTCATTCATTGAGCTCACATACTTTCATAGCTGAGAAAGCTGCCACAGGCCTAAAACCATGATAAGCCTATTCGAGACCAATTGCATAAAATTCCGAATACTTTGTTCTCTAAAGGATAATAAACGCAATACTTAATTCATTTCTTATAGCCTGAACATTAAAACTTCTATTAAAACAGTATTTTAAAAAATCTGGCCTCAGCTTCATGATAGCTTTGTATGTGTGTCAAAGAATTTTCCTGCTTTCCATTTTCATGTATCTCAACCTTTTTTACCACAATTTGAAGTAAACAAAATAATGTTTCCATAATAATAAATTGTTTCAATAGAAGTACAAATTGAACATAAATAGCAAATTTTTCATTTAATTAAAAATAGGAGGAAAAAAATTTCATACCGCATTCAAGAAACTTTTAAATTATAACTTATTTTGTGAGCAAGAAATTAGCATAAGTTTAGAATGTTGTAATCTTACAAAATTCACAACTAACCCCACATCCCCACATGTATATTTACCCCAGATGAATTGTTGAAAGTCACTAGCACAAGCAAAGTGGGTTTGCCTCAAGCAGCAGAAAAAAAAAAAAAAAAACTTATGTGACAGCAGAGAAATCAATTTTTTTAAAATTCTGAAGTCATGGTCAGAGTAGTCTTGGAATTTCTGGCAGTCCTATAAATTAAAAATTTATCAATTAAAAATTATCAAGGTGGAACTAACTGTCCCTTATGAAAGCAGAATGGAAGAGGCCCATGCCTTCAAGGAAGGAAAATACCTGGGCTTGACAAAAGAACTAAAAAAGGATGGCTACGAAGCTAAGGTAATGCCAGTAGAGATTGGCACCAGAGAATTTGCGGGTTCTTCAGCCTATAGTCTTCTAAGCAAACTCTCCATATGTGGCAATAAGAGAACAAAAGCCCTAAGGCTACTAGCCGAAACAGCTGAGAACAGTTCTCGCTGGATATGGAGCAGAAGGAATGAAAGCTTAGTTCATCACGATTAAAAATACTCTATGACAGGGCATCCCATTAGCCGAAGTGGTTAGACGCCGGATTTTTAACCAGTTCAATATGATGGTCGCGAGTTCGAATCCCTGGCAAGCAACCCAGGAGAAAAAAAAAGTTGGTAGCAGGGAGGCATCTGAGAGTCTAGATGTGGCCTGGCCTCCTTAGAGTGTCAGGAGTTACAGGGCCGAAACACTTGCTATGAGGGGGGTTTCTTCTCTGAAGACTCCCTTCTACCTAACTCTCAAAGAGTTTCTTACTACTAAAAACAGGGTATCAGTCTTGTAGCTTCAAAATCTAGAAAAAATAACAAAAATGATACTTTGATACAAAATGATACACAACTAGGCATTTTCGATGCTGGTGAGAAAAATATACCCAGTGGTGAAAAGGTCTTACCAAGATTTGTCTGAGAATAGGGTAATTGAGAGATCAGCTTTACATGATAATGGGATAGATAAAAACAGACTAGTATCATTGACAGTATGCGTATCTTGTTATTCTTCATACTTAATATCCATATGTAGCATGTGCTCATATTTTCTCACTTGAAGGCTCTTTTTCAAACTTATTTTCTTCTTATATAAAAAAGGCAAAGCATCCCGCAAAAAAATTGGCCTGTTTCCAAAGAAATTGATTTTCTGTTTGTTTGGAAATTGATTTCAAATATTCTATTTATAACAGATTTTAAAACACCTTTAAATATATTAAACATCTCTCGTCTCTCTCTCTCTCTCTCTCTCTCTCTCTCTCTCTCTCTCTCTCTCTCTCTCTCTCTCTCTATCTCTTTCTCTCTCTCTCTCTTTATATATATTATATGGGTCAAAATCTGAATTGCCGCCCACCTTTTGTGACATATTGTAAAAAATTCAACCACTACTGATTTTATTGAAACTTTCACCATCTATAACTTGTATGAGCTTCTAGTATTAATCAAAATCAATGTCTTATTCCGCCCTTGTGAAAAGTTAGAGCCATCATAAATAGTAAGACTGTGTACGTTACTGGTAACACCGTCACACATTAACTAAAGGCACATTATAACAGAAATATGAGATAAATCCTCAAAAACCACACTAAAGAACAAAGGGTATTTTAGTACAATCATTTAAACACAGATTTATTTGCTGTAACAGAGCTCAAGGTGGACAGAGAACAGTTAGATCAAGTGTGTACATTATGTAACACCAAACAATTCAATACTGCTACAAACATTTTAAAATTCACAAGAAAAACTTAAGCATTATACAAAAAGAAATGTCCATGCATTGTACAGACACTACTTTCTCTAGGTGTACAGAATAGATTTATGTACCAAAAATTACAACGCCGGCAAAGACAAGAACTCCCTGAAAGGAGTAGGTTATGTAACAACAAACTTCTGAAACAAGATAACATAGTGCTTTTGAAAGCATCAATAGCATAAAACTAAAAAGGGATTTCATTGAAATAGTCACCATCTATAACTTGATGTATGAGCTCCTAGTATTCGTCAAACTCAATGCCTTATTCCGCCCGTAGCGCCAATGTTAATAGTGAGACTGTGTACGTTACTTTTAACACCGTCACACATAAAGTAAAGGCACATTCTAACAGAAACATGAGAAAAATCCACAAAAACCGCTCTGAAGACCAAGGGGTGATTTAGTGCGATCATTTAAACACAGATTTATTTGATGTAACAGAGCTCAAGGTTGACAAAGAACAGTTAGATCAAGTGTGTACGTTATGTAACACAAACAAATCAATACTACTACATACATTTTAAAACTTATAAGAAAAACTGAAACATATAATTTGTATTTATAAGTGTGTGTGAGGTGGTTTGTTTTTTTCTTTGGTTTTTTTTTTTTTTTTTTTTTTTTTTTTTTTTTTTTTTTTTTTGTCAAAATTCATACAGAAAAAGAATTAAGCAATAAAAGTTGCAATAAATAAGCAAACTGATATCTTACAAAGAATTTTTTTTAATGTAAGATGCATGAGCTTATTGCTCAACGCTATTTATATTTCAATTTAAAATATAAAGTTTCATTGTTTTCAGCATCGCTTTTACATATCATGCAACTAACCAGAGCAAATGAATACAAAATGTGTTGTTGAATAGAAGCTTTTGACAAACAATGAACTTTTATTGACATATAAAAATTCAAATAGTCATACAATTTTCAATACCTCTGCACCAAGAATGCACATTCATCTTTGAACTGCTAACATCATGCTTCTTCTTTTCAGACAGCAATTAAAAAAAAATGTTGACCTGACATTGCATATGAACTAGCACAAACAGTAGTATTAAATTGCAAAACGATAAGATACAATTTTTTTTCTTTAGAGTCTCATGACGTAACCACAAGTTTATCACCAAACCAAAAGAAGCAAGATTGTAATATTGATAAATCATTTCCTTGAACATAATTTTAAAAAGGTAAATTGTAAATACCTGTGCATGAAAATGGTATCAACAACATATAATTTCCGTCAATGTGCAGAGAGAAGAATATATTTAGAATATTGAAAAGCAAGCAGACAAGGTGGAAATTTACAAATGACAGCAGTAAGATAAAACCTATGAGAGCTGAAAAATCCCCTCTCATAAACCTAAAATACCATGACTACACAGCTTGAGTGCCAACATTTCAGCAGCCATCGCATTTGTATCTGTCAACATACATGTTTTCCCAATATATCTAGACCAAAAGTTCATTCCCATGAGAAAATCTCTACTTTTAGCTTTAATTAATTACAAAGCATATCGAGCAAAATGAAATTTTTTACTCTCATCTCAATTTCTAATTCAATCACATAAATAAGAAAGAATCTATGATTTGATACCTTTTGTTTCCATACATCTTTACAAGAGTAATTTCTGCTACCTCCAACAAATTAACCTTTAGACATATTATGGAGTTGGGTTTTTTTTTTTTTTTTTGCCCTAAGTCACTACCGCTAGGACCTCTACTAGCCTGGGCCTACTTTTTTATCTCCTGTCTAAATTTATTTCTAATACATGTTGCCTGCATGCCTGTTCCTAGCAAGGTGCTTTTCCCCACCTAAATATTTGTTTGTTTACAAAATACTTAAGCTTGTGATAAATATATGGCTCTTTTTACACGCAACAGAAAGCACATACCTGGATAAATTGTGTCTCCTTTGCCTTTTTCGATTAAAAAGAGATCATAAAATTAACATATAAATATGCCACTGCAGTGTACACACCGTTTGTCTCATTGTTTTCAACGTTCTCATATGAGAATGCATATATACATCTAGATACTAATTTAAATATGATATTTTTACTAATGTGAGAAGTTGGTACATCCAAATTTTTTGAAGTACCATGATTTGTTTCAACCTTTTTTGGACTTCTCTAGTTCAAATTTAGAGCCAAAATATTAAGGGAAAATAACAAAGAAATTATTCGACGTCCAATTCCATAGAAAAGTCGCTGAGTGTAATACATTTATTAATTTCAGAATGACATCTCAAAACTTATCTGTCTCTTAATCACTAAGAAACAAAGCCCTTGACTTATTTTTTCTTTTTTTTTTTTCTATTCAATGGAGAAGGTAATAATACTCTCCACCAATGCCCTTCTGCTTTCAAAGTCTTTCTGGGTTCCTGGACATCCCTAATTGGACAAAATATTAAGTAAAAGTTAGGCAAAATCAACATTTAACAACCTCTCTCATGTATGTGACATTTACCAAGCACCATATAAGTACAATTTCTTCAGTTCATGAATATTCAGGGCTAATATTTTAATATTACTATGATAATTGTGGTGTGAAAATAAACACTTTATAAATTATAGATTTTTTAAACTTTGCAAAATTTGTGCTTTCCTATATACCTACATTCATAGATTTAGGGGCTCAATGGAAAAATCAGATATTGCTCAATTGGCAGCTTTTGAGATATTTTACTTTTAATATTTTAAATTAGTCAGATCATTATTTTAAAAGAATGCTATTTCAAAATGCTGACATTATTGTAACTATCGGGATTGATCTCACTGTGCAAGTTTTACCCTTAATGAAGGGAGATAACCAAAGCTTTTCCACTGCGCCATTCATATGTACAAATTTTACATGTTAAAGCACATATTTTGCCTATAATAAACAATTATATACGTTTATATATATATATATATATATATATATATATATATATATATATATATATATATTCTTTTCCATCTAAAAAAAAAACTGTACTTTTTCCCCCTGACGTTGATTTAGAACTACACTTCAAAGTGGCTGATATTATTGATGAATACAATTGACATATATATTGACAGTGTATGAACAAATTGTTTTTGTACCTTGGTGAATCCACATGGTCCATAGCTGTGATTCAATGCTGAATATGAAGCATTCAATTAAAGAATACTTAGATTTGTACAAACTGTATCATATTTTGAAATTCATAATTTTTCTGATGTAAACTTTTTTTTCTCAAGACTTAATGGCATTTTAAGACTTAAAACTAAACTATATCATAAATATATCCATTATATTTCTCGGATAGAAAAATATTTTTCAATAAAAATGATGTATAGACGGACATAATATCTACTGCCCTCACTATTCTACTTGCCTCGTTGTTTCACACCCAAAAAATGCTTTTTGATGCTTTAGAACAGTAAAAAGTAATACTAATTTAAGCTTTTTCTTTCACTTTAACTAGCTGTTATGGTTGACGTATCTAAGACGGATGGAGTAAAAAAAAGGGCTGTATTTTACGATGCTTTCATTTGGTTATGGATTCTGAATTTTGCAAACAATTTTATTAGAGATTGATTTGGTCATTACAAGGATTGTACCAATACACTACGTAACTAAGTACCAAAGAATATTCGAATTGTCTGTGTCTGTCAATTGAAACTGGGATAAGGAACTTATGGTGGCCTAATTATAAATTTGAAGAACAGAAAATCGCCGTAACAGTCATGAAATCTGTGCTCTGTATATGTTGATTCTTCTTTTGGCTCACCTTCCAGAACTCCTGTTTTAATCCTCTTCCATAAAGCTGTATTTTAATATAAAAATAAACATTTTTCATATTTCACAACTTGCAAAAATGAAAAAAACAAAAAAAAACAAACATGGACTATCATGGACCACTTTGGCCTGTGATCATTATTTTTCATTGCTGTTTTCTATGCTTCTTACTGTTGCAACTTTTAAGCACAATGCAAACTTTTTTTTGTTGAAAATCTAATGACCCTCAACCAAGATAGGGCAATCATGCAATGGGCAGGCTGCAGATCAGTATGCTAGATAGTGGACCAGAAGGAGGGAAACTTAAGCAACCACGTCTCGTCTCACTCAATGGGCTGGGTGGGCAATGCCCAACCAGATTGGCGGGGGCCTGACCAGCCTACAAAGACCGTAATAAATTAATTGATTAAAAAAATAGGCCTATATTAGTTTTTACAAAAATAGAGAGAGAAATAACAGTGAATAATCCTCTCTCTTCTATGACGTAAAATCCCAACATAGACGTGGCGCGCTCAACTACTACTATGCCGAAGGTCGCGGCCGCCGGCTTCTGGCTTACCGTAGTTGAAGCTCGTCCAACCAACTTTACAGCGATACGTAATATACAAGCAAAAAGCGAGAGGCACGATCTGGGCCGTGATCAAGAAAAGCACTGTCATGTTCTTTTCATCAGACAAGAAGGCAGGGCATGCCCGTACACTTTCGCTTCCTTGCCCCATCGTCCCTGTCCGGGAATTTCCGTGACATAATCACTTTCCGACTTGTGTTTCGCTGCACAGCGGCAGGTTACTCTTTTGTTTGCAAGCCCTTAAATTATTAAATAAATAATGAGGTATGATTGTCGTCAAACGTTTCAAAAATTAAGTTTCACGCAACCTGAACGTATAATAATATATTTTTTATAAGTAATCATGCTCCACACACTAAAAGTTAATAAATGGGCCAAGAAGGCTAACTTCTAATTATTCGAACCAATTACCGGTACATGTTATAGGGACGGCTGTCAACTAAGAGTAGATTATCATTTTTTTGTTCCATTAGCTTCTCCCAACAAGAAGTTGGGAGTGTGATGAGCGCGCTTGCCCTATGCCCTGTGAGGTCTGTGATACTGACAGGATCATAAAGTTCATGACTGAAAGAAGGCCATTTTCTTGATGGCCTATTTCCAGGATTAGATTTACAAATTAACAATGGCAGCTTTTTCTAGTGACGATGTAAATCAATTGAATGGCAATATGAAACTATTATGCGGACTTAGAATTTCAGTGTCTTTGAGGAGAGTTTAGTAACATATATTATTTTCACGTGCAAATTATTCTTTGTTGAGATTATCATCGAAGCTACTGATTTCAATTCCATTTAAGGCTTGCCAGTTGTGTTGATCTGGATAGCTATTTCTAAATGTAGGCCAAAGTGATTCCAAAAGGCTCCTGATGAATTGAGCTCAACGTCAATCTATAGAACTTGCAAACTTTGTGGTAATGAACACATTAAACGATATTTTGCTACATTCATTTTGCGACAGGAGCCTAGAAGAAAAATTAGAAATTAAGAGACCGGGACCTGAACCCCCACCAGAAACTCTGTCCTGGACCATGCTGGGGGCTTACTGGCCCCAAGACCCCCTGCCTATTGGAGGTATGCCCAACTAATTCTCACACCCACGAGCCGCCGCTGAACTTAAGGGACTGTTCAACTATAATGTTATACCTTTTTCAGGACCTTTTAAATCCCCCCCCCCCC
>BLXT01000981.1:901269-923353 GCA_019648995.1 Plakobranchus ocellatus
AAAAAGCAGTGCAAAAAAGAACACAATATTTTAACAACAATAACAACAACAAAAAGACGTGAGTACCCATAATTTTTTTGCCGCACAAAATAAATAGACCATTTTGTTTATATGTTAACAAAAAGTCAAACTAAAAGAGCTTTTTTTTAATAAGAATTGTGATTACTGTGCACACATCTTGGATTGTTACTAGTTATCTAAAATAAGCTATGTAAGAACATTATCACATTGACAAAACCTATAGCTATATTTTCTCTTTCTTCCAGGATTAGGTTTCTGTCAGTTGCATAACCTTTTGTTTCCAGAAATGATTGTTCGGTGATATCTCCAACCTCAGTGCCTTCTTTGGAGGTTTTTTTTTTAGTCAGAATCTATTTTACTCGAAGTGTTCATCTATTTATCTACCTCAGTTAGAGTGTGACAATTTAATTTTCAGAATCAATTTTCAGCCCAATAAGCTCCTTTGGTGTTTACAGGGTCATGCCAAGGCTAGCCATATCAGAAGATGCTATAGGGACTGAAAATAAATCATTAATGATTTAAAAAAAACCACAAAAATATAATAAATTAAAGAAGATTACTAAAAAATTCATTTCAAAGCAAGAAAAAAAAATCCAGCCTCAATATACAGTGTCTTCTTTGATCACACCATACAAAATCTGAAGCTGCATGTCAAAATTGAAAGCAGTTTCATAGCTTTAATCAAGAGCCCCACGGGAAAGCACAATATTATTTTTTCAGCTGCAAGTACATATATTGCTTAAAATACTGCTTTAATTACAGCCATTAGATTTTCCAATTCTGTGTGTGTGTGTGTGTGCGCGCGCGCGTGTTTTACAGAGTAAGAGAGGTATAAATATTTGGTCACTTTAACTGAATCTTTACAACATATTCTCTCTTAATTTAGGAAAAGTAAGGCAAATCTTATTTAATAGCTAACCTGATTTTTTTTTTATTATCTTAATAGATTACTATATTAAATGTGGCACTAGAGAAACTAAATCAGAATTTCAAATGTGATGAAATAAAATGAGGCATTCCCATGCAAAAGAAAAATTTAGATTTGAAACAAAGAAATAATTTTATGTGTGTATATATCAAGTTGTGATTTGCCTAATAGAATATTGTAAGTATTGTTTTTGTCCTGAATTGATTTAAATAGAACTAAAGGCAATCTAGCTCTGCAAAGACACAGATAATATATACTTCCAGCATGATCATCAAGATATTTGAAAACCATTACATTAAGATCATTAAGATGCTAGCTAACAAAGTCAAAATGATCTACTTGCACGTAAAATTTTCATTTTCTTTTCTTCATATTAGTCCCTGCTGATCTTAAGCTGGCTGTTTTAAAACTTTGCATTTGGCAGAACCAGATATAGCCTATAAGAAAAAGGTGTTAACAAAAAAAATGTAATGAAGAACATTATCTTGAATCTCATATACCACAGGACTAGGATAGAAAGACTAAAGGCATTTTTTTCGTTCTGTATAAAAAATGTAACCTGTTAGTTTATAATTATATCAAGCTCATGATTCAATGTTTGAAATGTCAATAATTTCAATCTGAGATCTTTGAATAATTTTAATAATACATTTAAATGGGGATGAGCATGCGCTGTGACAATTTTTGAAAATAACTTGTTTTGTGTATTCCACACCAAGCTATCAATCTTTACCTCCGAATTTTTCTAGGTTATTCACTCACACTCTGAGGATTAAGTGTAGACAAGGATATATATCACTTAATCAGGGCTATCATAGAGAAATGAACAAAACCGAGGCTTTCTTTTTCGTGGTGGCGGACAATGGGATTATCAAAGACAGGAGCATGCCTGGGAGATCCGGGGCATGTTACCCCAGAATTTTTTATTTTTCAAAGGACTGCAAATAAAACCATTTGGAGGCACTTTGACACCAACTGAACTTAAAAATTTTTTGACTCTGAAGTACCGAAATATCAATGGACCTGCACTTAAAATACATGATATTATTAAATGAAAATTCCACGAAAGCCTGAAAATCTAGAGATCCGCAGAAATGCCGACAACTAGAAGTAATGGTAATATAATGTATATTACGTATAATAGTATGTTAAAGCAGAGTTAGTGCATAACACTTCTTGAAACCCAGTGAATTAGTTTCCTTATGTTTAGCACTGTTTAGAAAAGACTCATATTAAGACAAAACGAATGGTGAAATTACATTCATTACACCCTTTATTTTATTCTAAGATATTTTTTCCTTACATCTGCTCTACAATATTCAGGAATAATATCTATGGCAGATTTCACCAAATAAAAAAAAAAGAAAAAAATTTGGCCACAATTTTAGAAGCCTGTTCCTAGTGAAACAAGGCGGAAATGTGGGGTTTACATGGCTTTTGCCAAGGGGGCCAGGATTGTCCAGTGTCTAGCTTCATTTAATTGTTCAGTGGGAATTTGGAGTATCTATATATGTTTATGTCGCATTTAGTCATCTTTTTGAGGTGTCCTAGGCCAATTGTCCCAACTATTGAACACAGTTTTCAAAATAAGGTTTTTTTTATTAAAAAAAAATTTTTTTTTTTTTATTAACGTACTTTAATGTGTGAAAGGAAGCGGCTCTAACAGTTTCTTAATCATTCTTGAAGCTTTTTTTCATCTTGCTTAACTAAAATTTTCAGTTTAATTTAATAAATTTGGACCTGTACTGAAAATAAGAGTGAATTAATATAATGATAAAAAAATGTTTAAAAAAAAATAATAATAAAAAAGGAAGAAAAAATATACATAATACATTTGATTCATAGGTCCCCGAGATTTTAACCTAAGCTCTTGGTTTGAATCTATTGGAATATTCCTTCATTCGTTGAAGTAAGGCTGATGATTAGTTTTATTCTCTTTATGTCTTTCATTTTTATTCCATTTACTATCGATTGCAAATAAAATACTTCAAAATTGTAAGTGTTGTCTGAATTAGAACTATATATCGATTGCAAATAAAATACTTCAAAATTGTAAGTGTTGTCTGAATTAGAACTATATATTTTACTAGTCTACTGGCCACCAACTCAAACTTATAAAAACAAATGGAACAACAATTTTTATAAGTTTGAGTTGGGGGTTGTTTACTTTCACTATATTTATTTCATTGCCTTCAACCACCATTGCATCTTCAGGATCCTTAAACTTATTTATCTGTTTCTGGGAGTGCAGTATTTCTATACGTTTTTTAGTCTATTGGCGGGTACTTTCTGTTTCCACTTCCATTTCCAGGAAATTTCTAATTTTCTACTGTCAAATTTACCAGAGTGGTTTTATTTTCAGTTTTCATTAAAGAAAAATTGTCAGATCAAATAGGCCTATTCTAAGAGCATAAAAATGTAAATTTAAAATTTGTCAAAAATCAAAAATTCGGAAATTTATTCCGTCATTTGCGACTAAACATAGACTCATAATTTTGTTCAATCTTCGTTTCCTTAAACTTGAGATCGTGCAACGAATCTTACAATGGAAAGTAGGGTCTACCTGCCCGTTTTCTTCCCTTGTTTTCACTATTTTTACTTCCGGGTGTCGTTTGGGGGCTAAAAATAAAATAAAAATAATGTCTGCTAGCTTTGGGAAGACCATATGAGAAACTCAAATAGATCTAAATTTTATAGGCCTAGATTTAGATGACGTCAGTTTTAACAAAGTAAAATCAATTTTCTCCTATTTAAAGTATTTTGCAATTTGATCTGACTTTAGGTCTCAGATTCTTTATGCGTATGGATCGAGATTTACAATTTTTTTCTAACTTGGGACTTGATTGATCTTGATCTAAATTTAGGCCCTAGAGCTCTAGATCTAATCTCGACTCTAGAGATATAATCTAGATCTAGATCTAGAGTTGATTATATTTTTTTTTCTTTTGAGACGAGATTTTTCGCTGAAGCTATGTACTTTCTTTAGATTTAGGCTGCAACTTAAAGCGATTTCACAAACCATAGAGAAAGAGAAAGGTTTTGACTTTCAATGTTTTTATAACATTTAATAAGATTGATTTAGCAAAGGCTAGATCTAGATTCTGGATTAGTCTAGTAAATGTTAAAAGATTATCTTAGGGAAAGCGCAGCAGATGGGTTTATAGGATCAGCTTTTTATTTTGATTAGGTAAGGCTGCTTACGTAGGGTGCATGAGTAGAGATGAGGCAAATCCAGATTCCGAGACTCATATAATTCAATGGGTTGCTCTTTCTTGGGCCTACGGTCAAAATGGGAAAATTGAAATGCTTTGAGATTGTGCTAGCAGGAAACAAAAGTGTTTACCATCCGGGAGAAAGAGTTCAAGGCAATGTCATGGTTGAGTTAAAAGGCGATATGAAGATGCGGTCATTACGGATATTTATGAAGGGGGTAGCAAAGGTGCATTGGACAGAATCCCGAAGTACAGGTAGCAGGCTTGGCTCATACACTGAACACTACAATGCTGAAGTTGAATATTTTTTCAAGAGGCAGGTGTTGTTCGGAGGAGGTGAGTTTGAGTAATTCTGCCATTTTTATACACTGTATATATACTAGTGGGTCAAAAGTTACCCTTAACATATAAGTCATAGAAAATTAATTAATTTTAAAAGGGTTGAGGCATTCTAGCATGCTTTTAAAATTTAATTTAACTAGGACGAGGCTCAAGCAACCAGTCATTCTGTCTAAATGGGCTTTTAAGTGTGAATAGATTGCAAAGCAGCCAGGAAAGTTTTTAGGGGTTTTCTTGGTTTGGAGTATTTAAGTTTCTCTCAAAGCTTGTACAAATAAGGTGCCATTGGTGAGTCTTTGGGCCATTTGAAAGTTTCCTTTCATACTTGATGCTGACGTTTCTCTTCCTGTAACATTGAGACATAATTTATGATTATAAAAGTTATAATTATTGAACTAAAACTATAACAGAAAATGACAGACTTTTGCAGTTAAAAGAAGGCTGGAATAAAGGTTTCAAATTATGACCTCTCCTAATTTTATTTGATATTATTTTAAAATAAGATTATCAGAATTTGACCATTTTGTCTTTCCACAGGTGCTCAAGTCTACATATGATTGGTTAGATATTAGACCTAGTTATCTAGGCTTAGATACATGGGCGAGTTGACTCTAGGATCCCAATCAAACAAAACATTGGCATAATATAGCCTAGCATTAAATCTAAGCCCTTATTTTGAGCTATGTCTGTGTGTAGGAGTTTGGGGGGGGGAGGAGGCATTGGTTCGGACTAACGCTAGACTTAAATTTGTTATGTTATTTAGAAATTGAGGTTCCATGTGTATACATCTTGCTTCTCTCTGAAGCCTAAAGAATAACTACAAATTCAGTTTTTGGAAGACAAAAAAAAAAGGACAGGATCTAAAATGATGGCGTTGAGACCAATACTTTTTGAAACTATGAGTTTGATAAGCAAAAAATTTGAAGTAAGACCCTACATAACTTTATAGATCAGCAGCTATATAAGATCTAGAACTAGATTCAAACAAGAACATTGCCCTTTTAGGGGGGAAATATTTTGATTTTGTAAAGCAATGGTTGTGCCGAAAAAAGAAAAAAAAAGGAAACGTTTGCTTTGGGTTTTTATCATGAGCAATAGCAGGCCTATTTGCTCCTATTCAGGGATGGATTATCTAGTTTAATGCATATATATTCTTTTTGCTCTATATCATAGAATTTTTGCGACAGAAAGTGTCTGTTTCTGTGATATGCCAGTCTTTGGCTCTACAAGGGGCTGTTGCCCCAATGTTTGATTTTGCTTTTCTCACATTATGTCTTTCACTCACTCAACTGAATTCATGTCACATTCCGTGGAAAGATGTTTTTGTTTTATACAAAATACTAGTTGCCTACATCTTACTCTAGTCATTTTAAGTACTTTATCAAAGTATGTTAGCTGTGTGTACTACAGTACAATTCTTAGATCCCATCTAGGCTTCATTATGCTTTTATAGGTCAGATTGTGTCCTGCTCCAATGCTTAAATCTTTAAAAGGTAGAATAATTTTGTAATTGAAAAAAAAAATTTTAACATTATCTTACCTATGGTATTTTTTCGCGAAATCTTATAGCTGGTTTTCTTTTTCAATTACTAATCAGAAATTGCAGATGGAAGGGACACATTGGGTGATGGACATCACGAGCTTCCCTTCATATTTGATTTACCTATGGGGTAAGTTTAAATAAAAAATTATTTGTTTCTAAGTGGGTATTTGGTGATATTTGTTATGGTCTAATTGTTGCTCATACTTCAAGTAGCATCACCACAAAATGAAACATTTAAAGAAAAAAATCTGCCAAGGGAAAATAGTTTTTATGCTCCTTTGGGAGCATCAACCATGGATTTCAAGTAGTATGAAATTGAAAGTCTTTCACATAGGTTATTTGAGAATGTTGGTTGGTTGTCTTTTATATTTCGCACACACTGCAAACTCTCATTTTGTGATTTAAAATGTATCTGAGGAACATGTTCTTCACTTAGTGTACTGGTACAATTGTACTTACTTTTCAATGTTTATTTATTTGTAAATGAAACATTAAAAACCAAAAAACATCTGGCTTGTATCATAGATTTCACTCCAATCATAGAAATACAGTGAATGGTTTTATGCATGTAATACAGAATATAATGAAGCTAGGCCAACAAAATAAATGAACAGGGTAATCTCAAAAAGTACACAACCCAAATAGATGAAAATTGGCAGTAGGTGCATAAAAATGTGAAGTTGGGATGGGGGCATTCATTTTTTATGTTAAAGAAGTATTTTGTTTTAAAGGGGAGGGGTAGGAAATTTCAACAACCGTTAGCGATTGAAACAGGAACATTTGTTTTAAAGAGGAGGGGTAGGAAATTTCAACAACCGTTAGCGATTGAAACAGAAACAAACTTCAAGTTTTCATCTTTTTAACCAAACGCAAATATTATTAGATGAGGGAAAACCTTGGCATCTCATTTTATTTCATATGGCGCGCATTTTATTCCGCTCTAAATTCTAGGTTTCACTTCAAACTAAATGTTTAAAGGGGTATCTGATGTGAACACTGGAATTGTTTGTACCATTACTACTCTCTCTCACTCTCTCTCTCTCGTCCTTGTTTCTTCTCTGAATCAAGGTATTGTTTCCACTCACCCGTTCATAGAATGTGTTAGACAGCAACTAGTACAGATAAATATAATTTTATGTCTTTAAGCCATTCTAAATCAGATTGATGTTGCGTATAACATTTTTTAGCAAAAAAACTTTATTTGATGTCCCTTCTTTTAAAGGTTTTTAGAAAACTTTAAACACTTCTTTCTTGGCAAGGAATCAAACTGTATCCATTTTTTTCATGTAATGTACTAATGAGCTTTATCAAAGATTTAAAAGTTCTAAATGCAGCTTTCGACTCATTTTGACTGGCTTTGCTACATAATTGTCTTGAGACTATCCTGTCTTTGGACGTACTATCCAAATTATGGAAAGTCACATTCTGAACATTTTAGATTAAGTGTATGGCTAAAAAAGGCATTTTAAAAGCTTTGCAATTGGGAAAACTGGATAGGGATCTTGTAATTTTGTTGAGATTGAGGTTTCTTTAAAGCAGGAAAAAAAACAACTTGAAACTTTTTTTTCTCCAAAAGCATGCATATATCAAACTCATATAAACTGGTCTCAATACATGATTGGTGAAAGTAAAGGTAAAAGATAAAAAACGCATTTGTTTGCTCCCTTTTTACTGAAGCTACAGTTTGCTCAGTAGAAATGTACTGAAAGTACATATGATTATAAAAAAATGATTTTATGTTATATAAGCTGTTCTTTCTCAGTGGCATCTCAACAAGTTTTGAAGGGAAACATGGTAGTATTCGATATTGGTTGAAAGCAGAGATGGACAAGCCATGGTCATTCAACCACAAAACAAAGAAAGCTTTCACTGTTATCAGCCCGATAGATATAAATAGACCTGAGTATCAGGTAAGTTGTTCTTTAATTTTTTGGGGAGATCAATTACATCTTTGCGGGTGTTTAACTAGTTGTTGAATCTGAAGCATTTTAACAGTATATTGTTTTTGTATTTCAAGTGAAATAATATGATTGACTTTGCCACGCAAACATTGACAAAAATCTAACATATTGTCTAAAATCAATTTTTATATTGCAAAGTGAAAGCAAAAAAAAAATAATTGTCTTTAATGTAAAGTTAAATTTTTGTTTCCATTTTCCATTTTTTTTTTCATTGGATGAAAGATTGTCTGCCAGATTATGATAACATTTTGATTTTTTCTTTCAAGTCAAACAGCTAGAGAAATCAAGTACAAAATGATGAATAAAAATTATAAGTGTGAATAAATAGTTAGAATTAAAGTGATTAAGGAGAAAATAACATTATCGGCATTTAGCTGTGTTATTAATACTTATATAAATAACAGTAAATAATGATGATATTGAGGTCGTGACACAGAATTTAAAGGTAAAAATTTACAAAGGCCTTGCTTGGGTTTTATCAATAATTAATTTTCCTTTTCAGATTGTAATTGTTCTTCTGTGTCCATGTTTAGTGTGGGAGCCTATTCTTGCTTGTTCAGTTAAAATACATTTCTGAAAGTCTGTAGATTTGCAATGAAATGGACCATTCACTTATCACTTGCATAAAGTGCATTGGACAATAAGATAAAGATGAGAATATTTATCGATTATCTTCCCATTTTCATCAGAACATCACTATAACCACCATCATCATCATCATCATCATCATCATCATCATCATCACATCTTCACCATCATAATTATTTAATCATTATTATGTTCATCCTCATCATCATCATCATGATCATCATGCCTTGATCCTCATCATGATTATTACCACCACCAACATCACCTTCATCATCATCATAACAGTCATCATCATCTTCATGATCACCACCATCATCACTACCTTCATCAAATCAAAAGCATTCTTGCTCAGCAAATCCTTTAATTGCTTTTATTTTTTTTTTATAATTTTAAAATGTTTTTTTGTATATTTACACTATTCGGGTTATATCCATTGTATACATTTGACATATGATATGACTTATTTGGACTGGTCTCAAGGTAATTATTCTATCAGTGATAAGGATACTTCAGCTAATAATAATGATGATGAAAATGATGACAATAATGTTGTAATTGTATTATAAATAGTCAAAACAACCCCAATGAAATTGAGAATATTAAAGATATTTATTATATTGGGTTATTTCTTGACAGGTTCAAGTGGAGAGTAGTGTGGAAAAAACTTTATGCTGTTGGTTATGCACATCAGGTCCAATTTCGATTACATCAAGAACAGATAGAAGAGGCTATTGTCCAGGTCAGCCAAGACCATTTTAATTCAAGTTTGGGTGGTTTTGGGCTTGTCTTTTATTTGAAGTGTTTGGGGACTCCTATTCTTTCCTTTTTAGAAAAGTTTATTGTCCTTAGCGCTTTGAACTTAATGGACTGATCTGTGAGCAAAAAATCAATATTTGCATTTATTTATTTGGGAATAATTATTTTCTGTGGCATAGTGTCATGTTTTATGTAGTGTACAGCAAATTAACAGCCCCCCTACCTTCCTCAGGAAAAGCCAGAATTAGTAAAATTGAAAATAGAAGGGGATTTTTTTGTTGTTGTTTAGAAAGTTTTGGTGGTGGATTGTCATTTTGTTGAAATACGTTTTTTTTTTTTTTTTCCAGTTAAAGAGCAGTTATAAATACTAACAATATTATAATACAATATATACTTAAACTTGCATTTTTTTTTTAAACATCACAACTTTTTTCCTCTTTCAGGAGAATCCATTGCCATTTCTGCAGAATTTGACAATCATTCATCCCGTACTGTCATACCTTATGCTACCCTATATCAGTCACAGGCATTTTTTGCCAGCGGCAAATCTCGTATCCGGAGGACAAAGTTCACAGTCCTTACAGGATTGCCTGTTGCTCCAGGCACAAGAGGCTCTTGGGACTCCCAGCTTTTGAAAATCCCTGCTGTCACTCCTTCCATCATTAACTGCTGTGTCATGAAAGTAGACTACTATGTTAAGGTTTGTTTTAGATAAAGCATTTCAAAGTCATGGAAAGACAAGCTATCCTTTGAGATAAATAGAAATGCCACATTAGACCTTTTTTATTTTTAAATATTGAATGCATGGATGCAAGTTCACTGCTTGTGGCTGGCATGCCAGTCAATCAGAATTTCTGCTAGCCAGTGGAGTTTGGGAGAAGGACCTTCATTGTGAAAATTGGGCTTTGGCTTTGCTTGACTGTAAAAAATGAGAAACACATGCTGGAAGTTCCAGACCTGCCATTTTCTGTTGTGCCCAGGAAAATGTTTTGATGAACGACCATTGTGTCTGCCACTAGGGCAGCTATTGCTAAAATCCTATTGATTTAATGGTCCTGACGGCTGGAGGATAGAGAAATCTTCACACGTTCAATTTTTTTTCAGATCAATCCAGTATCAACAACACCTGTAAACTATTTACCGATCTAAATGATAATGAACATTATCTTCAAGTTGTTCATTATCGATCTAACCTAATAATTTATTCACGCTCAAAATTTTATTCAACCCGCTGTACAACGGAACTGAGAAACCCTTCATTTATTAATATGTCACGGGCATCATATCCTTGCAGTAGTGAATCAACTCTACGCCATGTGCGCTTATGGTCAGCTTGTAGGGATATGCATGTAGCATTCACTTGCAAACAACAAAGTACTTGTAACTTGAAAGGGATGATCCCACCTCAGACTTAGAGTGTAACCTTTATGCAGTCTGATGGTAGGGTTGCAGAAGCCATCGATGTGTGTTTAAGGTGCCATTCTTGTTAGTTCATTGGAGCCCGCTGCTGGCGCCCTCGCCTGATGGAGGGCCTGATACCACCTTGTTGTAGACTGGCTAGACACAAAAATCCAAATCCTCCAATAATGTACATGGGCCTATTGAGATAAAATGAGATGGATTGACCTTGTAGATTTAAAAGACTGTATGAGCATGCAACCTAGAACTCTGCAATCTTGACACAAAAACTAGCATTTTTCTCAAGCAATTGCATTAATATCATGATCATTGGCATCTGAGGTGGATTACAAAAAATTTATAAGTCTGGACTCCAGCCAGTTTGCGATCATTTTTATTCAGCATGCTCAGGATTCTCTCTTTTCATTTGTATGTTGCAAGTTGGCTTAAAATCTCCATAGAACTTTGCCTTCTTTTAAGCATAAATTATTTGTGAGTGATATGTCCCTTGTAGAATTCCAAGAAAAGAAATATAGCTATTGCCTTTTTTGAAGAATATAAGAAAATCAAGTTTGAAATCCCAGATACATGATCAGTCAATCTGAATCTTTGAAATAATGGACATTGTTTACAAGCAAAGTTGTCATTGTTAAATCTACATAAGGTGCAAGTGTCTATTTATCTGTCACGGATAAGATATAGGCCTCAGCTTTTCAGCATCGAACTTGGGCTTTAATGTGCACTCATATTTTCATTTAAAAAGAAGTTTACTTTCAAACGCCAGGATTTATTAAACTCCAGTTTCCATTAATCTAGATACAAATTTCTTGAAGTTTTGGTAACCCTGTAGGAAGATGTAATCCAAATTTTGTTCAGGCCCAAATGTATTGCATCGAGATTACCGGGAACTCAGCTCTTGCTTTAGGATCTACATGTGCACGTTAGAGTTTTTACAATTCGCAAGTTTTTTCATCATGGTCAAATTAAATCTACACATATATACATATTTCACTCCTGGAATTATTTTATCAATTGTGGCCTTGAGAGATTAGATGGTTTGTTATAATTTGTAAGCACTAAATATAGCTTTTGTTACTCTCGACCTAGTTATCCAAATTTTACAGACTTGATCTATTTTTGAGTCTTTTATAGACTGAAGCTTTAAATGTAATTAACTTCTTTTATATATTTGATCAGATTTAGATATTATACCAGACTAGATCTAGGAGTCACTATAAAATATAGTCATCTAGGATGTATATTGCCTTTGGATTGTATAAAAAAAAATGTGTGGTTCTTACAGTAACAGTATGCCCTATTTCAGGTCAATATTTGATTTTGATTCTTTTTTGCTGGCCAACTTTGCTTGCTTGTGCCCATGTGAATGCAAACTTACGAATTTTGCTTCTGTTGAGTAATTATTAACATAGTGCTTTTCTCTCAATGTCAGGTTAAAAATTATATTACATTTGTTTGAGATATCAAAGATTTTATACATCACCAGATCATTGTTTACAAATATTTTGCCAACAACAGATGCAAAAATTAAATTGCTGTTTTTTTTAAATATATTTTTAGTATGTTTCATATCTCTGTACAAAAGAACTTTAATGAAAATATGGGAGGCTCAAACATAGAGACTTCCCATAGGCAGAGCTAGTGGGCATCCAAAAGCATTTTAAAAGGAATTTTTTTATATAGCTCCATGTTTATTAGTCAACATTCTTATCCTCACTGATTCAAAATCCATGTTGCAAGGCACTGTGAGTTTTCACACCAGGAAAAGAATGATTACCAAAACACTCCTAGAAGCGTATAACTTACAATTACCTTTGCCTTGCAGTGGATACCAGTTCACACAAATTTATCAGGCAATGACACAGCAGATCACTTGCAAAAAAAAAAGTATCTATCACAGAACAACCAAAGACACTAGTTACACTTCAGACAGCTAGGCAAATGATGGAAAAAATTATAAAAAGAATTGGATGAATTTCTGAAGCAGTGGGAATAAATGGAAGGGCTGTGTTAAATCACATGAAAGTGGTCTCCCGATGACTCAATAAAACTTCCAGAGTGAAAAAATAAATTAAGAATGTTCCATCTTTGAAAACAATACGTAGCCCTCAGCTCTCACCTTAACAGGATGAGCCCTGAGCAAACCTCATTGTGTCAAAAGTTTGATCACAGATATAAAACAATAGAAAATTTGTATAAATGCCGCAAACACCACAATATCTCCCACTGAATTCTAACCCTCCATACTGAAGAAACTTTTCATAATGCAAAAATACCATCGCGTTGTGAACGGTGAAAAGGAAAGATCCTACACCTCACTGGATTAGACACTTGACACGAAAAGAAGAAAATTTATGTTCCTTAAAAATTTTTATTTTTTTTCATCTTCATTAGGTTGCCCTCCACATCAATGGTGCTTACAACCTCACTATGCACCTGCCTGTGGTGATTGGCACTGTGCCTTTCCGTCAAGCTCCCAGCTACCGTTTCACTGATTCTCGATTCTTCAGGGAGACTCAGTTTGCTTCAGTGAATCTGTTACCTGTGCCACCACCATACAGAGAAACTATCACGCCCCCTCCTCCCTTTGACGGTAATTTTCAACAATTTAAATTTCCTTGAATTTTTGTTTTTAGATGCTTGTCTTTGCCTTTTCGCTTTTTATCAGTAAGCTTGCTCCTCTATTTTCCTTTGTTTTTTTTCCACCCAATTCTTAAATATATTTTTTGTTGGTGTTACACTATGTATTGCTCTTTCCATTGGCACCCGCATATTGTTTCTGTGAGATAGCTTTTTTCATTTGCCAAGAGGTTAAAGATGAACTAAAATTGCACTTGAGTTTACACTTTTGCATTAGCAGGGGAAGGATTTTTGTATTGAATTGTTTTAAAAAATTACAATTATTCCATATCAAATCACTCTAGAGGCCATTGCTCATTTGGAAACAAAGTTTGTCTGCACTTTTAAGTGTCATTTAAAATACTTTTCTAACAAAACACTTTAATAGAACTGTCAAAAAAGAAAGTTTCGTGTAGCATCTTGCATGCCATTTTTAACAGAATGGAAAAGAGAAAAAAATTGTTATTTTTCATTCTGCTAGTAAATATAAGAGAGAGAAACTAAAAAGTGAAAATAAACGACCATTTTTAAAGTCTTAAACTTGCATTTTATCTTGAACTGCTCGTTTGTTTTACAGACCCTCCAACTTACGCAGAGAGTATTGGTGGAGCTGTGAACATTTATGATGAAGAAGATGATGAGCCATCAGGGGCCAACATGGGAGACATGACTTTTACACCAATGTATCGATATGTTTACAATTACCGTCCCCCACCAGCACATCTAGAGGTTAGTGAGGCCTTCGTGCCGGCTCAATGTATGAAAACAAACTTACACATGCTCTCTCTATATAACAGCTCATTGTCCAGATCTGTTATTCTCTGCAAAAAATATATATTATATGTGATGCAAAGTAAGCAATCTGCTTCTGAAATCAGGATGTAGGAAAAGAAAAAGAAAAATGGCATTAATAGTGATTGTGTTCTCTTTAGGAGAGGAGATATATACCTGGTTTTAGAACCAGCTTGTACTGGTTGCTTTTCCTCAACATCATATAGGGAACTGTTGTGGGGTAAAATAATACTTCACAATAAAAATAATATTTTTTTTAAGGTGTTGATTCATAAAATTATATTTTATTGATAAAACCTTTCTCTGATTGTAAGTTCATAGATCAATTCCAAAGATTAATCTCATTTATCTTTTTAAATCATTATTTACTAACCAAATTGAAGATGCAGATATTTCCTATTTTCTGAGGGATGAACAACTCTGAGGATTAAAACTAAATAGAGAAAAGGTGTACAGCCAGGCGGAAGAATTTGTAAGAAAAGTTCCAAAATGTTACCTCATTAATTCAGGCACAATACCACCTCATGAGGATGAATCATGATAAACCCCTTTTTCTTGATTTCAGGAGTCTTGGGTAATTTTAATGATAAAAGTCATGTTAAAAACTAATCCTCAGTATTCCATGAGAAAAACAAAATATATTCACAAAATAATAAAACCATCAGAGGGACACTTTGGAGAGTCTGTTGGTGGTTTTTCATACTTACCATCAGATTTTATGAGCATCACAAAAAGCCTCTTTAAACTTAAGGCAGGTTCAGTTTTTTGCAATGCTTGTCTTGAGCATATTATGAATATCGGTGTTCAGTGGCCACTAGCACGGTGTCCAGGATGGTAGGCATATGAAATAATAGTAATAAAATGTCAATACATGAGATTTATACCTGATATTTTAAAACAAATGAAAATGCAGAGGGAGACTTGGTCATGTTGATAACATTGCAATATCTGCTCCATCTTGTTTAATTACCCAGTTAATTCTATTAGTTGGTTTCTTAACACAAAAAAAGCTGTCAAAAGGCAAAGAAATTTTCCCCATTTCTGTGACTAAACTGATTTTGTTGGATCACTACACAAAGTGTTATCCCTCTTTTTTCAATTAAAAAAAAAAAATATATATATATATATATATATATATATAAATTTGCTAATCATGTACCACTAAAATACTTTGATTTCTGCAAAAAAAAAAAAGCTTAGATCTTGACTGTTACTTTCTTTATGTCAAAATTCAGCAGTTCCACTAAATGAGTCTAGCTGTCATTCTGACTGACAAGAAAAATGGAATTCTCATCAAACAAGGATTAAAAGGATCAATTTCTTTATGCTTGAAGTTTTCTAATGACTTTTTTTTATCTATGTATGCATAAATAAGTAAGTCATTTCTATGTTATATAAACTGAGTTGCCACTTTTAACTGAGTCAGTCAGGACCATAAATAAACTCTTTAAGTGAGACTTGTGCAGGTGTGTTTTTTATCTTCTTTTTCTTATATGAATTTTCAGCATGGTGCCAGTGGTGTTGTACATCTTGATCATGTGACTCTGGCTGAATCAAGTGATGATGAGGATCTGTGATATACTTTGGACTATTTGAAAAGACACAGAAAGTTTCAGGCAAAGCAAGGAGTGTGAATAAAAATTGTTAGCTGTTACAAGTATACAGAAGCACTTTTGATTTATGACGAGCTTTAAAGAGCTAAGTGTCAAATTTTCAATGAGAAAAGAACAATTTCCATCTGCCACTTTAATGTTATGTTTTTGTGTAAAATTGTTCTCTTTTTTCGGAAAGGAAAATATTTCATGTACCACAATAAGCTTTAGATAAAGGTGATTGAATCAGACAAAGGCTTTTTTTAAAGCTTTATAAAACGATTGTTTCAGCAAAAGTTGTGAATAAGTCAAATTGAATTCATTTATGGTTATTTAAGGGAGTCTATAGTACACCTTTTTTATGATTGCTAAATATGGCTTGCCATTCATTTTTATAGCAGATTTCTGTTGATCAAGGCTCAGATAAATTGATGTATTCATACATATATATATATATATATATATATATATATATATATATATATATATATATATATATATATATATATATATATATATAAATTTTACTAATAGCTTTAGATTATTAGTGCAATATTATAGGCTTTGATATTTATGGACATTTTCAGTGGACGTTGGAGGGCAAAGTGAATTTTTTTCCTAGAAGCTAAAGGTGGAGGGGACGTTGGGTTTAGCATGAATAGCCTTGAAAAGCACAAGGATCTTAGGTACTTTGAATTCTGCCAGTTGCCTCTGCAGCTTGATATGGTCTTAAAGTCTCTAGTCGCCAAAACAGTCTTACAGTTGTGTCTTGCAAAACTGATTTATGTGAAGAAGGTTTTAGCTATCACACTGACATTTATTTTGTGTGCTGTATTCTTTGCTTGATTTTCACATAGACTGCTTAATATTTGGGCATTGTTAAGTATTTGGACATGAGGATAAAAAAAGGCATATTTTCCAAGTGTGTTTATACTGGTGTTGGCCAGCTCATACCTGTGACATGACATATATGTCATATAGCAATATGGATAGTGAAAAAATATAATGTGTGCCATGCAGAGGTTTGAAAAAAACTCAAACGGACCCTACAATTTGTTTGTAGTTTAGATATGTGTCAAGATTATTCTGAATATTAGATGGAATTCCTATATTGAACATTTAAATCATTAATATAGCATTTATATTTCTCTCTGTGAACTTTGCAGTAGTAAAATATGATACTTCTACGTTGGTTCTGAGTCAAGATATGAGACTTTCACATTTTTTAGAAAAATATTTGCCTAGTGACCAGTCCAAAAGCTGAATGTAACACTTGCTAAAAGTAAGATTCTTCCTTTTTTTTTTTACTTTCTCATGTCTTGGAACAGCCTTTAGTGTCTTTATCCATTTTTCACTATTTTGTTAAAAAGCTCAGAGAAAGCATGTAACTCTCAATGATTTACTCAAAATATGACTTGTAACTTGTTTTTGACTGCTCTCCAAACAATTATTGATTGCAGCATTATCCAACTAACTCTAGGTTACTGAAATCTTCCTCTTCTCCACAGTCTTATTTGCTTTGGCTATTATCTGTTAGACCTTTCGTGATCATAGGTCATTTTGCTTGCTTTGCTTTTCACGAAGAGATGACACGGAATGTTAGCATGCAGCCTCACAAACTGAAAGCTTGATAACTTTGCTGTAATTGCTTGCCAAAATTTAACAAAAAAATGTATATTTACTTAAATCAAAAACAGACAGGCAGTCATCTGTTGCAAATATTTGCTCAGCTTTGGCAATCTCAAGAATCTCATATCTTAGTTGCTCTGTTGTGGTCTGTCTGTTTATTTTTACTAAATAAGTCAATCTCGAATATATGACACTTCATTTGGCTAGTGAGAGCAAGGTTTTTTAAAAATGAGATCTTTATAAAGATAATCTTGAGAAAGTCATTTTTTCTGTTAAAGTAAATTGTGATAAGTATTTGTCTTCATTTTTATATTACCATGATCTGAGACAGATATATTGGTTTTTTTTTTTATTAATTTTACTCGCATTCTTAACTTATTCTGAGTATTTCTATTACAACTTGTTTTTTTTAAAAATATTTTGATATCAAATATTGTAGACAAAGAAGGCTTCGTGAGATCATTATTTTTTGGCCTCTTTTACTATTTGTTGTAAGGAGTAAACCCTGATATACAGTTGAGTCTGGTCATTTTTAAGTCACTGGGATAAGAAGAATCTACTTCAAATTATTTGAATAATCAGGATACACAGAAAAAGAGAAGCTATACCTATCAAGGGTGCAACTCTGGAGGTACCTTTGATTTCAAGGAGTAAAACTTAAAATGTGACTGAGTGCCAAGAACATTCTATTTTTAAAATGTGACTGAGTGCTAGGAACATTCTACTATAAACTGAAAGCTGAGCTAGCTGCTCTGTAGACCTTGCAAGCCGATGACAGGTGGGCTTCAAGGCATAGATGAAATTAGGCCTGCTCTGACCCAACACCGAGATTTATCCACTGCTTGTTGTGTCACTGCTCTTCTTTTGCAGTCTAGGAAACATTCATACCTGGGAATTAGGCTTTTCTCTTATCTCTTTCTTCCACTGGCTGCAGAACTCTTACCTGTAAATTATATCTGCCTTTGGTGTTGAAAAGCACTTTTCATGGTTACAAAGTGCAATTTGTGAACATGTGTGTTCAGACCATCTCCTTTACAGGCAGAAGTATATATATATATAGAGAGAGAGAGAGAGAGATAGAGAGAGAGAGATTTGACAGACTTTTAGACTCTATCAACTTGTCAATCAAGTTTGGCATTGAGTGTCTTTTATAGGTGTAATTTTTTTACAATTTTTTAAAAAATTATTTAAAAAAAAAAAAGAACTACTTACCAAATGTGATAAATAATGCTTTGGCATTTGCCATGTAACACTGCTCTTTATTGAATTGTTTTTTTTCTAACAAGGTCATCATTGCACATAATATTTTGTAATGACTTTTGAAAAGTTCATGACAATATTTTCTCCCTTAATAATTGTTTTTTTTTTAATGTTTTTTGCTTAATACAAATATGTTCTTAAAGTTAAAGACAGCAACCGTGTGCCATTCAACTCAGTGGGTGCTCTGCTTTATATCTTTCCTTTACACATGGGGTTCATTTTTTTATTGCAATCTTCCCATTAAGTTTACATTAAAAGCAACATGTTATTGCTAAAAAAAAATGTTGTGTATGTAATTTTAATTTACCTAAAGCTCTTTACTTTGGCATAATTTTTGTTTATTGTGTATTTAAACTCAATCTTTTTATAGAAATCCCAAGTTTCTATTTCTTCATGTGCTTTATTTTGGCTGCTGGTGTCATGCATTGGCGAAAAGGACACTTTCACAAGCCCAAGAGATGCTGCTTTTTTTCTTGTCTCAAGTCCAACCAATTTTCAAATTGAAAAAAAAATATGTATATTATATCATTTTTTGAGCAATAGCTTGTTACATGTTACATGAAGAGTAACAAGAAAAAAAATTAAATCATAGTGTGATAGATATGTATTTGATTAGCAGTTAAAATTTTTAAGGTGGAAGTGATTCACTTATTCTTTAATATTTTACAATATCTTGCAAAAATGCTATAAGTCTGTCATGGGAGGGTGAAGGCTACAACTGGTATGCTGGCCAGTTGGGAAGTAAAAAAATGTATTGCCAGCAAATCCGACTAACAAGGGACATTTTTTCTTTATAAACTGGGATACATTGCAGGCTTTGCCCAAAATGTGTCTTAAATTTGCTCAGCCTGCAGACTTTTTGATATTTTATGCTCCTATTCATGGCCATAAGTCATAAATTCATTTTCTTAATGAGAAAAATAATCCCTTGTCCTTCTTTTTTTATTCTGTAATCAAGTGTACACATGTTTAATGTGATTTTTTTTTTTAAGGAATGTAGAATTTTCTCTTGGTGTTCTTAAGATGGAAAGGTATTTTCAATATTGGTTTATGAAAATATTATTTCAAGTGGTTGTAAAACAAATTTGAATGGGAATTTCGAAAGTTAAATATGATAAAAAGCTGAGACAGATCATACAAATATTAGTCAGGCATCATCTGCCTTAGCAAAATGAGATACAATATCTCTGTTTCAGATTTAACCTTTACAAGATTGGCAACATTGTTAACTGTGTGTGAACTTTGTGGAGCACATGAGGCGTAACTTTTGTTTAAGATAAGTTCTTGAAAGGTTATTCCTACATGATACTAACATATCTGCCCCTTCTTTCTTGCCCTTTTTGTCAAAAGATTGTTTCAATGTAGGCGCCATGTATATAATGCGTATGCTATATATGTTAGAACAATTATAAAAAACCCTTGATATTTAAAGCGTGCATCTTATCTTATTGTTTTCTCTCCTTTTTTTCCCTGCATAACCAAAAAGCCTTACCAATTTTTTAAAAGTTTTTTTTTTGTGGGGGGGAAGAAGAGGTCTGACATCTTGAAAATCTTTTTTTTTTTTAATTTTATCAAAGCAATGAAAAGTAAATCATTTCTTCATATAAGTGCAAGGAAGTTTGATCGTCTTTTTGTTTTTGTTTTTGTTTTGCACCATCTTTGGTCTTACAATGAACTATTTATATTTATTTTTTATATGGTTCCATTTGCTTTGTATCATCATGAAGCGTACAAATTTTAGGGCTCTTTATTTTATTTGTAAGCTTAGTAAAGCGATTTTGCCATGTCTAAAAATGAGACGGATAATACAAAACTCATCAGTTAGTTTTTTAAGTTTTTTTTGGTAATTATGATCGGAAACGTTTTTTTTTTAAACTTAA
This sequence comes from Plakobranchus ocellatus, assembly GCA_019648995.1. Classification (NCBI taxonomy): domain Eukaryota; kingdom Metazoa; phylum Mollusca; class Gastropoda; family Plakobranchidae; genus Plakobranchus; species Plakobranchus ocellatus. The sequence continues at coordinate 921,806 of BLXT01000981.1, forward strand.
CTTAGTGGGATAATCATTCATTTTGATGCATTTGGTAAAAATTACACATTTTTACCCTGATTCACCTTAGCTTACAGTATAGAATTGTTTCCCAAATGAAAACAATAGTTTGTCATCCAAACGTTTTGTTTACATCTGCTATGAAAACTGGTTTGACTGGTTGGAGACGGAAGACAGGCTGTGAAGATTCTTTATCATCACCAGTTTAATTTTACTTGCGGAGGAGCACAAAAGATATTCAGTCATGAAAATTTCTTTATTGAATAAAAATCAAATTTTGTAAATTTATCATGTCATTTTAATCAACATTGATTCTCATTAGAAGCTTATTTATTTTCTTGCATCTTTATTTTATTTTTGAATTTTTAAAAAAATGGTGCATATCAAAAAATTTTGTTTCATCCTAAGTAAATGTTTAAAGTGAATAAAATATCACTCTGAAGTATGGTCCTGATCTTCTTTCATAAAGAGATGTTTACTGCACCTTTTTCATACTTATAAGTGTGCACAGTGTGAATAACATGCTTCAGCTTTAAAAGAGAATACAAGATTTGCCCTTAAAGATTTTTTTCTCGATTTTATTTCATATCTTATTTATAATGTTCTCGGTTATTTATTATTACAAGAATAAATAAGTAAGTCGGTCCCACGCTTAGTCCAAGCATCGGGGAACCAGGAGTAGGGTCCTGATTGTTCTTGGCATATGGTGGTTTGCCATTGCTTCCGTCGCCACCTTTACGTTTGCTGGGTCTTAAGAGACCTAGCTACCCATGTAGTGCTGGGTGGATACAGAGGAGCAATGAAAAATTGATTTGGCTTGGACTGGGATTTGAACCTCAAACTTTTGATTGGTAGCCAACTGCTCTACCAGATGAGCCACCGCTCCCCCTAATTACAAGAATACAGGGTGTTTTAATCCTTTTATGTGTGTGGCACCCTCTCTAACCCAGTGTTTAGTTAAGATTCAAGCTGGTTCTTTTCTTTTTAGCTGAGCCTTGGATAAGCAGATATGCAAATTAAAATATGTTGTCATTAAGTCAAAACATTAATCTACTTATAAGTGTTTAATGACATAGCCTTTGTTTTGCTAAAATTATACCTGATGATTATTTATATATAAAATTAAGAAACATATCGCAACTTTGCATTTTTTTTTTCTAAAAACCGAATTCCTTATTTTTCCATAGTCAATCATGTGAAATGGAAATGAACTTTTGTTTTTGTTTTTTTTTTAAGCTTAATACCTTAGTAAAATTGATAGTAATCATAAGAATAAATATGAAAAAAAAAGCCAACAATATTTTTTCAAATTGTTGACATAGTTTGCTTGTAAAGCAAAGCGATAGATAATTAATATCCAAAAACATAAGAAAAAAAAAACAAAGAAGCTACAGTGATGAAAAATATGTATTACATTTGTGCCGTTATTCTATCAGTTTATATTGTATTAGTCTCAAAAATGCACTTAATTGAAATCTTTTGCCTATCATTTTTACAATGTACCTATTGTAAAATCCAGTTATATGTCATACAGTGCAATAATTATAA
>BLXT01000981.1:923389-934326 GCA_019648995.1 Plakobranchus ocellatus
TATTTTTAAGATACCCTTTTGAAAATGCTGGCAATAGTGATATTTCTTGCTTTGTGCTATTTTTTTTTTTTTGCTCGTTTAAACTTTTGTTTTTTTAATTATCCTCAATGCTCATGTTTTGTTGCCTAAATCAAAAGGAATAAATTCAAATAAATCTATCTTCACTTTATGCTATGCCATGGTTTCCACTTGCCACTCATATCATCATACTCTTTGACTTCACCCTTAATAATTTTTACTTAAATAGTCATATATGGTTTCATGGTTTCAACATGAAGCAGGTGCTTTTTTTTTTTTTAATTTTTCTGCTGCTTACGCACATTTGTTATTTTCAATTTCAATTTCATTTGTCTGCTGTATAGACCAATTCATTAAATCAAAATATTACGATATTATTTGAAAACAAAACACCTTGGCTGGCCAATGGTGTTTATTTTTTTAGGAGTGACAGGCCTCTTTCCTACTTAAAACAGCTATATGTAATTTGTTTGCATGCATGTTTGCCTAATTGTGATTGTATTTTTAGTGTTTGTAAAGACTAATCATGTGCCTAATTTTTTTTCATATATTCAATATGTAATGTATTTTATGAAAATGTACTAACCCTAGATTTTAGTTCTGATTATGATCCAAATAGACAATAATATCAACAAATAACATGTTTTTTAATGTGATTATACATACACATTGTTTACATTTTTTGTTTATAAAGAATTTTTTTTTTTTTTTGTCTTGAGACCAGTCCCAGTGAGTGGAATGTCAAAATATTAATTTTGAGCTACAAATTTGTAACTTTTCTAATATTACATTTTTCCTTCTTCAAATTTCCTTCTGGATTAATTTGAAAACTTATTTCCTTAGACAGAGTCAGCCTTTAATTAATGCAAAGCATGTTATAGAGGCTTTCATACGTTTTGTCTCCAAATCAATCTAAATAATTTTTAAATTGTCGCAGTTGGAACAAATTTTGATCCCTGAAAAACACTGAAACTTCTTTCTGATGATTTTGCTATGGTAAAAGTGGATGGGCTTCGTCAATCATGAAACAAGATATGATGAGACTCTTGTGATTTTGGAAGAAAGCAAAGAAGAGAAAAAAAAAATTAAATTACTCCTATTTTGCTGAAAAGTTGGATAAGAGACATCCTACTCATAAGGAGTTGTTTCCACTCACACTGGTCTGTATTAATTTACAATGTGCATAATGTTTTTCCGTTCTCCTAGACAGGTTTCAGACCAATATTTTATGTATTGCTTACCATTTTAAACCCCTCTAATGCCAGAGATAATTACTGGAATAAATCAAACCCAGAGGTGAAAGTGTGGTATTTGGGAAAATTAGTGTGATGACAGCTGAGAAAATTTCTGCCTATTTATAGTTATAGCACCATTTTGACCTTGAATCACTAATGTCCGTATGTCTGTGAAGAGTTTGTAACAAAATTGAAAATTCACAGGTGTAATAGTGACAGTTACTAAAATTGTCTGAAAAAAAAATGAGACGGGTTTCATAAGGAACCACGAAAGGATTTTATATATTTTTGAGATGGAAATATAGTATTTCCAGACCTAAATTGTTGGTTTTTCTAAAAATGTTGAAAAAATATGAGACCTGAATTCAACCTGATTTTCTCAGAGTACCACACAAAATTGTTGTTTTTAGCTCAGAGATTTATTTGACATATATATGTTCCTGAGAATCTCTATAATTTCATACAAAAGTACTCAATTGAAATGTTTTATACTTTAAGATCTCGTGCAATATTTATAACTATCAGTTATATAAAACTTTTGTAGGAAACAATAAGGTGTATCTGTATTTTTTTTTTTAAAAGAACTAGACAAACAACTTTGTATTGTCATATTGCTTTATTGTACATATAGGATAATATTACTACATGATTATATAATGGCATACATTCACAGAGAGGGGCAACCAATTCTTCAGGTCATGTGACACCGTACAAACAAGTGCATGGCTTAACATGGCTACATTTGTAAACTAGTACAGAATTACTCTAGTATTGAGTTCTAGATGTAGAAAATGATCTCTAGAGTTTTTGATACCTTAAGATCTAGATCTTGTCTAGCTAAGTTGCTTGTTATAAATCTTGTGCATCCCCCCTTTTTTTGGTTAAGGTTGATATCTTGAAATTTCTTAGTTTATGAAATCATGGTTTAAACTAAATAAAAATTCCAGATCTCCAGTTTATGTCTGTATAGCCTCAATGTAAATCTAGATGTGCGTAACTGTAGGCCTACGGTATCTGTGAAAGGTTACCGTTGGCATTAACAATTAAATGGAGACAATAGTGGGATTGCCGACAGCAAAAATGTTTTAGTGTCTAACTTTCGCAGTGAAGTAAAATCTAGGTCCTAAATTTAGATGTTGAATTGAAGCTGCAGATGTTGGACATATAATTATCTGATCTGTGAAGTAAATAGTAGGCTCATAGTTTTTTTTTGACCAGGTCAGATTCATTTTTTGCATTGAAGAGAAATGGGGAAAGCTTATTTTTCCATAATTTTTTTTTATCTGCTAGGGAGTTAGAGCATCCAAAAAGCAGCTCAATCTTTGAACAAGACTATTATTAATTATTTAAAATAGCAGGTAGTAGAACAACTACTTTACAAATAATGTATAAGTTTAGTCTTTATTCCCTCAATCCAAGACTATGTCCTAGGGATGATAAACACTGCAGCCGCATGCAATGAAACGGTATGTCATGCGACTTCCCGATTCCGTGAATGTATGCCATTGACAATTTGTGCTTAAACTGTTGCTTTACAGATTACACAAATAAATATAAAGAACAAAAAAAAAAAATTGACATTGTCTTCCCTGATGATTGAATAGTTTTATGAGACTTACTAAAAACACAATAACATAATGGTGGCTTGATCTAGATGAATTTACACATACAGTAGACCACACCTAAACCGAAAACGGCTAAACCAAAAAGAATTTGAAGAGCTTTCTGTTTTTCCTATTATTCTTTGTTATTAAACATGCGGTAAACCGAAAGCCTTTGCTGCCTTACTATCGCTAAAGCGAATTAAAAACCAGAAAAGCCCAGTCACTGTCCAACCGACACATAAAAAAATCTTTTTTTTTTCTATTTTTGTACCCACCTTGCCCTTCCCTTTCTTTCTCGCATTATTCCATGCAAACCTAATACTGTTACCGGTACCTCACACTACAGACGGCCAGGCCCGATGTCTGGCTAGGTCTAGGTCTACTGCATACACCTGCCCATCCCTTCTCTTCCACTACTCAGTTAAGCAGCGGGGCCGTGCCAGACACTCCCCCCATGTCTACCGCTAAGCTAAGCAAACACTGTTACATCACAGCCGGTAATAAAGCCATCTCTTTTGTTGAGAACTTCAGTAGGGGAAAACATAGGTGATGATTAAATTGTAAAAGTAGAGACTTCAGGACCGGAAAACTTACTTAAGCAATGATGAAATTATGAAAGCTCTATTAGTCTACATCGATAACACTAAAAGGCGCAAGAACCTTTTAACTGAAAAGGAAATAGAAAGAGATAGAGAAATGGATAAAAAAGAGAGAAAGCTTCGTGGATAGGCCTGTTCATTCACATTGTGGTGTGACGATGGGAGAGATTGATTTAACTTAATATTTTGGAAGCTGGTCACTCCCCTTTATTAATCTTACTTATGCGCTATGCTTAAACCAAAATAGAAATCATACTCCCTAGAATTTCGGTTTAAACGTGTTCCACTGTATCTCATAAACGATGCAAGATAAGAAAATATTAAACATGAAATATGACGATTCAACGATCAAATTTGCTTTGGGCGATTGAAAAACAGGGACTCACGAGACAAATAGTTTTGCATTTTCAAATTATCTGTAAACACATATATGATTTTTATACAAGCACAATAAACTTAAATATGCATACATATTTCATGGAAATTGAGAGAGCAGGGAGGAAAAAAAAAGCATGCTGTTTGCTTTTAAAGAGATAATTACATATAGAAAAGGGAACGTTAATATAAAAAACTAAGAGAAATACTAGCAGTGCATTTCAAAAGCAAGATGGTTATACTTACAATCTTTATTTGATTCAAACAACAACAAAAATTGATGATAATAAAAAGTACTTTATGTCTAGTAATAACAGCAAATGGGCACTGATTTTTGTGTTACGTTTTGAATTATAAAAGAGCTGTTATACAAACAGCTATTTGTGAGCCATGCTGTGAAACCTGGATAAGACTAGGTTAAAGATGTATCGTAACTTTCTAAAGATTTTAGATGGGGGTTTTTTTTTGTGTTCTCTTAAACTATCATAAGTGGTGCTACCAATATTGCCTTATTCTGATTTTAGCAAAATAGGCAAAACCCATTTTTAAATACATCATTTCATGAATCATCATCTGTCTGGTACATAATTTTGTTTTAAGTGCTTGGCATTTTTTAAAAAATTAATAATTTCTAATATTGCTAGGCACTTTTTCATGATTACTAATTTCTAATATTGCTCAACTCAAGCTTATTTTGGGACTGCCAGTCATTCAACTTGCCTAATGCTAAGTCGGCCAGGACGAGTGACCATCCCCAGTACAACATTGCCTCAGGTTGCTGTTTACAAAAATGTGGGTGTAGCAGAGAAATGCCTGCAAAATATAAATGGTGTGAGAAATTTACTTATTTTATGCAGGGTAGAGGCAAACGATTTGAAACCATACATTTTTGGAAAGCTGAAACTCAGTGGCAGGTAATTAAGGGCATTGTTTACTAGTTGGATAAATTTTATTTTTTATGATCAGTTTTGATCACATAAACAAGAGAAAAATCCAAATTGAAGGGTGAACATTAGTTTTTAAATCGACAAAGTAAACAAATGAAAATAAATCTGTTTTCAGAAAAGTTCAACAGATATATTGAAGGTAAGAGAAAACATTAGAAAAAGAATATTTGATTCTATCAATGTAACACACCCAATAAACATCCAGGTGAAAGAAATATTAGCTATTCGAGTTTGCTATAGATATTGTGGACTTGTACTCAAAACTGAAATAGGGCTAGACCTACTAGACCTAGTAGTATAAGTATTTAAAAATCAAAGTCTACTAGATACATGGCTGTACCAATTTTGTTTCCAGAGCTACTTGAATACTATAGTATCCTAGACACACACCACACCTTCACCCTTGAGTCTCTCTTTTCCTTTCCGGCCATGCCAGCATCTCATAAGCAAGGCAAGCTTTTCTTGATAGTAAGATAGGAGACCAAGCAACAACAAAAAATGCAAAACAGAGAGCTTACACCATGGACAATATAGTTAACAAAGCTATATTTTAGAAAAAGGAGAAGTAGGTGAGAAGGTATTATTGTATAATTGTATAAGAAACAGGCAAAATAAGATGATCTGACCAAACAAGAAAACAATATTCAATCAGTTATTGTAAACATGATAGCATCGGTCTTAGGTATTTGCTCTAAAATTTGTATGACAATAATGGTTGGCCTATGTTTCATCACCAATATCAGTAACAGACCACACCCTATGTGTCTAGTTCACACACAGTGCCTCTTTTATTCACAATAACATAGCTTATTAATACTGTAAAATCCTTAAATAAGCTGCAAGTTCATTCGTTGATGTTTATGGAAACATCCATCAAATACATTTTAATTTTTATAATGACCAAGACAGGACAAAATATTCCACAGAAAGGATACCTAGACCCACTTGGCTTATGAGCCATCCGGACCCTTCTTGTTTTACTAGGCAGGGAACAAGTAGATAGGGCTATGTTGCAAAGTTCACACACACACATACACATAAACTTTGGCTTATGGGCTGACCCCAAGCTACCTGACTTACATAAGATTTTTCTCCATAAGCCCAAAAAATTAGTCAGACAATATTGGCAACACCATGATGATTTGCAAGATGGAAACAATTAGGTTCATTCTCAAGACATAGTATTTCTTGTTGCCTGAGCTACATGAATGCTCAATAACACCTTTGTGTTTTTTGTTGTTTTTTTCAGTCAGTATCCTACAATGCTCTGAATGTGTTAACCTTTACTAGGTATGAGTTGTGTCATTCACTTTGTTTATTTTGGGGCAAATTGATTGTTAGCAATTCTATCTAAATATTAAATTACAATTTGACCAGAAGGAAAGACAAAAAAATATATATATATACTTATATAATTGTTACATAGAGTTTATTTTTGACATTGAAAAAAGACATTTTTTGTACAAAACAAGGATAAAATCTAAAAAAAAAACCTGTAATTTCATTCCCATTCCAGGTACAAATCTGATCAAAATTATAAATGGGATGTAAAAGATAATCTATAACAAATATTACATCAATTTCACGCAACCAGAAAAAATGTTGATTCATTTCTAGTACAACTAATTGGAAAAATAGAAACAGTTTTTAAAGTCTTCAAAGAAAAAAAAAGCCTTTCAATTGTCAAGCTGCAAAAAAAGTTCACAATATTTCAATGTAAGGCACTCACCTGCTATTGATCATGCTTCCTTGCCGAAAACATTTTTTTTTTAAATTTTGAGTAAAATTTACTAGTTTGCCTTGACTCCAATATCTTTCTTCTTTTTCTCTCTTTATTTTTAAACAAAAACGCTTACAAATGCTACTATGCAATTGAAGTTTTCACAATGAACACAAATCTGCATGTGAGAAGACTTCGTAATTTTTTTTTTTAATTATTTGGCTTGAACAAAGTCAGATTCATATTATTCAAAGAATTTATATAGAAAAATATCTGTATCCGGGGAAATTCACATTAACCAAAAAGTTGGATTATCAAAATTCAGAGTAAGCAATAACAATAATATTATTTGCAAATACTTGTACAAAAAAAAAGGAAGAGAGTCCATTAATTATTCAGCATTTAATGTTTCCCTTGCAGCAGCTTCTGGTAATGGACAGCAGTTAAATGATCCTGTTTAGCAGCAGCATCCTCTAGCAGACCCTAAAATGGGTTTTAAAAAAGCAACAAACAAATTAATTTAATTACAGTATAGATTCGTTTCAGACTTAAGGGTATCAGGTTCAGGGTTTTTATTTCAGAGATAATCTGAACCACTCACATTTGAGCACAGATACAGATACAGGACATTTTGAAAGCACCATGGTTGATTTTTTGATTGCCATAATTTTCGAGTATCAGCACCTTTAAAACAAAATTTTCTGCCACAACTGCTGTTTCTTGAAAAAAAAAAAAGAAAAAAAATAGATGTTCAACAAATTGTCAAATCCACATTTCTGGGAACAAAATACAATATTTGTCAAAAATTAAAATACCTCAAATAAATATAAATATTTTTGCGACAATTGTTTTAAAATACTAAGTTAAATTATCTAGGTAGCATTGATAGCCAACCCTGATTTGCCATTCACAGGGGAAAAGACGGGAGATTTATTGAGGAGTGAAATTGACATTTACTATTTTTTATGAGTATGCTCAGCACACAAAGAAAAAAGAATATTAATTTAAGTCAATTACTGGCTTACTCATTTTCCAAAATACTTCTCAAAAGTTTGATTTTAAAACCACATTTTTGGGCTATGAACTCTTGAAAGTGCATTCTTCTTATCCCTTATTTTTCTGACCAAGAAATTTCTTTTACATAATCAGTAATGCCTGAATAATATCTTTATTTTTCATTTTAATCTAAAAAAAACTTATGCATGAAATGTGCATATTTTAATAAACAAAATGAAGGAAATTTGTCATAACCATACTATGTGGCCCTTGTTCACTCTTTTTTGATAGCTAAGGCTTCTGGACCCCATGAGACCTTTGTGCATAATGACAGGCCGTGCCTATGTAAACCTTAATATAATAAATGTGACCCATCCACACAAGTTAAACCAATCTAGCTGTAAAGCAACGTGGACGAAAAGGCTATAGATATTGAGAACAATTTATATCTTAGGAATATTTCTCAGGGATCACCATTTGTGATGTACACAAAACTTTTCTGATGCATCCAACTATCTTCAAATCCTTTGCTTTATATATAGCTGTTGAATCCTGACAAACAAATCATTTTGTGTGGATGGCTCACATAATGCGGTTTTTAGAAAATTTAAAGGTGATTTCTATTTTTCATAGGGCCACCAGCTCCTTAATTTATATACAGATTAAACATAATTATGTAAGAATTATTACTGCTCTTACAAAAAGTTGAAAAAAAAAGCCATTGCTACCTTCACCATCTGTTGATCAGTCTCTTTCTTGGAATCCCACAGAATTGACACAAGCTCTTGTCTTAATATGGAACTAAGATAGCCCAGCTCTGTGGCTGTATCCACTTGATCTAATGCTGTTGCTAGATAGTGTTTAGCCAGCCTTTCGAATTATAAGGAAAAGAGTTATTAAAAATTGCTATAAAATGTCATACAACAGTGCACTGAATTAAGCAAATGAATGACGTCAAAATTTCCATATTTATGATCTTTTAATGGGGAAAAGCCAAAGATGCAACAGATAAGGTGTGTTTCAAACCCATTTATCATTGTCAGATGTAGCCTGCTTTCACTCAGGAGTTATGAAAAAATGCATACGACAATTGACACAGCACTTTTAGATAACATTATGAGAGCTTTTTTACTTACACATGTTTTATTCATGCCAGAAGCATCTTAGAAAAATTTCCATTAAAAAAAACAAATTCACATCTTTCAAAAAAAATAACATGATTATTATGACATACGACAATTGATCTCCACCACTTTTCCCCCAACAACATTTAAATTTTTTTTGCACATTAAAAAAAAAAAAATAAATAAAATGATTAAGCTTTTTCCTACCTTTTGTTATCTGGTGTGAATTTCATAGTTCGCAAAGCTTGAAGCAATGACACAATTGGTGAATTCATCCCATTTTCTTTCAAAGACTTTACTGTATTCTCAAATGTACTTTCAGATGAAGGATTTTCCAGCTCCTGATTTAAAAAAAAAATGAGGGAAATTATGTAATTCATTTCATCAATCATAATCTTATGTTGAACAGCTGATTATACTCTAATCTAAATAAATAACGAAACAGTTAAAAGGCTCAGATTGCACAGATGAAAATGTAGAATCTTTCTCAAATATGTAATGGGGCCAGCAAAACCATGGCACATGGTGAAAATTTAAGATATTTCTATTTCCTAAATCTGCAGTGTTTTCTGAACATTATGTTTTTTGAATTTCTGTTGACATATCTTAATAAGAAGCTGAAATACTGCACTCTGAGGACAGAGAAACACATAAGTATAGAAATGAGAAAATTGTGTTTGAAGTTTTTGCTTTTATTTTCCATCAGTCTCTCTTTTTCTTTTGTTCATAAAGCAATAAAATTGATTTTGTTGCATCAGGATACATTTTAAGTCATTGTACATCAATAAACATTCAAAATAAATGTTTTTAAAAGTCATAAAGTTATCACTTGGTTTAATTGTACAATTTGTACAGGAAAAATTGATGAACGAAGTTATTCTCATCTTTAGAAACAAACCATTCCATAGATACTTTTGACAGCATAATTCAATTTCTAAAAATTGTAAGACACATAATTGGCTGTATTTTGCCTGTTATATACGCATCACTTCCCTTGTATTTCTCAACTGTTTTATTAATTATATGTGGTCTATTTATTTGAAGACTGGACATACAGTTTCATGGAAACTAAATCCAAACCTTGAGATCACCGCTCATGGTAGCTTGGATATATCATATCAATCAAACAAACTGGCTAAGACCAAAAGATTTCAGATAAGCCCCTTTCTCTTACCCTTTCAATTGACAAAAACTGAGTGCTTATCTCTCAAATTAAATCCATTTTTAAAAAAATGGTTTTTTGCTATTAAAAAAGCCTTTTGCAACTTGAAATGAAAAGATAAAAGGTTGTTACGATTTATAGGTACAGATTTATTTGAATTGGCAAATTAGTGGGGTAGATGACCCAGAGAATATAAAGACATAATTCACAGGAAAACCACTTTTTTAAAGAAAACGGACATAACATGACATCAAAAAAGGCCTTCAAAAACATCTTTAGACAAAAAAATAGTTAACTTTTTGAGTCATGAAAACTGAATAATTGAAGATTGGTTTTAAACAATAATATCAATTTCACTAGATATTGACCATGAAATCGCTGTATTGCCCGTAGCTCAAAATAAAGCCCAGCCACATGTGCCGTGTTTTTGCAGAACGCATCACATTTGTATTTTTCGAAGCTTGTGTTTGTTGTTTTCTCTAAATACTGCAATTACTCTTTCTTAACATGTAAAATTGTAATTTAAAACATACTTTATTTTGGCATATTATAGCAATTCAACAATTGAATAATTATAAATTTTCTTCAGCTGTAATCTGACTTCTAAACAATCCCTGCAAAATAAATTAAAAAAAAAAAGGTTGCCCTTACACTTACCATAAAACCTTTTGCTGCTTTCAAAGCAATTCTCTCTAGCAACACTTGCACTCTGTTGACCCTACAAAGTTATATATAGCATTAAAGATGTGTTTGAAAGGTAAAAGTAAAAAAAAAAGTATACAAAAACCGCACTGCCAGAAACATATAAATAAGTTTAAGGATCCTGAAGATGCAATGGTGGTTGAAGGAAATGAAATAAATGTAATAAAAGAGTACAACCACCAACTCAAACTTATAAGAACAAATTAAACAAAACAGATTATACATGACAATGTTTCGCCTTTAGGGCTTTATCAAGTAAAAAACATGACAATCACAAATAAAATGCTATAGATAGACACTTGCTAAGGAAACCATCATGACATAAAAAATAAGCTTAATGTTGAAAATGCATTATTTGAGATGAAAAAATCTGTAAATGAAGAGCATTCTTAGAGGGTGTGTGAAAAAAAAAAAAAAATAAATAAAATTAAAAAAAAAAATAAATAAATAAATAA
>BLXT01000981.1:934370-948863 GCA_019648995.1 Plakobranchus ocellatus
AAAAAAAAAAAAAAAAAAAAAAAAAAAATATATATATATATATATATATATATATATGCACATATACATAAAATATACACATATAAATATATAGAGGTATACACATGCACACATACATACATACATAAAAAAAAAAAAAAAAATATATATATATATATATACATATATGTATATATATATTATATAGAGAGAGAAATACATAGAATATCAATACACATACATGCAAATATATATGCATATACATCTACATGTGTATACAATTAAAGCATGTGTATTGTATTGTATGAACTATATTTGTGAATAATTAATTGTCTAATCCATAATTCTCTCTCTCTCTCTCTCTCTCTCTCTCTCTCTCTCTCTCTCTCTCTCTCTCTCTCTCTCATTCGCTAAATTGAACCCTCTCAAATAATTGAATAATATTGACGAGTTCAAGTTGAGCAGATAGGTAAAGAAAGGGACAATTTAAATTTCTTAAAGTAACAGGGTATTGTATCAGTTTATATCAATACAAAATTATAGAAACTAGTCTATCAGGCCACAGGTGAGAGGTAAATTGTTGTGTCGAAAACGAATGGCGTAAATCTATGGAAAAAGTTGACTGTTCATTTATATTCAGCCCTTGTGGTTCTGTTGTTTTTAAAGCGTGAATCCAAAACGTTTCTCAATTGAGTCTGCGGATGGTGTCAGAGTGTGGTAGGTGATTGATAGCGATAATATTGAGGTGTTGGATGTTATGATCAATAAGGTTGACCTTATAAATTTGAGTTGGTGGTTGTACTCTTTTGCTATATTTGAAAGGTAGCCGATGGCTTTTGCGGCACTAGTTACATAATTGTTTAGTTGTGATACTAAGGGTTTGTTTAGAAAATTGTGCTTGAGTGCAGACAACCAAATTCTCTGTGTAATGATAAAAAAATACATGGATTACCAGAGTACACATACAAGAAACAAACCATTCAGAAATGAATGCAAAAAAATACACCTGCAAAGTGAAAAATGTCAAACCCTTTCTATTAATACTAAATTTACTTCAGTCAATAAAGCCTACTCAAGTTTTTTTTTTGTATGAATCATATACATATGATCTTAATCCATCCTGGCAAAACTGACAAAACTTTCGCAACATTTTGGCTTCAAATCTGTATGTATCTTTTGAAACTTTTAGAAACTAAGGTGTGTGTTTGTGTGTGTTTTGGTGGGTGGGTGAATGGGATTATCAATATTGAACATCAAATCTCAACCAGACAAAATAAGTTTTGAGAAGATTACTCACTCGCTATGCAAAGTGCTACTTTCAATGGCTGCACTCAAAAGAGATATTGCTTTTTCTGTGCCTTTCTCGATTTGTTGTAGAGAATTGTCAATCTATGAAAGCAAAAAGCAACACATAAAAGAAATTTAAGTTATGCTGTGCTAAAGAGACATTTTTTTTTAAAGGTATAATTTGGCAGGAGTCAGCTATATATGGATTTAAAAATGTAACCAAAATGTAAAATAGAGTGCTTAAATGGCCATACTTACCAAAAAAGACAACCTGTGTAAGCCATTTTCAGCCTTCATATCTGTGATAAACGAATGTGGTTCACTAGATAACAATTGGGTCATAACTTTCCTGAAATCCTCAGTGCCTGAAAACTACAAGGTGAAGAAAAAGTTGTACCATGAAAAAAAAAAGGATAGTATTTTATCCAGCTATTATAACATGATTTTTTTAAAAAGCAGGCCATTCTATATCAGATTTCTATTTATCAACTTTACAAAAGTAATATCAGAATACTATGAAGTTAGAGCTATCCTAAAAATATATATTTTTGTAAGTTACAATAATTGATTTGGATAGATAAGGTATAAATTCTAAAGATTGAGCTGAATGAAGTATAAATGTATGGTAAATGAAGAGAACGAGTACAATCTTCAAAATTATAAGATAAGGTACCAAAAAATTTGCCCAAGCTTTCATTACATGATACAATCAAATCATTGACAGCAACAAAAGTCACAATTATGATCAGAGGAAATATATTTTAAAAAACAATAATAACCTTTATTCAAAAGTTTTAATGGAAATATTGAAAAATATATACACAAATAGTGAAAAGAGATGAATTTTAAAAACATATTGAAATAAACAATATCAGGCCAAATGAATTCAAAAGAAAAAGTTGGGGATAAAAGATGAAAAAAAAAGAAGTAAGGCAGAAAGACAGTAGCGACAGAATAACAGAACCTAATCATAAAAGGAATTGGGAGAGGGTAAAGTGTCATAAACATGATACGTAGATATAGATATATACAGAGAAGTTGCATATAAGTAAGGTAAAATTGAAATAAAAGATTGCAATACTGTGCGAATTGACACACACAGAGAAAAAAAAACCAAATCTCTACCCCAAAAAGCATTATTTGTACAGATTGTTGCTATAACAAGCATAAATATATAATCATTATTTGGAAAATTTTATAAAATAAATATAAGCTCAGCCAGATTTCTACAATGTTCAACTGTTGTTTCTGGTTTTATTTATTTATTATTTTTTTTGTGCATGTGTTTTTTGCTCAGTGTCATAAACATTTCCAAATCATTTCTTTCACTGAAAATGGTTTAGCAACTGTAGGTAAACGTTTGCAGTAAGAGTTTTGAAAAGGCATCCCTTTTTTTTTTAAATTTCCAATTGCTTCATTTTTCAGATCATTGAAAGGGTCATTTTTTTTATGTTGTTTTGTTTGTCTTATTCAAGACGAGTACATTTTTTACAAAGAAAAAAACAACCTTCAATGGATGCTTCAAGATTTTTTTCTATAAATAAAAAACCCCCACAAATTTTGCAGTGTGTAAACATTTGATCTAAGTGGATCATGTCACATAAAAGGTTAAATTTTTGTTGCAAAGACCTACTATATTTTTATTGATACTTATTTCTACTTTTTTTGTTTCAAATTCTGCCAACGTATTATGTAAAAACAGTCCTCCAAAATATTTTTAAACTTCAACAATTTTTTTAAAAAGTGGAAATTTCTGTTTTTCTTAACATCCTAAAATGGTAAAAATAAGTTAACTTCAAATAAAAGAAAAATACCTTGTGATGATCCTCTTGAAATTGCTTCAAATAGTTTTCTGCAACATCAATTTTGTCTTGTAAAACTGAGTTTATCACGAGATGTTGAAGACACCAGCTATGAAGTGAATCACTTACAGATTCTGAAGCAAAAAATAATAAATGCCAGTGCACAGTTAAAAACAAGCAGATAGCAGTGCTATAAGGACATCAAAGCATTTTAAATAGAATGTTTTCTCTCATGTGCCTTTGAGACAGCAAATCAACGTTATTCATTTAAAAACAATTTTTATTGCAGAATAAAAGATGGTATGAAACTCAAAGAAACAATAATACAATCAAAACTATCATCACCATCAACAAAACCATCTTCTACATTCCAAGCAATATCCTTGTCTGAATCCTCATCGTCTTATCATCAACATCACATTCTGTAAAACAACAGACTTTGTTAGATTTATTTGTAAAGTACTAACTTCTAAAAATCTACTTTTGAGATTTAGGGACTCACCATTTAAGTAAAAACTGTGTAAGAGGCTTTCCTCAAATTTGAACAAATCTGACTTTCCATACAACGCCCTTTGAATTCTAGCTTCAGCATGTACAGCACAGGATAGGGTGGCTTGGGCAGAGATACAGCCTGCATGGGCATTGCAGACAAGAAAAAGATGAATAAAATAACAAGGCTTATGTGGAGGTATGATACCAATATCTTTCCCTCCCTAGGCAATGCTATTAAATGCTTTTAAATGTTTTTTTTGTTTTTTGTTTTGTTTTTTGTCTTTTTTTTACTGTCTCCTCGAATTGTTGTTTTGAAGAAGTACATTGTATCACAGTGCCTGTCATTGACCAAACTGCTAATCAATCAAACTGCAATAGCATAAATGCCGAGTTTTTCTTAAAACTACATGTGTTCAAAATTTCAAACAGGTGAGAATATTTCAGGTGCATGAAAAAAATGCACAATTACAACTCATGCTTATGTGCCCACATATTCACATCTAGTGATCACATTTTGTTCTTATGGGAAAAAATTTATGTATCGAACAAGAAAAACAAATAGAAGCCTATTACTGCCCTTTATCAATAAACTTACAGTCAAATACCGTGCATAAAGCTAAATAAAGTATAGCAAAATTTTTGTCCTCAAGTATTATTGCATGGCAGCTTAAATCATACGGTCATAATCAAAAGTCGATAGCAAAATTATTGGGAAAAAACAAAAATCCCCCAAAAAATACAAAACTTATTTCCAGGAATAACTTTAACTGATAAACTTAAATTTTAAAAAATGGACTTATATTCTAAATCTTGTTCATGCGAGCACTAGGACTATGTTTTAACATGAACCAATCAGTCAACTCAGGGAACAGACCATTTTACCTGGATTTTGATGAAAGGCCTTCTGAGCATTTTTTAAGGCATTGCCATTACTGTTTATGGTGCTGTGATGTCCTGCAGATAGCTGCCCCAGACTTTGCAGCATTCTCTGATTTGCCATCTAAGAAGAGAAATTGGTCGATTTAAGGAGAAAACAATTCTTTCAAAATACACTGGGAAGAAAAATTATATATACAATTTTTCAAAATATGAATCTAAGGTTTCTTATTTGAGTTAATTTTTTTTTTATTTTTAATCTTTACAATTTATGCTCCTTAAAACAAGCTTTGCTAATCATTAATATGCAACTTTGCAAAATCACATAGTACTCTAAACTTAGTTTCCTATATTGTGACTGAAAAATGAGACAAAGCATATCTTTAAACAATATACTATAAAGCAATATATATTTTTAAACTTGGTGTTACCTGCACTGCCATTTCAAAAACAGCTCTCCTCATTGCCTCAAGGCTAGTGTTTTCATGTTCATTTTCATAAATCTTTCCAACTCTGTCTTTTGTTATATTATTCGAGTTGATATTTTTAATTATACCAAAAATGCCTAAGACTGAGCCTTATAGAAGACTTGATAAGAGATTCTGTGATTCTATACAATTATGTTATTGGCAATATTAATTTCTGTGAGTGAAATGAACAAATAACTAAATTCTTTTAAAAAAATTAAAATCCCCCATTTCAGCCACACAAATGTTTATCTGTGTTTTCACATTCTATATATCTGATACATATCAGTCAAATAGTTGTACATGCTTGAAATGCTTTGGAAACCTTTTAAATCTGATCTACAGAAAAGAACTATTCATTTAAATCACCAAGACTGTACTCATTATTTCACAGCCACAAATTTATTGTTTTTCCCCATTAAAATCAACTTTCTAGAAGAAAAATGCAGCTTAAGTTGATGTATTATGACTAGATATTGTGGTTTTAATTTCCTTTTATAGCAATCCTTCTGTATTCTTGATCAAAATGAGTTGATATCCATTATGAAGCCTGTTATTTGTGTTTCAATTTAGATATTTTTACCTCAAAATGTTTGTCTGAAGCAGTCTGAACTGAGCACTAGAGCTAGAACAATAGAACATATGACTTGATATTGCCTTGTTTGTTTGTGCATAAAGCTTGATCACTGCAGGTGATCTTAGACTTTAAGGTCCTTATTAGGCCAGAGCCTCAGTGATGGGCTTCTGACTCTTAAAGCTCTCATAGATTTCAAATGGTTTTACCAGTGATTAGGCCACAAAACTCTACAACTTTCGGGAAAATGTCTTTTTTTTTCCCATTTCAATTAAAAAAAAAAAAAAATAGTAAACAAACCTCTGCAACAAAAGAGCTGTTAGCTATTGAGGCTGTAGCATATTCTGTAACGGCTGCTCCTTCAGTCTCACTCATAGACAGAGTAATCCTTGCAAGAAGAGACCATACTGTGGCATCTTCTGGATTGGTCTTCAGATACTCTTCTAGTCTCTCTTTACCAGCTTTATGATCTCCCTGATGAATGCAATATTCCAGATAATATCCATATTATGCAATGAAGCCTTCCCTCTATCCCACTGGGCCTGATTACATTAATTTTGAAATATGTTTTATGCCAAAAAATAAAAACTATGTTAGCTCTTCAATTTCTTAAACTTAATAACATAAAAATACAGACAAGGTTATATTGTAAACTTTTAATACCAATATCGCATTGGTGTTTTTACTTTAATATTTTCAGAGAAATTTTCTGTGGTTTTCAATTTCCCCTTACAGCAATCCTGCTGTATTCTTGATCAAGGTAGGTTAAATATCTTGATATGCAGTATAAGATTTGTTATTTGTTTTTCCTCATATGTTTAAGTCAAAATGATTGGTCTGAATCGATCTGAACTAAGTGCTAGAGCTAAAACATATAAAACTTTTATAGATAGCAGCAAGACAAATTTTAAAGACCATAAACTGTATATTGACCATTTTTAAATTTTAAATGAAGAAGAAACTTATTGTTTGCATGGTAAAATGTGAGATTTTGTGGCATTTCTACCAAACAACTTACAATAATAATTTTTTATCACCAGTACCTCTAACAAATACTTGTAGAATTCTAAAAACAAAGTATCTTTTCTCTTTGGTGTGGCATCTGCTCTTTTATAAAGCTCATCCAGTACTGCTGTTGCCAATGTTATGTCCTTTTGCAAAAGTCCCAGAGAACAGAGGGCAAATAATCCATTCAATGAAGGTTGAGGTGATTGAAACCTTGAATAAGAAAATTCAGAGTCATAAAAAGGAACAATTAATACACCGAGAGAGAGTTAATAATAAAATTTAGAGAATCATATTTGCAAGCAGCGAACACAAAAAGGAAGAATCAATAAAGAGAAAAGAGAGTTAATACTTCTTGGGTTCAGAACTCCTGGTTTTTTTTTAAACTAAAAATAAACTTTCTGATCTTTCATACTGTGGAAAAAAAAACAAAAAACAAAAGCCTACAACAACAACAACAAAAAGAGAGAATTAATAAAGAGAAATGAGGCTTAATATTTCTTGAATTCAGAAGTCTTCTTTCTCTAACGGAAAAAAAAAAGGGTTCTTGCATTTGAACAAGATCAAACGCCTGATGTTCACAAATAATGTCTTGATTACAAAATAATATAAAAGCTGATGAAGAAGATTAATAAACAAAATTTCTGTATTATTTCAGTCATCCTGCAGATGTTCTTACCTAAAAAAGCAAATTCAGCAACAATCTGGTCATGGAAAGTGAAAGAGAAGTCTTTGAAAACTGAATTTGACCTCTCTGAAAATGCTAAAAATTGACATTCCCTGTGTTTCCCTTGCACCCATCAAATATAAAAGCTGATGAAGAAGAGTAGTAATTTAATATTTAAAGAAAAAGTATATAAATAACCCTCCTTCCCCTCCCAAAAAAAAGGAATCGCTGAAGCAAAAAAGGGACTGGAAGAAATGACAAATATGAAGAAAACGTCCTTTTAATCCGTTAACCTTTGGAAACAGGGTGGACTTGATTTTAAGTTAGCATGGTTTGTTCAGTGTAAAGAACAAGATGTTGAAGACATGTTCAGTATGATTTGTCAAGTGCATTGAAATGTACAATCCATGACTTTTTTCACTGCAAAGGCTATTAAAGCATCCAATTTATAAAAAGTAAACAGTTCTTTTTTCTTCTTCTTCATTTGATACTATATGTAAAGCAAAAAATAAATATGGCAAGGGGGAGAGGAATAAAAAGATTTTGCTACTTTTTTTCATGAAATATTTATGCATTAATTATGCAATTTACAATTTCTTGCAAGATTAAGATAAAAATAATAACAATAATTTTCCTACTTTCTTAAAATTGAGCTACTTAATGCAACAATGAAAACTTGCTGGACTTTAATGATATCGAATAGTTATAAAGTGAGATTTCCACCTACCCATCAAACAAGTAAGACTTGGCAGAAGAAAAATCTCCTCTCATGAAGGCAGCCATGCCCAGCACAGCATATATTTGAGATTTCAGAGGACCATCTTCAGCTAAATTTAAGGCATTATGGTAAACTAAAGGATAAAAAAAAGGAAAATAAAAAATCCAATGTAATTTCCAAGCAAATAAAGAAACAGACATTATTCAAAAGTATACATTTACTCTGCAGGCTTCTTTTGCTAAGGCGCCATAAGCTATTCAATCAGGGTCTTGCACTGATATCTACCACCCAATATATATATATATATATATATATCTCAGCATTTCAAGTCTATGTAGGAAGTACAAATGCAGTCTATTGTGGAACTGAACAATATTACCAACAGCTCCCATGGTATAGTTCTTAAATAGTTTTTAGTTTTCTTCATCTTTAGGTGCCCTGTATATAACAAACATTGACAATCATGTTCTTCCTCAAACCTGTTCTCCATTATCCTTATAAGCTGTTGTTGTTACCATTAACAGAAGTAAAAAAAAAAAATGTACAAATACCACACTTTCAAAAACAAATGAGTTTAAGGATCTTGACGATGCAATAGGGGTTGAGGGATATGAAATTAATATAGTAAAAGAATACACTCACCAACACAAACTTGTTTGAACAAATTAAACAACACAGAATATATGTATGAGCGTTTTGTCCTTTCAGCTTTATCAATTTAATCAACCACTGACTCAAACTTGTTTGAACAAATTAGAAAACACAGAGTATATGTACAAGTGTTTTGCTTTTGAGGCTTTATCTAACCAAAATAAATTGATAAAGGCTCTTTGAAGCATCAACCATATTTTAACTATGAGTATGCATCAAGTTGGTCGAGGCTGAACAAAACAAATTATAAGACTTTTTAAACTTTTACCTATATTGTAAAAATGAATTGTAATTGTAACTGAAGTTTACATAATTTTAAAACTAACTCTTTAAAAAGATTTCAATATTGTAAAAAAAATAAGTACAAAACACAAAAAAAAAAATTTGCACAAATCACCTCTCAAACTATCTTCTAGTCTGTCACTGCACAGGAGGGCTAAACCAAACGTACACATATGCTCCAAGTTTGTACCTAAGTCACACTGCTCATACTGCTGCACGCATTCAGCATATTTCTTTTGTTTACTGAAAAAAAAATATTGACAGAAAACATGTCAATCTGATTAAGTATTGAACATTATATATTTAGTGCTTTGAATTTTTGTACATTTTTCTTCTGTTAACAATACTTACAAATGATTTTGAATTTAATAAATGATACTACATTTAATAAAACATAAATATTGGAACACTTGTGCATAACATTATGCTGCACTTGGTTAATGAGGCATGTTTTGTTGTTGCCATCCTTCCACTTTTTTTTGTTATCACCAATTGTATGCCTACCTATTGTACTTGATGGGATTTTTTATGTACTGTTTGAGTGCAGATTTTTTAACACTTATAGCCACAAGGATTTTCTACATCTTTTTGACGGTAGTGAGCGATAATGACTTGATTTATTCTATATATTTGCCACAGAAAACAAGCCTTTTAAGAGGAAATTTTTTTACATTGCCAGGGTGAACAAAACATCTAAGAGCTCAAAATTCCAGAAAGTGTCAGATGGACGAAAAATCTAAGAGGCGAAAAATTCTGAAATAACAGGGATATACATAAAAGCATGAATGAAGAGATTAAAGACATCTATGTGTTGGTTGCTATAGTTTATTTTGAGATTTGCTGCAGTTCACAAATTTAGCAAATGTCTAGTCAAGTACTTGATACTGTCTCCGAGCACTGGGGGTCTCAATCTATGTGATGGTTCAGCGTAGAACTCTAAATGTAAATGATAAAATAATCATTTGTATTGTATTAGCAGTTATATAATCCTGGACAGCGTTATGGAAGTTTATGTACATTTCAAGAAGACTGTTCATCATGAATTTGTAAGCTGGCAATGGGATGTTTGAAGGAAGTGGCTAGTGCATTGGCTGTGAAGTCATGTAAAGGACACTGTCATTATATGCCATAAAGCTATATTGCAACTCACCACAAAACTCTTGACAAGTTCAATCGAACAGTGTTTAGCTCTTGCTGTTTGTCACTTTCTATCTCAAGAACAGTTAAGGCCCTGAAAAATAGATTTAGTGGTAATGTCTTCTAGCAGCATTCTTTAACAGATGGCTGGCTTGCAGAAGTTGTAAAAAAATGCAATGAGGTTATTTGCAACTTTTACTCTCTCAAGTTTGATCAAAAGACAACCATGGTGCATACAAATCTTTTTAATTCATTTATTTTGATCAAGAGAAATTTCAGAACAGCAATTTAGTTTCCACGGTTATTTAGATCTACATCAGAGATTTTGCAAGCTCTCTCAACAATCTCATAGTGCTCTCCTTTATATCCATCGCCCAAAGCTTCTAGAAAATAATAGTTTTATAATCCAACTACTTATTTGGTCAATAGACCACAAACAACATCTTCTAGAATCTACCCCTCTTATGTGATCAAAGTTAGCTAAGAGTATTGACCAATTAAATATCTCTTTTATCATTTAAAAAACATAAACATATCCAGAACCTTCTAGTTGTAGCCAACACTCCTAACTAGTCACTAGGTGACAAATTTAACAATTTCCCATTAACAATGTTCTCAAAACTTCGAGAATCTACCAGTTCTAGAAATCCCTAGACCTACAAATGTAAACAAAGCTAAAACATAATAGCACTGTTAAACTAAAATTGGCTAGCAGGCCTGGATAACAACCTAGAGCATAAAATCAGCCATTCCGAGTCTATATCCAGAGCTAGATTAGATTTAATGCACAGCAACAAAATGTCACACTTACTTTTTAAAAGCTGCAATAGAAGAAAGAAAGAGACACTGATGTTCAAATAGCAATCCTTGCATATTCAAGGCAGTGCCATCACTTTTCACTCGCGCTTAAAAAAAAAATTGAAAGAAAAATAATCTGCCGAGTATAATCTTATTGAAAGTGCTTTAAAAAAATTGTCTATTAATCATTCAAAGCTCAATGGTTTTTAAATGCCTAATGGCATATAAGAGTCTTGAAAAAATACTGGAAGGAACTGAAGTCAAAAAAGCAATTTAGTTGCCTTATTTTTCTCTTCAGCATAAAAATATGTGAAGAAGGAGATAAGAGAGGTTTTGCTTATAATGAATATTGATCTGTTGGATTTAACTTTTTAGACCTAATTTCTACCTTATTTCTGATTACATATACATCATAATATCTGCAATATGAGAAAAGGATTTTGGTCTAGATCCATGCAGTAGCTTATTTTTTTAAGAGCCAAACTTGTAAACATTTCATCCCTAATTTTCCACTGTAAATTTATAACATGAAGCAAAACTTGAACATCCATCATACACAATGTGCAAATCAATGATATATTTGAATGATTGTATTATTATTATATTCCAAGTCTACAAAGATAACATGTAAAAATTTAGATCTAAGGTCTAGAATCATCAGGAGCTATCTTGATTGTTGAGTTTATGACAAAAGTTGCAACAAAAAAAAAAAAAAACCTCTAATCTTCAAAGGAAGGTTTATATGGTATCTATGAATCCCCCTTGGCTTGCAAAATATGGTGCTTATCAATCTTTCAGAGATTGGAAGGCACCCACCTGGATCTAACTCAGGCATGACAATATGTCTCATATCCTGCTCAGACCCGATTTTTTCATTAGTTCATTACTTTGCTGGTTTTCTTTAAAAAAAAAATACAAAGAAAGTGTTTCCATGACACATTTTAATTTTAGAATATTTTGATTGATGAAGCCATGAGACAGGACATACCTATGAGAATAATTATTCCTTTCTAATGTGTCCAATGAGATTCCATTCCCCACCTTTTCTTTTTATCTTGCTCTTGCTAGCTTGCCTCAAAGATACAGGTACTTTACAAATGTCAATTTCACTCACTTGTATATCTGGCCAGGGCATCACTAGCAGCAGGCAAGGCTGCCATCTGCTTTATACAGTACTGGAATAGAGCTGAGTCTTTTTTACTGTTGTCAGACAACACAGACAAAACCCACTGGCCATAGCTGATGGCACTTTCAACCTGGATTGTTTGAGAAATAGATAATTGAAGAGACTTTAATTATCCGATACAAGATACGAGGAGGCAGGAACTTCAAAAAGGCCACACAAAAAATTGCCCATACACAGAATTGACTCAAAAAGTCTTTAAATTTGTCATACATTGCATTGTAAAGATTAAGATTTCTTTTTGTTTAGATAAATATTTTAATTTACCTTTGTAAACATTGAGTAAAATAAAAGAGCCCTACAAATATATATTTAAAAAGCAGAGAGGAAAATCATGAGCAAATTTGATTCATAAACTCAGATGAGCAATTCAGACTCACATGAAAACCAAGCTCAGTCGTGTGTCGAAATAGGTCCATAGTCTCCTCGTGTCCAACCATTTCAGCAATTAAAGCCTGATAAATACACAAACAAAAGCATTTACAATCACTGACATAAATCCATCTTAATCTGGTCTTATTTAAAAGAACCACAAATTCTACTGTTTGAAAAAAAATTGTTTTAATTAACTTAATAAAAACATCTTGAAGCCAGTCTTAATCAGTCAAGCATTGCCCTGAATTGTTTTGAGAGAAAAAAGATTTTCATTCTTTACAATGCTTTTTTTTTTCTTTAAAGTTTTACGCTTATATGCATTAGCGTAAATTCAATACAATATCATGACATTTTCACAAATGCAAAGTTTTCATAAAGAAATGTTGGGCTATATTGGTAATTTAAAATATGTAAAATGATGTGTCACTCATTTAAAGTGGTTGCAAGAGAAATTTACTTTAACAATCTTAGTTGTATTAAGATTATTACCTTAGTGTGCAATATAAATGATTTATGAATAAGTATATTATAAATCTAAATTTATTGCCTTTTTTCAATTACCTGACCAATCCAACACTCAATATATGTAGGATCAATACTCTGGGCTGCGGTGAAAGCATTGTGAGCCAACTGTGGAAAGAAATTTTATTTGTATATCTGTATGATCAAAATGAAAGATAACAATTTGGAGGAAAATTGCATGGAATTACATTTGATAATTAAGAAAGTTAAAGAAGAAGCCAAAATTAATATCCAGTGATCAATAAAGATCCTTGGCATTTCATGAGCACAAAATAACCAAGAGTAGAATCCTGATTTTCTTTAGGCATATAGATTGTGACAAAGGTTGCCATTTCTTCCCTGACCCCTGTATTTTCATTAAGATTCAAATGGTACTGGCAGACACAAGGTTGCATGTAAAATTGCTATGCCTGAGCTGTGAACAGAATTTGCAACCTCATACATAGAATCAAATACCCTACTGATTAAGCTTCAGAGCATTATAAACTGAAAACACATTATCACCTTTACTTCCCCTTTATCCAAGTACAATGCTCCAAGATTGGTCCATGCTGTGACATTCTGGATGAAGAGAATGTAGTTGTTTTTTTATTTAATTCATATGCAATAATATTTTGGTGACAAATGAAAAAAATAAACAGTTTCAAATTCTATATTGAAAAAAAGACTAAATTATGTGATAGCTGAAAAACTCAAATTTACCAACAAAATTTACTTTTATGAGATGTGACGAATTCCCAAAGGAAGAGGGATAAACGAGAATATTTGGTTGATCAATATTTTGGCAAACTTTATTTACATAAAAACAGTACTTGTGGATCTTGTCTGGCATGAATTGTTTACATAATATTGACCTAATTTGCCTGAGCATTAATCATATGTAGTTTTTTCTGGAATCTGTGGATGATGGGTATAAAAAGATGGTTGAGAGATTGTTGAAGAGATCGCTGTGAGATAGACTACAGATGTCAATGAATTTGTAGATTTATAGAATCTTGAAAGTTATTTTGCAGCTCTGAAATAGTTCTTAACTTAAATTAATAAAATTTGAGATCTATAAATAAAAGTGCTCTTTTATTCATAGAACACAAATTTTATTAATTTGTTGGCTTTGTTGGCTTTAAGTTAACAAAGCCATTCATGACATAAGAGTAGACAAAAGAATCCACAAAAAAAAACATATCAGAAATAAAAGACTTTGCTGTGTCACTAAAAGAAACAGAATTTTCGTGACATAAGCGTTATAAATGAAAATGGAGAAATCATGATTCCTCACAGTTTTTAGCAAGTATCTCTCATAATATTGTAAAATTATATGACATCTATGAGGGTCACTTTCAAGGATATACATAAACATTTTTCTAAGGCTGTCCAAAAATGTGTAATTTTGAGGTATCACTACACTTTTGCAAAAAGAAAAAAAAAAATATTGGACTCACATTGCTATCACATTCGATAGACTTGATAAAACAGTGCTGGGCTAAGGCTGGTTTGTGGAAAACTGAAGGATAAAAAAATGAAGTTAATGCACATGTCAAGGAAATTACTAAAATGTATTTGACTCACTGATTAAAGGAAAGGCCACACATGATGGTGAAAAACATTTTTTTAAAAATTTGATTAGTTATGTTTTTTAAGTTTCTTTTCTTCTTTTTTTTTTGCTGGGGGAGGGGGGGGG
>BLXT01000981.1:948876-966116 GCA_019648995.1 Plakobranchus ocellatus
GGGGGGGGGGGGGGGGTTGTTGTTCTGTTTTTTTTCCCTTGAACATATGCACTAATGTCAACTTTTTGTCAAATGCTTTTTGCTGCTTTGCTGAATAGGATGAGCAATTTTCTTTTTAACAGATGCATAAAAGAGACAAATGTGTAAGAGTAAAAATTACACAAAGTGTTAAAAGTTTAACTTGATTACAATGTTGAGCTGGTCAAAGCAATTCAAATGGATAAGAAAAAAGGTAAAGTTTATTTTATAGAATTACAGCAATGCAAAACCTAGTAATCTGAAGCTGTGACACCAGCTACAAATAATACAACCAATTTGAGTTAATTACTCACTTTTAGAGCTAGCTATAACCCCCAAAGCATTCCAATGCTTCCATTCCTTGGGCTCAAAAGAGATAGCCTTCTTTATGACTTTACTTGACTTGTTGATAAGGCTTAAACAATTGTCAAGATTTCTATCAGTGCTGTGACAAGTCTGACTCTGGTAAAAGAGGTTAACTCCCAGGTCATGCCAAAGTGACCCACTTTCTGGCAAAATCTTTAGGGCTTGGCTGTAACTCCTAAAAGTAGAAAAAACAAAAAACAAAACAAAAGGTAGCACTTGATTTAGATGCCCCCCCCCCCAAAAAAAAAATAAATAAATAAATAAATAAAAATTGAAAATTTAAGACAAATCAGATTATTTTCCACATCAAGGAGTACCATTTTCTTTTAAAATAAACCTTCCTACACTTATTGAAAATTTTTTAGATATGGGAAAATGATATGTTCATTCGGTGACATTGTATGAATTGATAAGACTCATACTTGTATACACCAATAATTTCCCACTGAAAAGAAAATGTCTGCTTCAGGAAATAAGAGTGATTGTTGATAGATTCAGCAATCTCTTTATGATATAGCAAGAAACTTAGGTTTAAAAAAAAAATTTCTGCAGTCTGAATTATACCTAGACCCAATCTGCAAGAGTTCAATTTTGCTGATGCTTGCTGTATCTTTTTCGCCTTGATCCTGCATTCGTTTGCCAACAAGTTTTGTGGGCACACTGGCAAAAAATGAACGATTTAGAAAATCTAAGAAATATACAAATATGTGTACTGTCATTGCAATATGAGATGTTCTGAAATAGTAACAAGTGTTACATATATAGTTGAAGTTTTGTTCAATTATAACACAACTGATATAAAGATTTCAATATCAATTTACCAAATAAAACCTGAGAAAAATAAACATGTGACAATATCAATTCATTTGGCTCTGCTGTTTTTTAGTATTGGTAAGAACAAGGAGCTATCTGGTGTATTTTTTTTTCAAGGATTATCAAAAGGTCATCATATTATTATGTTAGAGTGCATGATTCACTGCAGTGAGAATCTTAAAGTTCTGACATTCTTCACGGCAATCTATTAAAAAATGAAAATGTCAATTTAAAAAGATGTCTCTATAACATTAAACCCTTTAATTTAAAAATGGCTCAGTCTGAAAATCTGTATGTCAAAAAAAGATACTTCAATATTGCCGTGTAGAAAGATTATTGACACACAATTTGAAAACAAAAGAAAAAAAACTGTATGTTTGGATTGTATTCAAAAATAGATTGTTTTACTCAAAATTAAAAACGTGTTCCAGAACTGCTTTCGCTAACAACTAATAACGTCCATTAAAGCAAAAAAAAAAATAAAATGATTTTTTTTTTCAAATCAGATTTTCAAATGACACCAAAAGCATTACCTGTACAAGTCAGTATCTAGAAAAGAGGCTAAAGAGCAAGCATCGCCCATAAGTTTCCACAAACAGGACATATCGGAACGCTGAGAAGCAGCTCTGGTGGATTTTGAAGATATTAAATAATCACAATGATTTCAAATGACTTTAAGAAGTATTGAAATATTCAATTGATCTAAAGGATTGGGTAAAGGTCAACTGAATTATAATTAACGTATCAAATCATTTGTAAGAACTGCTACAAAAAGATAGTGAAAAAAAAGTATTTATGTTTCAAAATACTGAAATTCAGATTCTGGGAGGGAGAAGAGAGTGAGTTGGTCATATACATTGAAATTTAAATACTACTCAAATTTTCATAACATGGGGAAAAAAATCATCTGCAGAGAAATATATATTAATGGCTCTTGAAAAATATACCCTTTCTATGGCTTTCAATTGTTTTCTCTAGAAAAGTTGAATGAGTGAATTGCAAGTCAATTCACAAAGCTTATGATAAAGTTACCTTGTAATATATTCAATGGCTTCCTCAAAACAGCCCTGTGCCAGTCCATCCAAGCATTGGTTCAAATTCTGTTTGGCAAGTTGTATTAGACTTTCGCTGATGCCTTTCAGGAAATACACAAGAGGGAAAAAACTTAACCCCACAAAAGGTCATAATAGAATAATAAGTACAAAAACAATTAATATTTGTCTGTTTATTGTTTATTAGTTAATGGATTTATCATTTGTAGTAACAGTTTTTTAAGACATTATTTCGAGTCACAATTTTTAAGTCTAGCTCGTATCCTTGATATTTGTGATTATCGTTTTTTTTTTTAATAAAGCATACAGCCAAAACATTTATACGTATACTCTGTCTTGTTCAAATTTGTTAGGCTATGTTCAAGCTGGTGATTGTATTCTTTTCCTAAATTAAATTTCCTTCAACTACTCTATTGTTTCCTCAGGATCCTCAAGCTTATTTATTTGTTTCTAGGAGTGCGGTATTTATATTCTTATCTTCCTTCTTTTTATTGGGATACAGTTTAAAAACTTATATTCATGCATTTAGCATTCTCAAAAATCAATGTAGATTCCTTTCTTGCTGCTGTTTTTCAAAAATATTTTTAAAAATAATATCAGGATTAAAGTTGAAAAAAAAAAAAGTGTTTAATTGAAAAGCAGGAAAACATAAGTGGCACACATAGCCATATGCACACAATGTGATAAAACATCTATAACAAATAAATTAAGAGGAAAAATATCCATCTCTTACCTTTCAAGGCTGGCACATGTGCAGGAGATTTCTCCAAAACATGTTTATACTCTGCAATAGCTTCTGCTGTCAAACCCAAAACTTGTTTTATGCTTGCAATTCTGAGATAAAAAGGGATATTTTTAGAGCTGAGAACGGGAGAAAAAATGTGCGATTTCCTTCCCCCAAAAATTATACACATGCTGAGAGAAAGTATTTTCAAAATCAGAAAATGTGTGATGTCATCACAAAATTGGACAATTTTAAGTAAAAAAAAAATTCAATATTATACACTACCAGTCTCTCCAATTTTGAACAATATGAGAATGAAAATTTAAAACAATTTGCAACAATGTGCTACCAAACTTTCTCAACCTTCCCTGCTGCATAACATCTCAGATGAGGTCACAATCGTGAAATACTAATTTAAAAAATAAGATATTCAGATTTAAAAAATATACATGTTAAAATAGATCATAAAGCATTGAATAATTAAGCTCTAGAAGAAAATAAGATTTTTTTTTTTTTTTTTTAAATTTTATTTGATTCAATAAATATGCGCATTTGCAATTTGTTCTCTTGGATTGTATAAGAATATAGAAAGATCATGGTAGGAGAAAAAAAAAATAACAATAAGACAAGTGGAGGGAAATGGAGACTTTAGGGGAAGCAAAATGCCTGAGAAGATTATGTTCTTGACCATTCATTATTTTAATGGCAGGCATATCAAATCTCTGAAGTCCCTATCCACAAAGAAGGCATTTCAGAGGTTTGATGCCCCTGCCATCAATTAATTTTGCAACCTGATTTCCAATCCCACTGTTAAGAGGAATAATCATTCACCTGATTACTGCTCACAGAATAACAACATATATATAAACTTACTGCTGCAAACAGTAGACAGAATCTGGACTGAGCTGGAAAACAAAGGATAAAGAAAAAATATTTCAATTTTATCTAAAAACAAAAATAGATACAACAAAAGTTAAAAGCCTGATTTCTGCAAGATTCAAAACAATGTACTGCATATTCATTGCGAAAATCTAGCTGGATGAATCGATGGGATAACAGAATCCAATTTTTTTTAAATGCCAAAGAAGTGAACAATTCTTGGGATGACTTAAAACCATTACATCATAGACAATTAAAAAATGATATACCTCTGATGCTTTTGTAAAAGCCTTTAGTGAAGCTGTCAAACTTCCACGATGTAAATAAGCTTCTGCCAAACATTCCCAAACATGTCTGGAATACACCAAAAAAAAAAAAAAAAAAGCAAAACTTTATTTAAAAGTGAAAAGAGTTGCAGCAGTGAAAGAGAGAGGAAATAATCTATACTCAAGCCCTTCCCAGTGGGTCACTTACACAATTTACACATTTAAAATCACGAATATTTTCTAAAACTCACAAACGTGAATAATGCATTAATTGTCAAACCTGGTTACATATGCATATCAACTCTGCACCAAGTACACTGTTTTTAACCCTTTTAGATCAAACTTTTTTTTCCTGAGGTTGGAGTGAAGCATATTATTTAACAAAACATAGTGCTCTCTCTATATGGCCCCCTAAATTTAAAAAAAAAAAAAAAATGTAATAACACACATTCAATTAAAACCAGAAACTCTAGAAGCTAGGTCTAAACCAAAAAAAAAAAGGCACAAAACTCATAGACTTACTGATCTTCAGGGTCAGCCCTCAGAGCAGACTGGAGAGAAACAATGGCTGCACTAGGATCTTCATGTCTCATTTGATGTAAGCCCAGTCTTAACCATGCCCATTTGGCACTATGAGTAAAGTATAATAAGTAGAGCAGGCAGATGCCTCTGAAATTTTATGAAATTCTTCCCTGAAAATAATCTTCTCTACAGCAATTTTTAATCTTAAATGATAATAAATGTCTAAATCACTATCAAAACATATTGCAATAAAGGTCAGAGTACCAACCCAGCAGTCTTATAGATTCATATAATATTATGTAATACTATATGAATTATAGATTCATATTTAAATCTTAAAAAGTCAATAGGTTAATTTCTTTAAAATTAAAAAAAAATCATTTTGTTTTAATTCCATTTTACTTGAAAATTTTGCTACTTAACTGGGTCAGATTTCTAAAATATAAAGAAATGAATATCTGTTGGCCAATCAGAATCCTTTTTTTAAAATATTAACTTTTAGCAATTATATTACTTCTTACCATCCTGCAGGAGCCATTTGTGTAACTTTTTGAAGGACCCTTAGGGATTGCTCCTGTCATATAACAGAAATATCTGATTAAAATTAATTGGACAGTTTTAATATTAATTAAAAAAAAAAAAAAATGAAAGCAGCAATATAGTCTGGGCTTGACTTTCAACCTTTTAATATTGTTATCAGCAAGTACAAATTGGCATATGCTTGATTTTACAGTCAAAAAGTAACTCAACCCATGGCTATTAATTACTTGTCACTTGAATAGGATGACACAAGTGAGAATCATCCATTTCACCCCTCAGGAGTGGTAGAAAGTAAAAGGAAATCCATTGAAAACTATAAATGCTCCAGATAAAACACAAGACATTTTATTTAAGCTTAAGAAGGACGAAAAAAGAAAGATTATCACAAAGATTAGAAAAAGCTGCATGTGGCATGTCAATGCCCGCCTAATGGGTGTAAACAGCTTTTAAAAGAGTAAACTGAAATTTTGGCAGGGTAATTTGATATTAATAAATTGAATCCTTTCTTGAAGGAAAATATTTTGCTTTGCATATACTACAATATATAAATTGATATAAGGTTTTGAACAATCTGTTTGGTTAGACATTACATACAATAAAGCCAACTCTCATACTAATGCAAAAAAGGAAATTGAAAAATTAGAGACAAAAGTATATATTTTAACAAATAATTTAATGATCTTTAGCATTTTCATATCCATTTTTAATAACTTAAAACTAATGATAAAACAGGTTAAGGTATTTTGGCAATATTCTCCCTCAAAAAACAAAACAAAAAAAAAACATTTTCAAGAATTTCTACTTCTCTGCACATTAGATCTGAGCCAGGCATGGGTAAATTTTGCTGCTTATTTCTTTTATTCAAATGCTTTTTTTTAAGAAGTGTGCATTATTCAGGTTCGTTTTTCCTTTGATATTTATATATGTGGCAGTTCCATAAAATGAGCTGAGTGTGTGTCTACATATGTGAGATTGAATCAAAATTTCAAAGTATGGAAGAAATATTTAGAACAATGTCCATGGAGAAGTGAGTAGTTTCCCCCTATCTAGTCAATGGTTTTCATTTAAAGGTAAGCGTTCAGACCCCAACTTTCATGATTTGAGGGACTTCTACACGCTTCCTACTCGCTTTATTTTTAATCTTAACTTGGGATGCTCAATTTTATGCTGATTCAAATGCCTTTCCAACTAAACACCAGTATTACAAATTCCTACCTCTTCTCCTAGTTTGAGCAATATATCCACAAGGGCAACACCACAATCATCATTTTCAGGTTGAAGGTCAAATGCCTTTTGAAAACATCTTTTTGCTTTGCTGGATTGAAACAAAATTTAAACATGTAACAAGTGAAATTGAAGTAAACTTCCTGTCACATTTAAGACCCTTTGCACTATGACATTCTCTTTCCCTCCACCAGTCTCTTTTGCAGCATCTGACCCCTGCCCTTTAACCCATTATCACACAGCCATCCCTTGTGAATTAATTATCTCAAGACCTAGCTCTTAGCTCTGCTCTATTCCCTCAAGATGTGGCTATGTATGGAAACATAGCACTTAATAAGTGGATTTTTTTTTTTTAAATAATCACACAGGGCAGTTTTGGTTGCATTATGCAATCTAAAGTGTTTATGCCCTTATAAACACAAGCACAATCAGTTTGCTGGGAAAAAATGTTTTCTTGGCACTTGTAATCATTGCCATCAAAAATCAAAATGTCTGACAGACAAAAATTAAAAAGCTTAGATTCCAATGGATATGACAGTGGCTTACAGTCTTGAGGAATAAAACTGACACAACAATGTCGTTATTTATAAACATGTATTTACTTTTACATTTATTGCAGCAGACTTTGCAATCCCAGTATGAAGATGTCTTTTTCAGAGAAGAGGGGAGCAAAATTATGGAGCATTTTACATTGAGCTGGTCTAAAGGATTCAAAGTCTTGCAGTTGCACTTTCAAGGGTGAATATTCCCACCCATCCATTAACTATGGACTTAGCAAAAGTGTTCAGAGGCTGGAATCTTTTGCCTCTGGCTTTTCTGTACTTATTTGACAGGATGTTGGCATGCACCATAAGCTAATGTTAGCAGATGAAAGATGGTTTTCTTCTACCATTTTATGCTTTTTGTACAGATTAGGCAGTGCGTCATTTGTTGATCTGACAAATCTACACCTGCCATGTTCTTTATATAGCATGTCACAGCTAGAGGTTTGTTTTTTCTCTCCAAACACCCCAAAATCTCTCTCAACTCAGGCTCACTCATTGTCGAAAGTGTTGATACTTCCCTCTTGTCCACCAACTTAATCAACATGAGCTGCCCACATCTCCTATAATCCATGTCTCCCTTCGCAACTCTCTTATCTAAGAGCTCATTAGCCATCCCAATTCTGCTCTTGCAAACCAGTTCCACACAATACTGTATTCTTCTGCAGAAGTCTCTTCAAAATTTGGGCAGCTGTAATAATTGTTTGCATAAAAATGGTAGCCCTTATCTATGATATATGAAAATTAAAAGGCAAAAAAGAAAGAAAACATGTTAAGTTAATGGCACTTGTGCCATCTCATAAAAATTTGTACAATTTTCAAATATTGCCAAAAACAGGGGGACAACCCCCCTCCCCCCCCCAAAAAAAAAATCATGTGTCAATTTTGTATGAGAAAGTATTTTTAAAAACCACCATGTTCATTTTTTTTTTCTTTCAAACTAGTGTGACACTCACATTGCGTCTTGTTGAATTTCCTTGTAAAAATAGCCGATGTACAGAAAAGCTTTATGATTGTAGGGATCCAGCTTAGCAGCCTAAGGTGAAAAAGTCAAGATTATGACAATATTTTTATTGCAAAAAACACCAAGAATATAACATTTCACTATTAAAAAGTTTTATATCTGAAAATTGCATATTTGTTTATCATTAATATTTTTTTTCCTCTTGCTTATTGCTGCACAAATTGGAAAATTTAGCATTTACTAATTTGATTTTCACCTTTAATAAAGCTGTAAAACATTCTTGCTTTGCATCCACAATATCTTCAGAGCTGCGTAATTCCCATAAGGCCATGCCTAGTAGCAGAGCAGCTCTTGCATCTGAGTTGTCGTTTTTTAACACTCCTTGCAAGCTGAGACAACATGCAAAAAGAATCGTAAATCAGACAAATATAGTTTATGAGTGGAACTGGTAAAAGCCAAGGATAAATTTCTAGATTCAATGAATATCATATTAATAAATATTTAAAGTGAAGCTCACAGCATTTTATCCTAATCTTCTAGTTCAATATGTAATCCAAGATTTAGATATTTTAATTAAATTAAACATAGGACATACATTTTCAAAGCTCCACTGAAGTCTTTCTTCTCAAACAAAATTGCTGCTTGCAAAGTCTGTACTGGCAGAGCCTCAAGGGGCAGATAGGTAACACACTCCTGAATTGGGCATATAATTTGCATTACTTAATTGGTCAGGTTATATCTACAACAACAATAAAAGACGCAAAAAGGGCATTAGATGCAATGCGTTACAAATTACATTTTAAACCATAGATTTGAAGAAATTAAAAAATTTTATATAAATTTTATGCCAGTATGGAAGCAAAATTAATGCAATTTTAGAATTACACATGCAAAGTTAACCATATCTTTAAAAAAAAAATATAAAAATACCTGAGCATCAGCAATTTTTCCTTGGTCAATGAAGATATAGGCTTTAATTAAGAAAGCTTCTGTAGGCATTTTCTCTTGAACCTGACATAATAATGGAATTGAAAATTATTCAATATATGTATTTAAAGAAAAAAAAGGCTGCAAGGATGAAGCCCCTCATATAACATAGCAAAACTTAAAACAATGCTAACGGTAAGGTTTTCTGTTCCTTCCTTAAGAATTAGCGGACCTTTGTAAAGATGAACATTCTCACAAAACTTAAATAAACATATACATATGTATTCACACCCAACCGAAAAAAACAACAGAAGTACATTCTCATAAAGAAATATGAGAGCATATTCTCATATGTTCATATAATCCAGTCTAGGTCTGGATCAAGTAATGAAGATTAACTAAACACACACACATACACACAAAAAACCACTAGAAACAAGCAGCGTACACATCACCATTTAATGCATACAACTTGATATTTTGATTTTAACATTGACTTTTTTAAGTCGAAAAGACATGCATGGAAGTTTCTAAAAAATAAGCCAGTGACTCTGGTCTTTAAGATTAGATTAAGGGTGGTCCATGGTGTAGTATTTGAAAAGGCAAATGCAGTCCCTTAGGTGTTAATCTATTCTGAGATATGTTGGAATATATTATAATAATGTAAATGTTACTAACTATAATTTTGAAGTTACATCCACATATATATAATAAAGTTCTATCTGGGATTATACTGCACAATAATAAAACATGACAGCAAAGTATGATTTTGATAATTAAACATCCATAAAATAACTTGACACTGATGAGGGCAATTTTTATTGTCACACTACAAGTATATACTTCTTCCAATATCATCAAAGCTTCTGACTGAGCCTCCTCTGAGCCAATTTCCAAGTATGCTTCTGCTCTCGCCAGCTCAAATAGGGACTGAACATGAGAAAGGGGGGTACAAAGAATCTTCTTATCCTTTGAACAAGCATCCAGACCTACAGAAATAAAAATGAAATATTCATGATAGGACAACTTTAAACATATGTTGATACAGAACTGACGAATGGAAGAACTTAAGAATGTAATGACACCAAGTAATGAGGATTTTTGCAACAAAAAACAGGTATTGAAATATGGCATAGTTGTGATCTTAATCAAATTTTCCTATAACATTTCAATAAGAATAGAAGAATTTTATATCATTTGATAATCATGGGCTGTGCTTAAAAGCCACATCTTTATCAACATTTATACAAGAAGACCACTGATTTTGCTGTTTGTGACAATCATAATTTTGAAAAACAGAGGCAGTCGAGACAATAAGTAGGGATAAAAAACTAATTATTTCATTTACAGATATCTTGTTTTCATGATTCATGTTTGTGAAGCAGACTACATAGTTTTGATGTGGTCTTAACAGATTTAAATGAAATACTGGACCTTAAACTACAGGGGAAAAAACCCAGAAGCTTAACACTATTATTCCAAATGTTCAATCAGTGCATCAAATTTCATAGAACAAAGCAATAGGTTGAATTTACCCTTTTGGGAGGCTTCCAGACATTTCAAATAGGAATGAAGATTCAAGTAAGTCTGACCCAGCAAGTACCACCCACATATGCAATCATCAGGATTGTCTGCAATAAATAAGAATTTTTTTTCTCATCATATTTTCAGCTTTATATTATTCTTTCTTAGCGTTCGTCTTAAAATGTGCCAAGTTTTTTCAATATTGTATAAGATTTGCATACGAAAAGTCAAAGAGGCTTGCCACCATCTTTCTCACCCAAACAGAAGGCAGCATTTTATGCAAAGATGTATTTAGTGAGTAAGTCTACAATTTTTCTGCATTGTAATCTTGTGACAACCCTTAATCTTTGGAGATTCAAAAGGGCTTAGAAAAATTATTTTTTACACAGAGAAACAATAATGTTAGCGAGCCCCAGTCAAAATATGCTCACACCAAAGACGTATTTATCAAACATGTTCTTCAAATGAAAAAACACATAAGAATAATGCATTAACATTAGCAAATCCTTACCATGAAGTAAATCTTTGGCATTGTTGTAATTCTTATTCTGTATTTCAGTGAAAGCTTGCCCAACTTTGACCATGGGATTGTTTTCCTGTGCAGCAGCCAGGGCTGATGTTAATCTCTTCACAGTATCACAAGTTGCTTGTGATGGGTATCCTTCCCCTGTTGTTGTTGTAGAAAGAAAAATAAGAATTTTACAGGAAGAAATATTTACTAAACTGTCAAAAATTTTTTGCTCAATATAGTAGATGGACATAAAAATTTTGGTCCTGGAGTTTTTTTTTTCCTCTTATCATCTTAATAATCAAATTCTTTAAACTGTAAATGCTGGTTTCAGCATGGAGAAATTAGAGAAAAAAAAAAGAGATTTTTTTAACAATACTGTTAGGATACTGACCACCATATTGGATTTATTTCCAATAAATGATAAACAAACAAAGCTGTCTACTGTGACAAATATCTATAGACTTACCTGACTTTTTGTTCATGGGACAAAACAAAATTCCTAAAAATATTTAGCAGTATTTTAAATTAAATGGTGATGTACATGTTTTTAAATCAAAATATTTTGAAAAAAGAAAACAATTGATGAATTCTTACATTTGTCTCTTTTCATGTTCATTATTTTACGATAACTCAAAAAATCTGGACAGCAAAATATAAAGATAATATAAGTAAGTCCAAAAATTTGAAGGATAATTTTAAATACTTTCTTTTATTTTTAATAGTCCATACAATATTAAAGCCAGGACAAAACCTAAAATTGCATCAGAACTTTTATTTTTTACATTTCAATATATCTTAAGAGAAAGAAAAATCTTACATCCCTCATATGAAAAAAAAAACCCCTCATTTACGCATTAATTTATCACTTATACAAAAAGAAGAGAAAAGTTTATTTCATAAAGAATTACAGAAACATTTCACCAACAATAATAGCATAAAATAATGTTTACAGGATTAGGAATAAAGTTTTGAAAAGTTTAATTATGAAGAAAATTAAAGGATAACTTGTTTACAGGCTTAAAGAGAAAAATTCTGATTACCTATGTTTGAGTCAATAATTAATCTGAGCTGAAATTCCAACGGTGAAGCTAAAGTAGGGTGGTCTTGGATTAAATGTTCACATGTTGAATATAGTTCATCCAACCTAACCTAAAAGAATATGCAAACAGCATGATTTGAAAGGATACTTTTAAGAGCTTTCACTAGATCTCTTACATTTCTCCAAAATTAGATCCCATTTAACCTTTTATCTCCATTGCATGTTTCTAATCAGGAATATGCATTGTATACTACTTAACACTATAATCATAGATAGAGATTTCAACTTTCTGTAAACTTGAAAAAAAAAATATATA
The DNA here is from genome assembly GCA_019648995.1 of Plakobranchus ocellatus. Lineage (NCBI taxonomy): Eukaryota > Metazoa > Mollusca > Gastropoda > Plakobranchidae > Plakobranchus > Plakobranchus ocellatus. The sequence goes on from BLXT01000981.1 coordinate 961,104, forward strand.
TAAATGGCCAGTAATTCAACACTTCATCCTCAAAACCCCAGAATTAATCTCTGGTTTAAAAAAAAAGCCAGTCATTCACCACTCCATCATCAAAACCCTAGCAATAGCTTCTGGTTTAAAAAAAAAAAAAAGGAATATAGAATAAGGAAATTGATTTCAACAACTATATAAATGTGGCTCCAAGACTTGATTGTCCATTTTTATTAATTGATAACATTTCATGACTCATGCAATCAGCAAAGAGGTTGAAGTTAGAACTTACTTGAGAGACAAAAGAGAGTAGCAGATTAGCATAATAATCTTTGCCTGGAAGCAGGTCTTCTGGTGCACTGATAACTTCTTCCAGTGTAGATTTATACTGCCAGGATTTTTAAGAACAGTTTTTAACAATTTTAGCTTATTAACATGGAAAAAGAATAAACAACAAATCATAACGTTTTTGATTTTTCCACTAAATCCCTTTTCCTAAATAAAGCAAAGAGAAGTTCAACATTAAATGCTGCAATGATGAAAATCATTACATTAACTTTTTTTTGTTTGTTTTTGTTGCAGCAGGCAATAAAAAATGAAATGTCAATCATAACATAAAGAATAATTTTCATCTAAGGCATCAATTTATATTTGCATGCATAATTTAAATGAAAATAAAAGCCATCAAAACTGCAGAATGATTCTTGTCTAATGCATCAATTTTTATCTGTTTGCATAATTAATATTAAAATAATAACTATGGCATCTTCATAGTCATATTAAGAATTATTGTTTTAGCCCTTATTCAAAGTTATTATAAATCATTTATATTTGAAAATATTGATGATAAAAACAGTGATTTATTCAGCTTCTTCAAGCCTTTCACATTCAATAGTTTTTGGGAAACTGTACAAAGTTAATCACTTTCATCCTATGAGTGTGACTGACATTTCCTTTAATTGATCAATAAATTCAAGCTCACTGTTTTGTTAATTTAAAAAATTTTTTGTTTTTTTCGCCACCTGACTGTATATACTGAACCTACTTAAAACGAAGAAATAGGTATTGTCCATTTTATCTCATAGAATCAAACTCTCCCTCAGTTAAATTATTTCATTGAATTTTATTTGCAATAAATTGTACTCTAAAACTTATTAGTTTAGACATCTGCTTTTAACAAAGTTTCAGTGAAACAAATTAATAATTTTGTTGTGGTGAACATTAATTAAAGTTAAAATGACCAGGAAAGAATGACTACATAAAAATATGCAAAACGAATCTTTAATAATTTTTCAAACATAAACTTCATACTTTTATAAGATCTTCCTCTACAAGATGAGGTGCAGATGGAGACATTAGAGAAATATAACTGCACAGAGGCTTTATCCGTTTTTCTTTTTCCTTTTCTACATGCAAAAGCCGAGCAATAACTTGCAGAGCCTGGAAAAGTTAAGAGGCAGAAAGATTGACAAAGTTTTAAGCTCATTATGAAAATTATGCCAATAAATTTCCCACTTAATATTTGGGGACAAAAAAAGTATCAAGTATCTTTTAAAAATCTGTGGAACTTATATTTTCAATGTAAATGTCATGCCTTTCTACATCTGTCATTTGCAATGTAAATGGTATGTTTACATTAATTTATAAAAGATCAGCAAGATGGTGTTTTTAATCAAGCTTATACTATGATGCAGAGGTTTATGCTTGATGCCTTCATTATTTTAACTATCAACAACAAGAATTATCCTGATGAACACACAAGTAGTTAAAATTGGCAACAACAACAACAACAAAATATTGATAAAACAGCACATATAAGCAAAAAATAAGCTCCAGTTAAAAAAATCAACAAAACTTTAGGGCTACTCCTCTAGCTTTTAAGCTGCTGGAAAGATAACTATGCTTAAGTTTGCTATGACTGGATTAGATTTCAGAATGAAAGAGCTTTTATTATGTTAACATTAGAATGCTACTTTATTTTTAAAAAATTAAAAAATTGAAAGTTTATATTTTAAAACAAACCTTGTCATTTTGACTTGACTTCATGTAAAGGTCATACAACTTGTGTAATTGTAGAAGCTGTTTTGTTTCATCACTATGAAGAAATATAAATTTTAAATAATTATGTATCTGTATTGGATAATAAATAAATTTAAAAAAACTAAAATATTTCTTCTTCATTCTTCAATATGGTGACTATGCTCTTGCATTCTAGTCGGTGCCTAAAATAATATTTAATAATCACACAGGTATACAATAAAAATCAAGATATAATGATGCAACAAATATTAGCTTTTTGACATTCTATTAGCCTTAGAAAGTTTTTTAAAAGTTGAAGATAAAATATGAAGGGATGCAATTTTTAAAAAAATGTTAAATACCTTGTAAAAAGTGTAACAAGTTTTTCAATGACCTCACTGGATTCCTCTATTGACATCAAGCCCGGGTGCTTTTCCAACATACTGCTAATACCCTTCAAGACCAAAATTTTAAAATTCATCAGCATGTTTTTAACAATGATATTTTTCATATTACATTTTTAAAGTAACAAATCTATGATTTGATTTAAAAGCATCTGCTACACTTAAAATTTCGTCCACACAAAAGCTGAATTTTATGATTATTTTTCATATATATTTTCTTCAATTAAATAGGCAAATAAATTGGTTGATGCTTTTTATCACCTGTTAATAAATGCTATAAGCGAATGAAATGATTAGGGCAATGACGTAAAAGAGTTTTACTTCTTTCAAAATCCTATCCATAAATATTAATCATCCTTGTTACCAATATATTTTAAAGATTTTAAAGGTAAAGTATATAATCTAAATATGCTACACATACATCTTCACTTTACAACTAAGTCTTACCTGCCAAGCCAGGAGCTGATCAGGCTGCGCATCTGTTGCTTTCTTGTATGCTTTCAAAGCTTGTTCTACATGATCCAAACCCTCAGCAGTAACACCAAGAAACACAAGGGCATTGTAATTGTTAGGATCCTCTACAAGCACAGCCTTTGTAGAACAACATTACAAAAAGATAAAAAGTGTATAAAATTTTGTTCAAACTTTTGCAGTTTCAAATTTTAGCTTCATATTAAATGGTCTGTTGTCTCTTTTATAAATTTAGCATATGAGCATTGCAATTAATTTTTCAAATTTCAAATACTAACTTGTATTAATCAATTGCTACCAAAAACAAGTGAGCAAAACATGCAGTCATGTAAAAAATAAATGCCCTAATTGATCATAAGGTAATTTATGAAGAAAACTAGCTGGATGACCTTGCATTGTTTAGCTGCATCTTTATAATCCTTGGTTCTGATTGCTTCTCTTGCAGCTTTTAAATAAGCTTTTATCTCTTTGGCATCCATGACCTGTTAAAAAAAAGTAAATGTAAATATTTTTTTTTTTTTAATTATTTCATTTCATCTTATACCTATCCCCCACAGAAATTTGCTTAGAGATAACTACAGAGTCTGCCTGCACATTAAGGGATTGTTTGTCTTTTTGAAATATATTATGTACATATCTTTATTCTATAGCTACAAGTTGTAAGCCCCTTTTTTCGTGATAATTGCCAATGTCTTTCTGATCAATTCCCAATGTGGGAAGCTCAAAGTGTTTTTGCCATCAAGAATTTTTTTTTATAATCAAGTTTTGATACTTTGATTAAGAAGAATGATTAACTTCCCAAACCTTGGTAATAAAAGCAAAAAAGTTATTGACAACACACACAAAAAAGGATCACTATGTATTTAAACTCTGATAATACAAGTTATGTACCCATCATTATGCCAACAGACCATCCTGGACTTGATCATTGTTGATGCAAAAAAGTAATTTAATCATAGGATGTTTTGGCAAGTCGTTTCTGTGTGTGAGTTCTTTAGTTCTTAAATTTTTATGTAAAATTAAGCTCTTTTCATTCATTTTTCTTTAGATACACATAATCAATCTCTCTCTCTTGTTAGTGGCTATTTCCTATGATAAGTATCATCTAAGTAAAATTAAAAGCATTGTCATAACTTTCTAGTAAAAAAAAAGACATACCACTGCCTGTTTTTTGCAGTGCTATAATCACAAACAGTGGGAGATGTTCTTGAAAATGTTCCTCATAACAAAATGCTATGTTTTTTGCAGTGCTATAATCACAAACAGTGGGAGATGTTCTTGAAAATGTTCCTCATAACAAAATGCTATGATTTAGGTACTCATAGATTTATTCTATATATGTAGGCCTAATCTATTTTGCCAATCAATATCTTAATTCACACTATTATTGTGCATGAAAGTATCTTTTCCCTCCCAAACAATAAACTGGGTTTTTTGTTGTTTGTAGGTTAAAACAAGAGACAACAGGCAGTGGTCATAGAGCCACAATCGTGGCTAGCTTGGCTGGCTGTGATAAGCTAGGATCGTGGCTCCATAACAACTGTCTGTTTTCTCTTATTTTAACCTACACAAACACTATGCTGTTTTTTGTGGCATGAACCTGAGCTTCTTCTTATTTGTTTATCTCTACAAATTTAAATTTTGACTCAGCAAAATAAAATTCACGGGGTGAAATTTTCAAGCACCCGGCTCAGAGGATTAAAGGAAGCTAAAAACAAATATGGCACTCCCATTTGGTGCAAATTATCAGTTCACAACAGATTTAGTTTAAAGTTGAGGTGTTTTACCCTTATCTTTTGTTAAAGGGTTTGATCCAGCATGCCATGCCTTCATTTCATCAAATAGCTGGTATGACCTTAAGTAAAAATTAACCATTTTTATTTACGATTCTATAGGCCTTTAGTATCAGTTGTAGCAAATGGGGCTACAGAGCAATGGCTATCACACATGGGTCCGCACAATTTAAACCATACATGTATTATATTTCGTACAGTTTTAGCCCACACATTGATACCTCTGGCCTCTAACCTGGTTCTAGGAGGTTGTGTCTCTTAGTTTAAGGGATGTGAGACAAATTATTGTTCACGGAATTTACATATATAGTTATCGTATCTCACTTGATGGTGTATTCATGTCTGATCCCATCCAT
>BLXT01000981.1:971552-986047 GCA_019648995.1 Plakobranchus ocellatus
TGAATTACCCCGACCTAGTCCAAAATACTCTTAATAGATGTATGGATTACTCTCAAGTACAATTTGGGGTTGGCAGGTCTGCTTGCATACATCTTTGTCCAGTTTTCATTGTAGCATGAGCAGTTTGTAGATGTGTCGATGACTTAAATGCTATCTTTCTGTGATCTCTAGAGAAATTATAGATTAAAATCATGAAGCATGAATTTCCACTAGGTTTGTTTGAAAAGGAAAGGTGGAATCGACTGGTGGTGATTTTAATGGCATTCATAATTTTGTCTTTATGTTTTTGACAAAAGAATGGGAATTAAGATTTAATTTTGGTTGATCTTATGTCTCAAATACTTATTACCTTGCTAAACCTGTGTATCTTTAGTGTCAGTTTACCTTTTGGTTTGACCTGTTAAAAAAATTTATCTTAAAAGCTAATAAACCCTAAAGAAATTAAAAGAGTTTTTAAAAAGTGAGTATATATATATAAGTATTTAGTCTTCTCAGACTTGTTTTATAACCTATCATTTTGAAAAAAGCTGTTACATGTCTAAATATTATTTTTTTCCCTTTTACGTGTTTGTCACATAAAGTCTCACCGCTTTTCAGCAACATTGCTTTATGTGCAATATGAATAAGAAAGACTATAAGAGTTTGGATAATCAAGCTCTAAATGACCATGAACCTGCTTCAGATGAAGAAGAAGACGAAGAGGAGGAAGAGATGGATGAAAATGTTGGAAAGGTAGAATGTCAGATCAAAATGCTTTTAAAATGTTTGACTGCCAATAAGTACTTTTGTTTTGATTCATTTTACTAGTGATTATATTTTTCTTGACCACTTTCAAGTAAAATTGTGGAATATCTTTGGGTAAAGTTTCTTAGGATTTAAGTGTGAAGTTAGAAAACTACAATAATTTGAAGTACCTGTTAAGTATTTAAAAGCACTTTGTATGTGTTATAATTTTTTCCTTTATGATAACATTAAAGCTTTCAGTGAAAAATTTCAACCACTACTTAAAGCAATCTTTTGCATTTAAGGGTTATTGTTTTTATGAAATTCTTCAAAACTTGGCATATAACGTCTACATCTGCTGATATGAACTCATTGATTTATATATGGGTATGATTTTCATCACTGTCAATGTAACACTTGCTTGAGACTGTACATTAGTTTTAGTGACCATTATTTTTATACTCATCCACAGATCATAAATGTAGCATTTGATGCTAGACCTCCCACAGACTCAGACTATCATGGTGTGAGGAGGCTTTTGCAGCAGGTATAATTTATCATGGTTATTTTTATATTCCTGAAGTTTCCATATTTGGGACTGTAGTATAATTTAATTGTTTTGGCAATTATTAAGGGTCTTTTTCTATTGTGATTAATTTTTTTTTTTAATGTTGTGCTTGATTAGAATGATTTAAATGTTGCAGTTAAGCCTATTAAACTTTGGTGATAAATAATCTCCTCAGTCTTAAAAGCTAAGGCACATTATACATACCTTAAAAATCTTTTCAGTTTGTGATCTACCACATTAAAGTGAACACATGAGTATGTTCTGGTTCAATTAAATTTTTATATTATAATTGTCTTTATAATTCATGTGCAGTGTACTTTTTGGAAAGGGTTCCAATTACAAACAATAAAGTGCTGCAACTAAACATATCCTCATCTATGACAAAATAATTGTATATGTCCTAATTTATTATAAACCAAAACATTTGCAGTGTCCATAAGACCAATGCTTCATGACAAGAATATGCTCAGTCTGGTATCTAAGACAATCCTCAATCTATATTTGCCAATTCTAAAATCTCTTTTTGAAGATTGTAGTTATATTACTTTTGTGAAGTAGATACTCTCCCTTTTTTTTTTAAATAACCAGACCTACACAAGTGAAGTGCTTTTTCAGGTTAGGATTGAAAAGACTAAAGGTGAGGGAAGTCTAAAAGGAAACGGCTTCGTGAAAGTTCGTCGTCAGAAAGAGAGAAAATAAAATAAATCCTAGGAAGCATGGCAAATATATACAGAGTTTTGATGCAACGTCAATGAAAGTAGTAGTATGCTTTGCACAATTTTCATTTCTTCATGTTTATTATTCTGAAATTGTTCATTCCAGCTTTTTGTTAAACAAATAAACGATGAATTGTCAGAGTTAGCAAATCTGATTGTGGCTCAAGACTCTGTTGGGTGTGTATTGAAGGTAAGCTGTGGTTTGATTTTTGCTGCTAATAAATATCTACCATTATTCTTTGGTCACCTTAAATCTGGTAACTTTATCTGTTTTCCCTCATCACACATGTTATGGAATAAAACTGTAGTTAAAATCTACAGGTTTTAAATTCAATTCCTTGCAGCACTAAACTGAAGCTTAGTTTAAGTCATCATGTTGGTAAGGGAAAAATAGAACAAGCCAAACTCAATTGCTTTTGTGCAAAATTACAAAATTGGAGCTCAAGCTAATTCTCTCATACTCTTTCTGTCTGTGTGTCTCTCTTTCTCCTCCTCCACCGTCTCAGTCTCTCTCTTTTTCTCTCTCTCTCCATCCATCCCTCTCCTTCTTCCTCACTCTCTCACCCTCTGGTTCCTTACCCACCTAGGTATTTTTTTTGTAAAAGCTTTTCTTTACAACTTTTTCAAATTATAGTTAACAATTTTACTTTAAGGATCCTAATGGTTCTTGGAGCCTTGAAAGATAAAATTGATATATGAGGCTTTCGATTTGGACCTTGCTCAAATTAACACACAAACTGCACCAACCTCTGGCCTATTTTTTTTGCCTTTTCACTTATTCAAGTTGGCCATCTTTTTTATCAAATTTCTTGTGTCTCAGATGAAATGGCATTTTAGAGGCCAAAGGCGTGGAGGTGTGAAGGTGCAGGGTCAAGACTATGGGTTGGCAGAGGCAATATTTTCCATCCACTGATCCATATCATTGAAGCCAATCGGTGGTCATTCTTTGCAATATAGGGTGTTGTGTTGTCATATTGAAGTATCTCACTGTTTTTCAGAAGTCTCGGTTGCTTACTTGGCACTGCTTGCCTTAGTCGATCCAATGTTTTACAGTAACATGAAGCATTTTTGACTGTCCAAGAAGCAAAATGTCCACCAAAAGGATACCCTTTATGTCCAAGAACACACTAGCCATGATTTTTGTTGCTGAATGGTGCATCTTGAACTTTTTAGGTCTTGGGGACAATGGGTCATGGAATCTCTCTTAGTCTGACCGTGTTGATCCAGAACAGTTCAAGTGATATTGATTCTTTGTGTTCTGTGTTCTTTAACTATTTGTTTCAGAACCTATCTGGTTGAAAACTTTGTATAATTCAACTGTTTAAAGATTATAGTATGAGTAGTTCTCTTAGAAATTTTAAGTTTCTTAGCAATTTCATGAATTTAAAATGTCTATCCTGCTTGATTAGTTCACTGACAGCAACAATGATTCTTTCTTGAATTGATAGGCGCCCAGAGTAAGTCTCACCCCCAAGACTTTCGCGGCCTGCATCAAATGAAACATCAACAATACACTTGACTCTTGCTTATGATTTTTCTCACAAGTTGCAACAATTTGTCCCTAAATTTCTGTACCATTTTTCTTTTGGGCAAATCAAAAGAAACAGCACCTTTATGATTGACATACCTTCGATAGGAGAAGCCATCTTGCAATCTTTCTGTTGGAGGGTTGCACTCACTTAAAAAACTCAAATTAAAGTTAAATTGTGGGTCAAGAATGTGCAATGTACTTCCTGATTATGGCAATTTACTGTTTTGAAAAGTATTGAGCCCTTCAAAAGTTATAGGTATTTCGTTATAACTTTTGGGATGTCCCTCATATGGTTTTCAAAGTGCTTTTAATAGAAAGGTAGGCTAAGGTCAATCAAACACATGAGTGCAGTAATGCAACTTATCCTTCACAATAATCTTTAATTACTCTTTTGTTCTTTCCATGACTTTTGTAGCAAGATCGAAATGAAGACAGTGATGAGGATGATAGTGATGACAGTGATGATGATGATGAAGATGATGAGAATGTTTTTGCTGTAAATACTGTCATCAATCTTTCTCAAAACCAGGTAAGAAAAAATTATCCTAATTTAAAATTTTCAAAAGCCTCATTTGTTCTGTACTTCAATTTTTACCTCTAATCCTTCAAATCTCAATAACCTGGAAATTTCGCAAAAAGTTTTATGATTTAGTACTGTTGACATTCAACTTTGTATGTAGCTTTAAAAAAATAAATAAATGAATGAACAGTGATTATAATTTAATGAGAATTTGATTGAAGAGGACAGCACCTTTGTATGTGTGTGTTTGGTTTTTTTTTACTTAATGATGTAAGTTTCTTATTTTTCTGTGTTGACATTTAAAATCTTTTTCCCTTCTTTATCCTTTAAAATCAATTTTTCCTTCATAAATTTTAAGATTCTTTTGAAAAAAATATGTTTTAAAATTTTCCTCTTTTAATCTACTTTTTTCATATTAAATTTTTCCTTTATAATTTAAAAAAATGTTGTTGCTAAACGTTGGGTTCAATTTTTTTTTTTAATCAACAGAATTTGTCTTGCATTGAAAGGATCAATACGCTCTTAAAAACTACTTGCCTAGAAAATCATAAAGGTGATGCAACAAGAATGACAAAACTGTTGGATAATGCTTCACACCAAATTGGTCTGATGATTAGTGAGAGGTTCATCAACATACCTCCTCAGGTGGCCTTGCCTTCATACCAGTCTTTAAAGTATGTTGAAATACATAGTTGTCTCCTTTTTTTATTTTAATTACATTTTTAATTATCAACTGCACGATTTTAAGGCCAAAATTAGCAGACACGACAAAAATTCACAAAAACTACCAAAAGGATATTTTTACCTCACAAAATTACTTCCTCATACTTTGGCTAGATGTAGAACCAGCCATGATAATGTAAAAACTTAGACACTTTTTCTGAAAACTGCCTTTTTGTGTACCTATCCTTTAAAATTTTCTGAATTTAGCTTTGCTGATGCCAAACAGAGGAACAATTTTATTTTTTGTCTATTAAAAAGGTCCTAGAACACAAGTAAGACCTTATATGAATTACAACTTCAGCTTAATACCATTGACATTCTTTGAGATATCTTGTCTCATGGAGCATGCTCATTTTTTTTTTTTTTTATTCGACCCCTAAATTATGCAGAAAATTTCTGTTTTTTTCTAAATTTTGAAAAGGTGGCAACTATATCAGTTACAGTTTATGTTCAGCATCCTTCTGTCATGTGAAAAATAGCTTAAATCGGGGAATTTTATGAGTTTTTCCTATTTGTCCTTATTTGAACCCTTGGAGAATATGACTCAAATGTTTTGTAAGGATGGAAAATCAAGAAATTAAAACTAACATTGGCAGTTTGTAAGTGATTTAAAATTATAGTTGATCAGATTTTTTAATGAATATACCCTTTTTTAGTTCTTTTATTGTAAAGACACAACTGGTAAATTTATGTGGACTTAATTATTTAGGCAACAGAGTCAATCCTCTCACTACATCCCCCATTTCATTAATGATAAAGAATTTTAAATGGATAAATCGATTTTTACTTTTCTTAAAGCTGAAGACAGCACATGTACCTGCAGTAATGCTATCAAGATCCATCACTCAACTCTATTTTGATTTTGTGTTTTTTCATTCTGTGTAGTCAGCAATTCTAGTCCTTTGCCACAATCACCACAATTACCTTCACATGATGTTTTATCTTCCCACTAAATTGATCTGCCTTTTACTCTCCCTTTACAGTCCTGTACACAATTTCTTTGTCTTCTTTTGTCTTCCTTGTGACTGGCAATGTGATGGTGGCCAGACAGGGCCTTTACATTGAGAAATAGATTGATCTGTGACCTCTTGACTTAGTGATCTGCACAATTTCTTTATCCCTCCCCAAACACCACTTAAAACTCATTACCTAATGAACAGAATAGGCATGTTCTAGCATAAGTACTATGACACTGAGCATGAATAATAATTATATCGGCCATTGTTGTCAGTTTTACATGCTTTTCGATCACTGTGCATCACTTAACCCATTTGTGTCAATTCCTCTTCCTAGTTTAAAATGGAGGCATATTACAATTCACCACACTTAACAATGTACACAAAATAGCCATGAAATCTCAAGCTGTTCTTTATTTTAGAGTTGGGTGAATTCCACTCTCTTAACTTTACTGCAAATACATATGTGATAACACAGCAATTTTTACCTACAGCATTAACTTAATCTGTTGGTTGAAAGTTTTAAATCTCAATCTTACTAAAAACATCTATGCATCACATTAGATGATTCAATACCACTAGCATAGGTGAAACAACGAACAAGAGGAGGAAAATTGAAGTTCAGTCACTGAAGTGCACAATATTCACTGTCATTAAAGCATGGAGGAAGTAAAAAACACTCACACCCACCCACCCTCACCCAATCACTTATCTATCAAAAAATCAGTCACAAAAAAGGCCAACCTCTATTGCTGAGGTTGTAAAATGCAAAGGCAATGCAATACAGCTTTTTCCTCACAAACAGGGTCAATATAAAAGGAAAATTCAAAACAACAAAAACTAGATTCCATTGTAAGAACATTTTTTGATACATATATATTAGTAGATGTACCTCTCTAAAGATTGATTTATCAGTAGTCAAATGTATTACAAGATTTTGTTGTTTCAATTGAAACCCCCTTGGGAAAAAATTTTTAAAAAAGACTATGTGGCTTGCAACTTTATTTGTGTGATCTTACAAAATTGCTGCTTTTTTGTCTGTGTTTTTCAAATCAGATCTGACATTGAGCGAGCCATAAGAAAGAAGAAAAAGTTCAATTTTTCACATTTGATTCTTATCAGCAAAACGTACAGAGCTAAAGGAGAGACACAAATGGGCAATGAACTTTTTTATTCAAACCCTGAAGAGCAGCTTTTCAGCGATGTAAGTAACAGTAAAATATTTCATTCTTGTTTTGTTCTTTATTATTTGAACTAAAAATATGATTTTAATGTTTCAAATTGTTTCATTAAATGGATTTTGCTCATTTTGCATGGTTTATTTGTTAATTTGGTTAACTGAATTTGTCTTTGTCCTTTTCTCCCCCTTTGTAAATGTTTTATTTCAGTCTGCATTTATCCTAAAAATTTGGATTTATTACCTCTGTGGTAATTAATAGTAATAAAAAGCAATTTTTTTTTAAAGAATGTAAACCATCATGAGAACTTTGGAATAAAATTATTGCAGTATGAAAATTGAAAGCAAGGATATGATCACTTGTGATGCCACATAATTTTAGGATTGAAAAGGACTTGTAAACCTTTTTTTTTTTTGTTGATACTTTGTTCAGTTTATCTTTTACCATACCATTGTTCCTTTTGTTTTGCTCTTATTTTCATTAATTTTCCAATGTTTCAACTTTTAAAATTTTTGAACATAGTAATTAGTATGATAGGCAAATAAAATTATATCAAGTTTAAAGACAGCGGCACCAAAGTTTTTCTTTAGGTATTTTTACTGCAGAAGAGATCATAAACCAATTTTTTCTTTCCTTTTCATATATAGATGTGCGAGTTTAGCTACACATATTCAGTAGGAGACCAAAGAGATGGGCTATCAGACGGCCAATGGGATGACGAGGGAGGAGATTTTGAGTCTTTGCGTACAGTCATGGTGTTTGATGCAAGTGCTCTTGGCCATATGATAAGCAAACTACAGTCAGAAATTTCACCTACATGATATTCATTTTTTTTTTTTTTTTTTTTTTTCTGGAAGTAAGATGGCATGCCTTAAAATATTTATGGTCTACGGTTTGGATTATTGGAGAAAAAAAATACACACTCCTTTTACAAGTCAGTAAATTTTATGAGTATTTCAATTATGGTGCAGTCTTTTAAGTACAAAAAGGACAAACAATTGAATTTTACAACATTTTTAGCTGATATTGACTCAAATAAGAATTTTTTATTTCAATTTTTTAAATTACCCATAAAATAATTTTGACACATTGCAATCACCAAAATAAATATACAGGCATCTTTTTGTTTACATGGACAAATTTTTCAAAAATCACCACTACACTAATCACAAGAAGCACATGCTAAGAAATAGATCTAAATATATATGTGTGAATGTTTGTTTTATAGACAACTGTTCCTTAAGTCTCAAGAAAACTTGCAGTGGCAACATGAGAGAATGTTACAGAAAGATAAAATTCATTGCATCAATTTTGCGAAGTTTTGAGTCCCTAGAGTGAATCTGCAGCTATATATTGTAATTTTTTTTACTAATATACTAATAATGATAAATAGAAGAATATTGTGTATGTATGCCCTTAAAGCTTTGGTATGTGAGATTGTGCATTGAACTGAAATTGGACAAACAGAGTTCGGACCTTGGATCTAATGAAAATCAGTTTGTCTTTGACCACTTTACTTGTAGAAATGTAAGAAATGTTAACGTTTTTGGGCAATTTGTTACCCCAAGTGTTAAAGAGACAGAACTATTTGTCTTGAGATCGTACTGAACAAGTCAATTGCTGAAGATCATTTCAACTCATTTTTTCTTCTTTACAACGCTTTATGCTTTTTTTTTTTCTTTTTGATTTAGAACTTTAAAAGCTTACAGCAACTTCTTATTCAGATATTTACAGAAAATAACTTAAAAGTCACTTAAAGCAAGTGCAATAGAGCTCATCTATATAAGTATCTGCTCCATCATGTAATGGAAATCCTCATCTTATGCTATATTTCCATAAAAGTTATATCTGTGTATAATGGAATTTCCAAGCACATAATTCGCTGACACAGTCAATACAAAGGTTCAAAATGGGTTAACAAAAATTGGATATGCAGAGATAGGATATATAATTATGAGCTGGGAGATGTTTTAATGACAGAGTATTTCTTTTGGTTTTGCCAAGCATGCCAAGTCAGACATCTAGTGGTCTCACAAGAAAAACAAATAGAATAATTAGATTCTATACTTCACAAGTAGTGTAATCCCTTTACTTTATACAGCACTTTACCTCTTTACGCGATGGAATGCATTTCTGCAACATGTGGGTCATTGTATTTCTGTGGTATGATCCTATTGCACGTATGTTTCACATAACAGAAGTTAAAAAATTCCTTCATTGCATGAAAAAGAAAGAGATGAAAAAAAAGCGTTCAGTTAGGATTTATCTTTTCAAATGTCTTAGTGATCTGACCAGTATATGGACAAGCAAAACTAAGATTAAACTAAGAGAGCAAAGATTGTCAGCACAATTTTATTTGTGGGCCTGTAACACTGCATTAGTTTTAACTTTGTAATTAAAATGAAAATAGTTGTGAAAAATGCAATAGGGATGAAGCCAAGGAAGTAATTGCACAATAGGGATCATCCAGGATATTAGCCTGGAGACCAATTCCAATGAGTCAGATGTCACATTTTGAAAGTCTTAAACCATATGAACAGACTGAAATATCTTTATGTGTGCTTTGCAGTAATGAAACGCTATTCTGAGACAAGGTTCAAGATTGTTAACTCTTTTAACAAACAAGGATATATAAAAGAGTGCAACATTTGAAATGTTAAGGCCGGGCTCAAGACGCTTTATTGTTTCCTTCACTATTTATCATTACATTTTGTAGGCGAACTTAAAATCTATCACTCAGTATCAACAAATCCTCAAGATGTTATCCTTTGGCTTTAGTGCTCTGATATTTTTTTGTTTTATTTTGTTTTCCTTGGCAAATATTTTTTTTCAATGAGTTGTGATAACACCTGCAATTTTTTCCAGTATATGTAGAAACTTGAAATAAAAATCACATTATGCCTTGAACTTTTTTGATTTGCTTGCATTTATTTTTTTCCTGTATTGTATGGCATGTTTGTCATATTTTGTGTTTCTCTATATGTTGTGTGTTTGTTGAACACTTTTTAAAAAATTATTTAACAAGATATATCAAATCCAAATGATTGATCAACAGCAAAGCATAACGTCGTTAACTCACCAAGCTCGAATAACGTATTTACATGGTATTCAATTATCATATGGATTGACTACAAACACCATGCAGTCTTGGTCTCATTCATTTGCCTCCGTTTCTCACTATTTGAAATATTTGTATTTAAAATCTCTTGATAGACAAAGGGAAACCAATCTCAGTATTACATTTTTAAAGAAAACGAATCTTTGGTATTAAATAAGGATAGCTATACTGAGGGAAATACAAATTGCATCACAACGCCTATCTTGCAATAAAACTGTTGACAATTTCATGACTGCACACTCACTTTTAATCATTTGTCACAAACGGTAGAGCCTTCCTGCCTGCCAACCAAAGTAAGTCATCCTTTATTTCACACTGGACATTTCTGTCAAATCAGAGCAGGACATGCACTTGCTGCTGAATCTCTTGTCATGTCTGCTGGCGGCGCCATCACTATCACTTTCTAGCTTTCTTCGCCCGGGGGGTAACTGTAAGGCTTGAAAATGCATTTACGATATCACCTTTTTTGCACTTGAAACATGATTGCTGATTATTTTTGCCTATGTCAAGCTCCCCTGCATTTTGACCACTGCCAACTCTCTTCTCAGGTTCATGCAGCTGCCATGAATTTTCTCAAATCAAGAAACCCCTTAGGTCCTCCTACGTCTGCATAGTCTCTGGCAATTGGACCCATCGGTTTAGATAATTTGATCTCACCTTCCTCAAGTTTACAAATTCAGAATCTGCTGTTGGTATCCATCCTTTTGTTAAGTCGTTATCTCTTCATCAGTGCTTTCTTTACCTTGTCATTATACAAGAATTGGGCCTTTGGAAGTCGCCGTAGCAATCGAGAGCCTGTCCAGTGGGGAGTGCACTCGGTGGACTTGCCCACCTCTGTCGAGACCATTGGCTCACTTTTGCAAATCTTTCTAATTGCATCAGGCAGCTGTCCAAATCATTTATCTATCCACAAAATTTGGCAGTTTTAGTGACTGAGCCCGAACATCTGTCCCACCAGCTTCAGTGTATTAACTCAGTCCTTTCTCTATCTGTTTCCTCTTGCATCAGTTAAAACTTTCTCTTTTCCTTTCAATGCGTTCTCTCTTAGTGAGTCTTTCAGGTTCTTGCTTCAAATAATGATCTCTCTTCTCCCCTTTGTATCCCAAAAGGTTGGCAAGTTGCAGTGCACGCACGATTTCCTTTCTCGAGCCCATGGCCATACCTGATGGCTAGAAATTTCTTGTGGATTGGATCTACCTTCAATCTCTGTCCTTGTCTGTCACTTCAGGGTCACCAAATATGTCACAACACAAATGACTTGGTGCTATTCATTTATGGGTCTAGCCGAACACCCCCTGGGACAAGTAATTCTTTTACTTTTACATAAACTAAAGAATAGAAAACAGTACACAGGTCGAGCTGTAACTAGTGTAAGTTGGACGAGAATTTTATTAATTCAAATTAAATGAACAATTTTGAACAAGAAGGTAACTTTTCAAGATTCTGTAAATCTGCAATTCACTAATACTAATATCGTCGTCTATTGCTCATATAGTGCTGGTAGGGTGGTAAACATGGAAATTGATAACGTGCTCAAGTTGGCTGGTAGCTGACGCAGGTACCCCTTCAGCTGAATGTTTCATTATCTCCATTTTATCTTAAAATATTTTGAGTTTGTTCCCTTTCACATATAGATATGGTTTGATCGAGGGAGAGGAGATGTAATATTAAATTTAAAGCAGTTATCCCTCCTTCTTTTTCTGCTAATATACTTACTTAAGTCATCATCAGCCTTGTTTTCTAATTTGGTCTCTCTTTGCTGAGCAGGTATTGTGATGGGTACTAAAACGGTTGTTGGATAAAAGTATTCAGTTTGCTGGAGATTTAGAACTTATATAGTTAAAAGCTCAGAAGCCCAATAAGTTAAGTAACACCTCTTTTGATGGATTTGAAATCACTGTTTTTCTTCAATTATTATGGGTGCTGTTTCATCCCAGAATAGATTTATAATAGTAATAACTCGGTGCTTTACCATCAATGTCTAGTGTTTCTAGCATCTGAAACAGCCCTTCATGGTTTATTTTGACAAAGGCTTTAGAATAATCAATTAATAATCAATGACTTGGGGAGTCATTTTGCATTCCTATACATCTTTCAAAAGATTAAGAGCTTGAGATGTAGAACAAATTGATAGAAAATCCATTGAAGTTTTATAAGTTTGTATAATTTTGACTCAAATCATTGAGCAATAAATGAATACTGTTTCTTCAAAGTTCATTTAAATTTTCAAGAAACTTCTTTGGAATGCATAGTAAATGGAAAGGTAATAAATAGAGAGGCCTTATTAAAAAAAGAATAACCCTATCTGCATTGATTTGCTATACCCTCACTCTGAGATTACCAAAACTACATTTTGTATGGATCTAGCTAAGTTAATTAATCATGACTTCCATTTGTGATCTAGGGATCACATTTCATAACCTATGTGAGCTTAGCGATTTTATGTCTAATAGAAATAGTTGGAAGCCCAAGTAATGTAGTATAATTTTGATTACAAGACATCATTGAGCAGCAATATTCGTTCAACAGTTTTATTGTAATATTGAGGAAATTTCGCCCTATATTACTCATTATTACTGCTAATTTGCAGAGTTCACGGATATTTTAAGTAGTAAGGCTTAGAGAACTTTGACACCATTAATCATTGTGACATGTATTCATAGTTATAGAAAAACTGTACTCCATTTCAATATCTCTTAATTTTCTGAACTACTGGACTACTTGTTTGTACTATTACTATGAAAAATAGAATGATCGAAAACAAAAAAAAAAAAGGCCGGAATTTTTTATTCCCCATTAGAGACTATAGGCCTTAGCTTTTGTTTCAGTTGGATGTTACAATTAAAAAAAAAGTGAAGAAATTGCAATTTACTGCTGAAGGTTAAAAAAATTGTGGCAAAATAAACTGCCTGGACACGTATACACTAACAATACATGTATACTGTAACATTTTGGTTGAGATCTCATGTTTTTGTTAATTACAAATAATTTGGGCTTGGGCCATACTTTTCATTTCCTTGCATTCAACAATAGATAGATATCCTATCTAGCGGATTTATACCATATATATGTAGATGTATCTCATGTTTATAGGCATTGCTGACATGACTAGAGTATGTGCAGGCTCTGGAGGGCTGGAGAAACTGAAAGATAGCGATACAACAATACTACATCCCTTTTTTTTTAAATTAATCTAACCATTTACATAAGTTTTAAAATTAAAAGAACAAAAAGTATGTGATTATTAGTACTGTTAAAATTTATAATGATATCAAGAAATATCTGATGTGATTGTGAATTTTTTTTTTCCTCTTCATATTTATCAAGTTAAAAGAAAAATAACTTAACTCTGAGACCTTTTCTGCATTTTACTATCTTTTTTTATTTATTTATTGTAAACATTGACAACATACAACAAAACAGAGGTCAGACAGCAAAGGCAGAAATGCAGTGATCTGCACTAGTGAAGAATATTTGTAGCAATTAAAGTTTATTTAAGATTTAAAACATTTCTTAAAAACCAGTTTTAAGTAAGAATGCGAATTGCATTTTGGTACAGCCTGAAACTGCATTCTGTAAGCTTTGTTGTGAAAAAACTGAATGAGAATATCTTGATTTCATGTCAAGACATAAGCATTTTAGATTGTTAGAGGCATTTAATAGCATGAAATATTCTTAAAAAACAAGCATAACTGACGAATTAGGACATCACATTAGTGATTTCACATACATTCACAAGTACTAACAGGTTCATCATATATACAATATATATGCACTTATAAAAATAATAAAAGGACTCAAGGCTTTAACATGTTTTTAAATGAATTTGACATTAACATGCCTCCTTTAAACTATTATAACAACATTGGATGCTTCATGGTAGGCCTGTGAATGTGAGTAAACCATCACAACAAATCAATACTTACAAAGATAAACCACTTCTCCAATGGTCACTTTTCCAAAACATTATTTTACATGCACTTATAAAATTTACAATGTGCTATTCAACAATAATGGGAGGTGAATGTACAGGGATCTACTTTAATGAACAATTATTCAGACTTGGAACATTTTTCAAAAAATTAAGAGAAAACGGAAAAAGGGAAAGGGCAGAAATGACTCAGTACTTTCTTCAGCAATGCTTAATAAATCAAGATCTCACTGCATCATCAATGAATGAATGATCTCTCCACTGGTGATGTTAGATTGAAAAGCTTTGAATGAAGCACAGGTCTGTTGTGTGCCTCTGAATTTGGCATGGCTATACATGTGATGTAAAACAGTGGGGTTTCATTTTTTACCAATTTATTCGCCATAAGTATCATTAGAAACTTGGCAGACAAGAAATAAGATCAGAATAGTTTTGACTGACTGACTGGTTTGATAAGCAAACTACATGTATTCACTTGTTACTATATGTGTTGAATACACACAATAGACACAAGAAATAAACGGGGGGGGG
>BLXT01000981.1:1024275-1053096 GCA_019648995.1 Plakobranchus ocellatus
ACAACAACAACAACAACAACAACAACGAGGACGACGACGACGACAACGACAACAACAACAACAACAATAATATAACATTATATCATGCAAATCCACAGAACAATCACTGCTCTATGCGCTTTACAAATATATTCATGAAAAACATTCATATGCACATATATGTACATATATGCAACTCTACATTTATACAGAGCAATGAAGTAAATCATTTAAACTGGCAAAAATTGGAAAAATCAATATTCTAATATAAATATAGAGATATAATACTGTTAAACTGGTTCATTTAATGATTATATATTGAGAATAGTTATTATGTGTTATTTTTTTATGCTGATATTTTTTTTTTCTTTCCACAAAAGTGTAATATTACATTGGTTTAAGACACCCCGCCCCCCTTTTTACGCTTTTCTTACAGGAGAAAAGACCCCCACCCCTCCAAGGTGTAAGATTATATTTGAACGTCCGCTTTGCTTTGAAGTCATCTGTAAAGATGCTAAAAGCATCTTTTTTTCCCCAGTTGGCCATTTTTGGAATGAAAATTTCGAAGAAATTTGTTTTACGTTCCTTAAGCTTACTGGAAAACTTATGCTGAGTGCCGAAAATAGTCCGACTCTCAGCCAGGAAAATAGGCAAAAAGCGATGAAAATGGAATTCATCTATGTATTTATAAATTCGAAGTGTCTAGGTAGACACGTAATCATGGAATGTTAGATTGTGTCCTTGAACTCTTGGTTGATCTAAAAAGGACTACACGGTATACATCTCTATGCCCGTAATTGAATTTTTGTAAGGAAGTGTTAATGTGTTAAATAGGTGGATCTAATACTTCCCAGAAAACACAGTGGAGTATGACAGGAATTTTGATTTTACTGTTGGACAAGCTTTTAAAAGCCTCTCTCATGTTTCACAGCTGTTAAAGAAAGCAGAAGAAAGTGTTTGGGCGCCTTGTAATAGGCCAGGGCAGTGAGCTGGTCAGCTATACCAACCAGAGGTTGAAAAATCTGAAGTAGGCCTACGCAGATTGTCTTGTGTACAGAAAAGTAACATTCAGGTAAATCAAGTGTCAAGAGCTAAGTTGAACGTAGAACCTAGATCTAGATCTAGTCCTCTTCGTTGTAAAGGATAGATAGTGTTGTACTGTCTATATTCTATGTATCATGTAACCACTAGCCTAGACTGGTCTAGATTCTACATGATAAATGGAACAGATTGTACATCAATATCTATATTAACTTTACACTGAAAAGAACTAGATCTAAATTTAAGTTCTAAGTTCAACTTGGCTCTTAACACTTGACTTACCCGAATGTTACAAAGATCTAAATCTCTTCTCGTTTCAATCCTTTGTCTGTTTTTTTGTTTTTTTTAATTATTTGTTTTTTATTCTTTTTTTACTGTCGCAATAGAAATTACGCAGAAATCACTTCTACCTGCGAATGTCCGAGATATGTAAACACTCGAAGTGCTGTTGTTAATGTCCCTGATGGAGAGAGTACTGTTGTTAATGTCCCTGATGGAGAGAGTACGAGGTTATTATTAGGCCAAAGGCCACCAAAAATAAAATCTCGTAAGTGTGTATGATCTTGTATACCAACAAACCGAATTGATTTATTTTTAAACAGCACTACGAACATACAACAAATCAATAAAGAATAACAATTTAAAACACTTCCAAATTTTTGGCAAGTCATTGTCCAGTGAACTTTAAGTGGCTCGTGCGAGCAAGTTTGCTCTCACACAGGGGAATGAAGAACGGGATAAAAGCACGGCGACACTTTGACAGTTTATAGTCTTCCTAATACTGCCATGATTTTCTTACATTCATTTTCGTAACATTTCACTCATATCTTATAAAATTGAACTGGGATGTTTTTTGGCTGTTTTTTTTTTAACATTGAAGTGTGCTGTTTTGTTTTGTTTGTTTCTTTTCCTGTGCTATTGCTTCGCATAAAATAGAGTACAATACCAAACTTATGGCTAATAAGAGACAGCATTAGGGGCTGGGAGTTTTTTTTGTTTTTTGTTCTCTGTGCATACAGCAGGGGAGCTCCCAGTTTTCGGGCCTTCATCAGATGGGGTTTCTGACTCTATGATGAGGGTTTCTGCCGATCTCAAGGCGAGTGATCTTGCGACTCTACCACCGTGCGTCCCCCCGATCAAATTTGTAAGGAAAATATTTTATTGTCCTACATTTTGTAACTCGTTATCAACATATGCGTCTAGGTAATTTCACATAATTTTCTATAAAAACAAAAGTTGAATGAAAGAAGTGAGGGATAAAAATGTCAATAACTTAGGAAAAAAAAAAACAGGGAGCAGCCAGGAATACCTTTTCTTGTAAATGGGGTAAGCTATTGAAAAAGATGACTGATAGTGATATAACGTTTCTTTGTTATGTCTGCTTATGGTTTTGCATTTGGGTAAGAGATCTATGGCTGTGGTACTTCGCTAGTTAATGTTCTGATATATATTTACAAACACCCTCTTTCTACACCGATTGACAATCATATAATCTCACTCCTTACTTTCTTTTTTAAAATTTTTCTAAATGTACCAAACACTCAGAAATAACCCATCACTGTTAAACAATTAACAATGATACAGACATTCCAATGGCTATACATTCCGACTTTGAATATAACTTACTATGATAATTAAAGTTTTAAATAATTTTTCCTTGTGAAAATACTTAATTTTCAAAAATTAATTGCCTCATATTGTGATTTTTTTTTCAACGATTTCAAACCATCTCTCATTTTGATTGTTGTTAATGCGATATAATACTAGCTAAAATCTCAAAAAGTAGCTCAAGTCTTTTCAGTTTTCTAATTTTCATGATTTCTTGAGTCTGCTCCTTAATTCACACATTTAACATCTAGAGCAGTGAAGTTACGATCTCAACAGCTAAAGGTTTAATATGAAAACACAATGGTGATACAAGCATTTAATAAAGAGGAAGAGAGGAGAAAATATTTCAATAACAACTCCTATTATTATTACTGCTGTTGCTACTAATGCTGTTGCTCTAACGGAAAAAAAAAATTATGCTATCTTGAAGTCTTCAAAGAATTGCCTGTCAAGAGTCTTGGTCAAATAAAAGTTAAATTTTAACTGCTTTTTGAAGCAACATAATTGAGGAACGAAAATTCTTACCATCAATATCCAAAATCTTTAAGACATGACAAAAAAGAAGTTAAAAAAAAAGCTCAACAAAAGCTCGTTTAATTACTATGATGTTTAATAAAATACTGCATCGATGATGAAAATATTAATTTTTTTTTTTAGTTGTTTATATCATTAATTGATTTTGTGAATAAATTGGAACCTGTCCAAAAAAAAAAATAAAAGACATATTTGCTCATAAAAACTTACTCTTTTTAAGCACTGAATAAGTGCAAAAAAAAAAAAATAAAAACATTTAAAAGATATTTTTCGCCTCTTAAAACTAATCAAAAGACTAGATATACATTTTACAACTATAATATAATCAATAAAGCTGGAATTAAACAAAAAAGAAATATAAGTAACAAAAACCTTAACGAGAACAAAGTTGAAAACTTTATCTTTTTATTAGACAGAAAAATCATTTAAAAAAGGGAATTTTAAGTGTATGACTGATAAATTATGTCAGTTATATGTCTATATATATATATATATATATATATATTGATATTTTTAATCAGGAAGGCTCATTCACTGTCTCTCGTATTTAAACAGTTGGTCACCAAATGAGATATGAAATGAAAGGCAAAAGGAATAATAATATTTGGGAGTTCTTATAACCAGATGTCAAAAACTAAAGAGTTATGATTATATTTCTTTTGTATTTTTATTGTAAAGAATAAAAAGCTTTCTGTATCACAGAAATATTCACTGCGTACATACAAAATAACAGCGATTTAATTTATCTTCAAAATCAGTCAACTCCACTATTCTAGAAATAATATCATAATAAATTGGTGAAAAAAGAAGAGAAATGAACGAAAAAATAAAGGTGAAAAATATGCACCAGAAAATAAAGACTATAAAAGACGAAATGAAATTGTGTGACAGATTAATTAATCAGCAGAGGAGTCGGCAAAACGTAATCTTACCAGAACATTGTTTGGAAAACCAACACTACACCATAAACAGCTAATTAGATACACTAGTTTTTATAATAAGTTTGCTATCTATAATAAAGTTGCTATCTTCGAAATTTATTTCATTGCAGCAGTAGCTATTTTCTACATGCATGATTCTTTTGTGAAAAAAATGAATCTCCTTTTTATTTATGAGAAATCAATGTCTAAAGTAACAGAAATGCAAATTTCATTGAGAATATGTATACTCTGATTCTGGCATTTATAATTAGCTGCAAGATACTGAAATGACATTAGTAAAAGATACCAAGAGAAAGAAAAGAAAAAAAAAACACAAAAAAAATTTATTTCAAAATTCCTATTTATCTCAGACAAAACTCACAAAAAAAAATATGTTATCTCAAGGGCTATGCTGATTATTTGAAACAGATCTTTTCTAAATGCTAAATGACAATAAAAGTAAACATTTTTTTTAAGAATGTTAAAAAAAAAAGGTTTGTAAATTGTATTATTTTAAGTTGTAAGTTCAACACAGCATGATTGAATTCATTCTTGCATTTCTTTATCTCTCCTTTTCAGTAAAATTTCCAACCTAGTATTTTAGTAATGAGCCCAGTGGGAAAACACTTTTAACTTCTTGATTTGTGGAGCGTTGATATTATCACTACAATGATGGTTGGATGACACCTCATAAATTCACCTGAAAAAAATAGATCTTTTCTTTTTGTCCAATTCATCTGTCAAAGAAACATGAGTAATGTTAGTAAGGAATGTGAATGTGTATTCATTTTGTTTTCCACAGAAATACAAAGAAATATGAAAAAAACAGTAGGATTAAAGCTGTTGAGTGCTTATTGGCAGTAGTAATTTGTCACACAAAAAGAAAAAAATCAAAAGTCAAGACTTGACTTGAGACAAAATACATATATACCACTTTCACTAAAACAGGTCTTAAAGAATTCAAAGGGCTGGGAAAATGACCCAAGAAAACTGATATGTAGATGATAAGACAGAAGTGCAGTGTATAAAATATATACATATATTTGTATTATATATTAATGTATGAATATTAGAGTGATTGCTTTTCTTTTAAACATATACAAAGTTGAGCCTATGTCATTACTGTAATGGAAAAAAGTAAAGGCTGTTCAACAGCACTTCATTAGAAAAACAATTCATATTTCCAGATTCATTCAATCAATGATGTACGTTTGTTCATGGCTTGCTAAATTTAATTTACTTCTTTCTTTTTTTTTCTTTAAAAGGCCATATTTGATGTTTGTTTGTATGTATATATTAATAACACCTACTCAAAGTAATTAAAAAGGAAAGAGGTGAAAGAGATTTCAATTATAAAAATTTGAAAGCACATCATGTGTCACTTTTACTTTAACAGTCAAATCAATATATTGCGAAAGTAATTCAAACAACCTTAAAATTGTAACATTTTGAAAAAAAAATCAGAGAGGATTTCCTAACATCATACACACACCATGGTTATCCATAGTTATAAATCAGGCACTTCTGGTCAAAGAGAGGCAAGTCCATTCAAAACATATCAAATAATCATTATTATAATCTGTAAAATAGTCGATATATTCTAAGAGGAAAGAAAAAGTACAACTAGTTAGAGTCAATGATTACATTATATCCTAAATAATGAAAAACAAAAGCAACAATAACTAATGCTTTCCACTTACACTGCAGCAAGACATAAGTATAACTAAAGCTTTCTTCATGTCAAGAGCACTGAGTGAAAATGTATGTCAGGGATTAAAAAATCACAGCATGCAATGCATTTTTATACAAATATGTATGCATTTCAGAAAATCTAAAATTCCTTTAATATTTGTGGGCCATGCAGCCCAGATAAATAGAATAAACAATTGTATACTATAGTTTTGTTTCAGGCAACATCATTGATGTTTAAATAATTACACTAAAAAGGCAACATTAAAGTTATAAATACAGGAGCTTCCTGTGAAGTAATTTATTTATATATATATATATATATATATATATATAAATTTTCAGCAGTTGTCAAGTAAAGAAAATAATTAATGTTTTAAAACCACTCTTATAGTAATTTATGTGCTCTACAGTTGGACGGGTAAAAGATTTTTCAAAATAAAGATTAAGAACCCTGCTTCTTTACCTGGTTTTAATCATAAATATATCATAAGGCTTCGGGAAACAATATTAAGAGTGTTTAATTTATATTTTGAACAATTTTGGAACCATTTTAAAATGCTTAAAAATGTCCCATTCACACGATCATGATTATGAATTAATTCATACAAAAACGAGAGATCAATTTATCAAAGGACATCTACAGCAATTAATTTATTTAAAATTACAGGCCGTAACTAATATCACATTAAAACTTGCTGGGTAAATGTGACAACAACTTGTAAGATCAGCATTATTTGATGACTAAGTTCAACAAACAGCATATGTCATTTTGGAATTGATTAACTTTCCTAAAGGAAAAAAAGGAAAGCCACCAAACAGAAATAATAACTGAAATTTCATTATAGATCTTTGAATAGCTCAATATCAGCAACAGAGTTTGTGTATTATGAATTTATTTTCCCTACAGAGCACAACATCGCATATAACAATAATTTGAGTTGACCAGACAATTTGTATTGATCATATAGCCTGATTCAAAATACACTTCATGAAATCATTATCATTAAAAAATTTGGTACTGCTCTTTGCTGATGATTCAAAGGATTTTCCACCATTGCTTGGTAAAAAAAATAATAATTGGTGCTCATTGAACACCCTTAAACAAAGTAAGATTTGTAAGTTACCTCAAACACGTTCCTTAAACATTGTACTTCCATTTCATGACATGGGCACATCTTAGCATTTAAATCTAAATTTGATAGGAACCTCTTCATTTTAAAAATAAAGTGTGACAACTTTTTCCAACCACAATAATCCAAATTGTAAAATAACATCTGTCTTATCTCTCCTTCAATAAACTTTTATCACCTCAATAATTCTTCTTTTTCTTTTCTCTCTGGCTTAGTCAGTCAAAATAAGAAATCCAACAGTGACAACTTGACTTTCAAAGGAATACACAAAGTATTTAAAGCTACTGTAAGGGCAAGGTACCTAAAGAAGATAAGAAATGCAATATAGATTCTCGTTGTATGAGGTTTGAAGTTGTTTAACCCATTTTCATTGAAATTGAAAAAGTTCCTCTAAATAAAAAGAAATAATAGTAAAGGAGATACAAAGTGATTTCTTTTTTCCAATGGAAATTCCAAAGCTCTACTATTCAAGTTGTATTTGTATGAAATGAAGAGACACTGTGAGACATTGTGAGCAGCTTGGCAGAGATAAAGAGTCAATATAATCACAGGTAAATTATAAGAGGAAATGCATAAGATGGCAGACACATTAATATCAACATATGTAAAAAAACAATCACATATCCTTTTTCAAAATTTACAGGAATGATACAGCCTTACAAATTAAATATCAAAGCCTTAATTAAGCTGTCATATGACTTTAAGTTACATTTTTTCTACATAATTGGCAGGGAAAAGTCCCTCCTTGCCTCTCAATTTTCCTTTCCACCAGCCAGATGGATCTGAGGATAGGAAGATAAAAGGAGAAGATATTGAAATATATATTTAGGTATAATATATATTATATATATGTGTGTGTGTGTGTGTGTTGACCACATGAAATAATGTGACATTCTATGAGAGTATCAAGCATTGTAAGTCCAGAACTATTGCAAAGTTTTATTTGTCCTGCATCATAAAAACATGGTTCATTAAATTTATCAAAGTATTGGATGTCAACTGCAAGCATTTCATTGATACTTGGATGAGTATATCTCAACCAAAATGTATTTGGCCTTTGACACTACTTGATTAAATGATTAGTGAGGAAACAATAGAAAAACAAGATAACAGCAAAGCTATGTAAGCCTTTTTTTTTGTCTAAGGGAAAGAGAAATTCTTGATGTACAAGGTATTTTGTTGAACATTTAGCAAAAAATATATAAGTAGATGGCCATTGTATTCTTTGTAAATGAATATGTGTGAAACCTTTCTGAAATTTAATTAAAGCTTAAAATGCTAAATAAAGAATTCAAAGAAAGACAATAAGACCTTTTTTCAAAATAATGCTAAACTATTTAAAAAGTTCCTTGATTACAGCACTAAAGAAAGGGAAAAAAATGATTAGGAAAAACAACTTCCCCAATTCATTTCTTTCTCTCTCTCTCTCTCTCTCTTAAAATTTCAATTATTTATTTATTTATTTCCATTATGAGTTCCAAGTTGTTTCACACTATATTTTGTATGAAAAGATTGGAGTTCAGCTAGTCCAAAATATACATGAAGTTAAAAGGATACAACAAATTGAGAATGTTTAAACATGCTTTGACAAATGGATTTAGTTTAAGCATTTTTTTGCTTATGCAGTTAAAATTTATTTCATTATTCAAAACAACACCAAGCATCACTTTCTTTCACAAAACTGAGTTACCTTCATTCATAATTTCAATAATGTCACCCAGGTTGAAGCTCAGCTCATCTGTATCTTGAGCATCATAAGAATACAGACATTTGCATTGAGGTAGCTTTTGCTTTGGTGCTGGTCTTGGTTTACCTCCCGCTGGTAAAGGTCTATTGACTGCTGCTATACTTTGCCTCTGTGTGCTGGTTGGGAGAAAAAATATTGGTCTGTCCTTAATGTTTCTGTCACCTTAACAAAAATTTTTTTTTTTTAAACAGAAAAAGTTCATCCACATGTATTTTTAAAAGTAACTGGGATGTAATAGTCCTCACAAAAATGAGATAACCAATACAATTACATGCAGGAAACTTATTAGGGAGGACATTTGCTAAGATAAAAGATAATTAAAAAAAAAATGAGTAGGAGGGGTTTTGAAGATGGAGATTTGTGGCAAGACGATCAATGTTGGCAGCTCATAGACAATTAATAAATGAAATGTAGGAGCTTAATTTTACTCATATAAAAATGAACTTATCCAGTTTTCATTGCACGTGCACATGTACACAGCAAAAATTGACATGCTGCACCGAACTCCCAATTATATTTATATTTTTCAATCTCTGAAAATCCTAAACAGAACTCAGAAATCCAATTTAAATAAGTCTTTTCTCTTATTAGGCAACCAGTAACTATGAAAACTGTGGGGTGTACAGGCAAAGCTCTCAGTTCAAAATAAAAGCAAAACTTCAGAGGATTTGACAGCTTACATAAAAAAACTCCACTTGTCAAAAACGGTATTTAAAAAGGGGCACATCTTCTATGAAAATAAAGTATTTGTCTTATCGATTATTTTAAAATTATTATCATATATTATATAATTTTCACATAAACAAGTTAAAATTTTGTCTATATGATATTTATGTCGAAAACATCTTTCTCTCACATCATCTAATGATTACCACATTACGAAAAACATTTATTTTGTCTCACTGAATGTAAATTTTGGAGTTGAAAAAACAGCAACAAACAGACTCCACTATTTCAAGCAAAGGAAAAAAATAGAACTTTTTATGTTTCAGCTAAAAATACTTACAACCTGCACTCACGAGTTGTTTAATGTTTAAAAGTCATCAGAATGGAAGTTAAGAGAAGATATTGCTATGGAAGGCCTAGATCTACATGTACAAGATACTCTTATACATGATGCCAGAACTCTACTGGAATAGTCCCTTTGAAATTTCCATTTGAGTACCATAGAGACAATGCTATTGCAGCTTAACCCCAATTTCACAATTATGACTGTAGTTATCATACTTATTCGTCAAACAAGATCCTTTCCCTTGCATCAAATATTAATCAAATTAATAGCCCAAAAATCTATTTTGCACCTCCTGTCTGCTTTTTTACTCAGAGATTTGGCAGTGATAAGCTCATATGCATTGCAACTCGACCTCTTGACTCTTAGAAAAAAAAGTAAAATGATTTTATAATACAGGGTTCAGACAATCCAAAGCAGATTGAAGGTGCCATTTAAAACAAAAACAAGGCATTTAAGCATGCAATAAAATCAGATTTTTTGTCCACAACAACTTTGCACTCATTATTACTTACAACCTGTACTCATCTCTGAAAATCAAGGATAAAATTTTTTTAAAAAGGTATCGCAATGCAAATTTACTATAAAATCAGGTTTCGTGTCTACAACAAATTGGCACTCATTATTGCTTACAACTTGTACTCATCTCTGAATGTCAAGGATAAAATTTACAAAAAGCTTTTGTAATGCAAATTTTTCAGTCTATAACTGCTGGATGCTTTCCAGATTAAAATTATTTGATCCTGATCCAAACACATTTTTCTTGTGTCCACACTAATCTGAAAGGTGAACAAACCATTATCAATTCTTAGCTTATGTGTAAGGTTTGATAAGATAAATTTGTAGATCATTTAGAATACACTATGTTTTCACCCTATTCGAAATTATAGGCTTTCAAAGCATTCATTGCAAGAGATCTGTACTTTAAAATGAAAGTTCGAAAATGCAGAGATCTGGCGCAATCATTTTCTACCTCTTTATATTCAGGAAAAGAAAAAAAAACATTAATTTTTTTTTTCATGAAGCTTATGCAAATACTGATAAAGGCAATTGACTAAAATAATCACATTTTTGCGAACATACTACATTTTGTGACTATCCACTATTCCTAGTTTTCATAGCAACTCTAATGCATTCACCAAAACCCTTGCTTTCTTGGGAATTATATATATATATATATATATATATATATATATATATATATATATATATATATATATATATAAAAGTAATTTCTTATTGATTTTGGCTATCTATCAATTTGCCTTGAAACCCTTCAACTGTAAATGAAAAAGCAGGAAAAGATTAATTGGGGTTAATTTATCCATAGCAGTAACGATAGAATGACCAAAATCTTGAAAATCATGGGCCGCATAATAAAATCATTAGTTTTTCATAGATCTGCTATAAACATAGATCAGAAAAGTGACAAAATTAAAAAACTTTCATTAAGGAATTTTTCTTATTTTTTAAGATCCTCTGGCACTAGTTGCTCAAAAAAGGGTTAAGATATAAAAAACCAAGGAATTTCAGCATAGATGTAACAAAATCAAGTGAATTTCAGCATATGTCACTTGAGAGCATGTGAAGAGATTTCATGTATGCATATTCTACTTTAAATTCTGTGTAAAGAATTCTCTTACACTCTTTGAAAGAGTATGTACAAACATGAAAACCAAAGGAAAGGAAAGCAAAGAGAGAAAAAAAAGGATATCTCAAAGAATATACACAATAAGAAAAAATCTTACCCTGCTACACCTGGATCAGGGGTCCTCATGAAGTTGTTGTTGTTATTTGCCCTCAAAGCTGCTGCTCTCTTTGCAGGACTACTTGCATTTTGTGGAAGGGCTGGTGCAGGATCATTGCTATGACGGCTGGGTTGTTTTCTCATAATATTAGCTTGGATATCTTTGCTGGACTGGCGCTTGACTGAAAGCAGTAAAAAGCGCAAAAAAAAATGTTGAAGAATTAAACTTGGCTGAACCCACTTGTGACTAAGCCTGTTCATTCTTTTGGGACTGAAATTTTTTTACCTTTCTCCAAAATAAAAAAAAAGGGATAAAAAAAAATTTCCAAGCAACCATTTCCAGATTTCAAATAAGTAAAATTCAACCTCACATTTATCACTTAGAAAAATTCCATTTCATGATCTGTGTGTAATTTTTACAAAAACTTAAAAGGCTTAGAATTTGGGTTTTCAGAGAATTGTGGTGTCATGGGGATCATCATCAGATATCATTTTTTCTCTGATCCCTCTACCTCAAAAGAGTCAAACAGAGTTTGCCATAATTACAATCGATTTATCAAGATAAATCACATGAAGTTATGAATGTGAGCAATCGCAATTTGTCGCCTTGCTAACATGATGGTCTATCTCAAAATCAGCAGTTCTGAGAAAAACGAAAAAAATTATATCAAAAAGCCTGTTCATTAAAAATAATCATGAAATGCCTGTATGTGGTCGTTAAGTTTCAATAATGAGATATAATTGAGATCTAGACCAAAATGAAATACTGGTTAATGAGATAGACCATTTTGTTTTTCTGAGATAAACCATTTTGCAACCACTGGGAATAAGACAGGCCATTTTGCAACCATTGATTAATGAGGTATACCAAATTGACCTTTAAAATCAAAATGGTCTATTTCAGCTGTTTTGATAAAAAAAATTGCATAAATTTAAAGAACTAAATTTTGGCCCAGCCGATTTTTTCCACTATAATACAGATGGAAAGAGAATTTTTCAAAGATTAGTATTGTGGGCCAGTGTCATTTTGGTCTACCTCGGAGATTGACCATTATGTTAGCAAGGTTACTGGTTAAATGGCAACTTTTGGTTTTATAACAGCAGAGCAGTACCTGAGAGTAATTTTTGGTATTATTAGAGAGAGGAATGTTTAACGTTTACCAATGAATTTGCATGGTAATATTGGTGTAAGAAAAAATATTGAAAAAAAATTCTCACCTTGGACTGCCATGGTAATGGCTGCTATCTCGAATTTCAAGCATCAAAATAACTTTACTAACATATTTGCCAAATCAATGTCTAGAGTATTATATTTTTTTTTATATCTTGAACCACTTTTTTATATAAATTTTAATATTCTATATATAAATGAAAGTAGCTATGACCCCCATTTTCGATGAATAAGTCAATTTTCTTGAAAAGTAAACATGATATTAATGGAAGCCACTATTATATTTTAAATTATGTAATTGGCAACACTCATGCTAAATTTGAAGAGAATGGATACATAAATCTCGGAGGAGAGAGATTTTTATTGACCAAAAACACATGTATTGAGAAAAAGCCAATTCAGTTTTCTTTTGAAATATATGAATCTTTCTACAAATCATCGATATTATCTCAAAATATCGCATTCCCTTTTTAAAATTTTTTTATCGAATCTGTGGCAGACATGTCCAAAAATGCCCAATAGTGAATAAAAGAAGAAACTAGTTTGATTTGGGTTCAAATCAAGAGTAATCAAAAAACACAAAAAGTAATTGATATCGAGAGTAATCAAAAGCACAAAAAGTAATCTATACTGTCTTGATTATCTCAAAAATATTTGTATGATACCATAATTTGCGATGTTTCAAATTTTTTGAAGGGGAATGAATAAAATGCATTTTTTCCTATCTAAAGAGCAAAAGAGAGGCCAAAATCTTGAAGTAAATACTTCAAGTGGGTATAGCCTGGCCCGTCTTCCTTAATGAATGAACAATGAAAATGAAATTCATACCTTGTTTCCTAGATGGTGGCTGGCTGATAGGTGGAGGAGGAGCATGTCCTGGAGGACCCATGGATGGACGTCCAGGTGCTGGTCTGCCTGGGGCTGGGCGTGCAGGTGCTGCTCTGCTGGACACTACACCCTTAGGTGCAGGTGGACCTTCCCTCCGAGGCTGCCTCTGAGCACTGCTGCTCACCACAGGCTTCCTGCCTGGGCCTGAGATATTAATATTGAATTTACTGAGAAATCAATTTCTAGAGATGAATTCACAACCAAAGGAATCAATTTGTAAAAATAATAAGAACACAATTTTAAAAAAATGTTCACATGAACTGGCTTTGCCATAGATAATCGATTTGAAAAAAATATTTAAAAACAAGCTTTTATTTAAAAAATGTAAACATCATGAACAGAACAAAAAAAAATATCAATTTCTTTTGCCAAATTAAAATGAAAACTAAAACTTACGAGAAGTTTTAGGCAAACCAGGACCAATACTGATTGTAAGTGTTTTTGACGAAGGTTTTAACTCGGCAATATCTCCATTACCACGGACAAACCGCACCTGTCTGGTCCCTCCTCCTCCCCATCCTTCTTTCTTAACATGAAAGTCAAAACTGAAAATATAAATGTAGAACGCTGACAGGCATTTTCTGTAACCTCAAAAAATTGTTACAAACTAATAACACAAAGCAAAGCAATTTGGGGTAAAAAAAAAAAAAAGAACAAAATACATGAAAACTTAATCACTTGTGTTACAATTTAGTTCCACTTAAAAAGAATTTAAAATTCAAACTAAAAGAAAACTGTTTAACATGCACCCAAACACATTTTTCTTTACAAACCTGTCATCAAATCTCATTGGTAGCTCTCGGCTTGTTCTTTCCTTGTACTTTTTTGAAAGCACAGTGAGAAATTCTGTTTTAAAGACATTCTCTAGAAAGCTTCCATAATCATTGTGTACATTTATGAGAAAGAAATCATCTTGCATGGTGCTGAAAAAAAAAAAATTTTTTTAAAAATGAGCAGCAATACAACCAAATGAGATGTTTTTCTTCAAAATTCTCCCCCCCCCCGGTTTTTATATCTCCGAGAAAGCAGCTCATTATATATATAAAACTGTATCAAATAAGGTCAGACATGAAATCATAACAGATAATTATAGAGACAAACCAGGAGCAAAGATGGAACAATTATCCAGAGTTTGATAAGCAGAAAGAAGCTTATGAATAGGAATAATAACATCTCTTTATCTTTTTTATGTTACTATCTGTAAAGCCTGTCTTGTTTCTTCAATTTGGTATTCAAAACTGGAAACAATACAAACAAAAAAACCTCTCTCTCTCTCTCTCTTTCTATATATATATATAGATAGATAGATAGATAGATAGATAGACAGATAGATAGACAGATAGATAGATAGATAGATAGATGGATGGATAGGTATGTCTGTATTCTTTCTTCCAAAAATTACCTCATGCAAACGTCACTTATTTGATCTAAAGGGATGTTCCTTTTCACTACTTGCTGCCTCTTGCCTTTCTCTGGACCTTTTTTTATCTACAGTATGAAAAAAACCATAGCAGAATTAGAAAAAAAAATGCACCAACAGGAAAAACAAAAACAAAACAAACTACAAAAGCAAAAAAAAAAAAAGAACTAACAAACTATAAAGTTACCTTCATTAAAAATATATGCAGATTCCCAATTTTTAAGTTCTTCCTCTCTCTCATAAATATCAATCCGAGTCTCAACAAAACAGCTAGACTTTCAATCATAATTCTAAATAAAAATTTTTTCACTGCTGTTTTTAAATTTTAAAAAAATGTGAGAAAACTTTGTTGAAATGATCCTAAACAAGATGTTTACCCATATGAACTATAATCAAAACTGACACAATTAAAATTTGTTGCTCAAGGCAAAGAATATGTTACACATTCCCTTTACATTTATAATGACAAGGCTAAGTTTGAGATTTAAAAAAATGTATTATCATATGTGAAGCTGTTCCACAAAATGACTCAAAATATGGTTCTAAAGGGGTGAAAAGTACTAACTTTTCTATGTAAAAAACTTGCTCTAGGCGTGCTGTAGCTTTTCTGTTCAAATAAACACTGGGGACTTTTGCCTCTTACCTTAAAACTTTTTATTTGATCTCAGTGATTTAGACCCACAGCCTGAATCATTTTGTGAGATTCAAATAATATGTACATATATATATATATATATATATATATATATATATATACACACACTTCTTTGGTTTTCTGCAATCGTATATAGGTAGTTTCAATTACCTTGAGGCAACTTAAAAGAGGAAAAAAAAACTAAAAACTAATAGTCCATTTCTACAAATATTAACTTTTCACTTAATTATCAGAATATAAATATGAATTTGCAATAAGTAACAACATTAGGGGGTGGTGAATGTTAAATGCAAAGGCAGTTCAATTAATCTGAAACTTACTGTCTCAATGCCAATCATAATTAAGTTTTTTCCAGTGAGTAGCAGGTCTCTTTTCACGCTCTAAAATTAAAGAACAAATGTAAAATGAACAATTTTTTTGGGAAAATGACTGTTTTAAATATTGCACAAAGGGTAAAAATTTATTCCACGTTTTTTTTTTTTACACTATTTTCTATACTTGCATGTTAAAGACTGATCTTATGTCGTTTTATTTAGACATAAACATACTTAAATGCTAAAAAGAAAAGACATTTTAACTTTGACTCAAAATCAGTTTTTGATATGCAGGTAAAAAACCTTAAAAATATTAGCATGTCTCAATGGAAGCATGATGAATGAGAGAATGAAATGAACAAGACAAAGATGGTGGAAGGATAGGACAGGATCAATAAAACAAAATGTATATGAAAAGATGGCTTCAGAAAGAATGAGAGAAACATAATGATACCAAATCCAAAGAGCTAAAATCATGATAAACAGAGTAATATAAAGGAGATCTATAACAAATACTCTACAATAAGCCATGCAAATTTATATGCAGCTGAGATATTAAAAATATGTTGCCAGGGGCCTACATCTAACCAAATATCAATAGGAATGAATGGTAAGTGCATTTGTGGTTTTGATTTAACTTTTTTCAAGCCAAGTGTTTAATTTTAATTATTTTTAGGCCTAAAACTTTTTGTGGGAGAAATCAGCCATGCTAAAATGAAAAAAAAAACCAACAAAAAAACATCCGACCATTCACCTTAAAACGTCTATCAAACTTGGTGACAGAGTCTGCAAATTCAATCCGCTCCCTTTTTCCTGCAAAAGCACGCAGCTCAGGATTATCATCCAGGCCCAGGTAATCTCCAACAAAGTTCCTATTTAGGCTGTGCCTGCGACGTTCTTTCTTGTTGAGCAGGATGTCAGACGCTTAAAAAAAAAATATATATAGTAGTTAAGGCATGATATGAAACTCTTGTTTATCTCAATTATTCAAAATTATTTTTTCCCCCTTCTTTAGATACTGAAATACTTATGATGAAGGTTAAGCGTTTGCATGAAAAATATAGTAGTGTTATATATATATATATATATATATATATATATATATATATATATATATATATATATATAGAACACTACTATATTTTTCATGCAAACATATATATATGTTCAGTAAAAAGAAGGTAATAACTCAAATTTTTTTCATTTCCATTATTTAGGTCAATCATTCCTGCTTCAGAGTTGGTGCCTGTAACTTTATTCTTTGCTTAAGTGATCAGCAACTCTTTATTTTAATATCTGGCTATCTCGACAACAGCTGTACAAAATTTTTGTTTAAAAAATATTCAGTATATTGTGATAATTGAAAAAAAAAACAATTAAATGCTGAATGACCAATATTATTGCCCTTCAATAAAACATGCTTGAGAGTTATTAAAAAAAAAATACACGCCTCCAAATTTAGCTCAAGATAACATTTTATATATTTTGATAAAATGATAAAGCTGAGCCAAAATCAAAGAAAAACTAGAAAACTACTCTATTGCATAGTGAATTTAATAGATATTTATTCTTTTGTTTACCAGAGTATTTTTATTTTTTTTTAAATTCTAAATGAAATTTAAACAACATAATGATTCCTTCTTGTTATTGCGCACATTTACCTTCTTCTCGAAGCTTGTAGTACATTTTTTGCGCATAGTGTTTTCTCCAAACTTTCTGTATGACTCTGGCATAACCATCAAACTTTCTCTCTCTTATTTCTTCCAAGAGGAAAAGCTACGCGTCAAAAAAAAAAAAAAAAGCAATAAAAGAACATATTAAAAAAAAAACAATATCATCATCTTTTGCCTTACTTAAAAAAAAGTCTCCAAAGATTTTCAAAGTAAAACTTTTCTTCTGTTACTCAGAACATCTCTTGACACTGATCCTCTTGAGTCAGAGGTAATAATCAGCAGTTTTGGGAAATAAACTTGAAATATATTGTTTCCTTACTATAATGACTCTATAAGTTATAACAACATACATGTTAGGCACCCTGGGCAAATTATACACATGTTGAATTTTGTATATTTTATGCCCTTTAAGGTG
Organism: Plakobranchus ocellatus; assembly: GCA_019648995.1. Classification (NCBI taxonomy): domain Eukaryota; kingdom Metazoa; phylum Mollusca; class Gastropoda; family Plakobranchidae; genus Plakobranchus; species Plakobranchus ocellatus. Next base: position 1,042,219 of record BLXT01000981.1, read on the forward strand.
GTGAAAAATTATGACTCTAACACAATTGATTGAGAACTGCAGGTAAACATCCTCTGGGGCACTAAAGTTTTGAGAAAAACAAAGTTCAAATTAGCAAACTTCAGAAATATTTCTTAATAACTATTTATCTTTAAAATTCGCGTTTAAAAAATTAAGACTGTCATGGACCATGATATTAAGCTTAAATGGTTAAAGAATGGTGTTAGACTCATTTTCAAGCAACAAAGAAAAATGGGTCTGTAACTTGATTTTTACATTTAAAGATCTATAGCTAAAAACAACTCAGTGCGACATGTACGTACTTTACGAGGTGGCTCACATATCTGATCACACGTTTAAAATTATATCATATAAATTTCAATACCATGAATTGCGTTTAAGAAAAATTTTTTAATAAAGAAAACTTTAAAAAGTATTATTTGCAATTGGTCCATCAACTGGATTCCAAATAATATGCACATAGAATATGATGTAAAAACCTGAACTTGAATACTCACTGATTCAGGGTTCTTCACAAAGACTTTGGTCTTGCCAAGCTGGTACTGGTCAGTATCCATGTTAACTGCTTTTAGAAGGTGCAAAACTCCCTGTTTTGGATCACCTCGCCAATTTGGATATGTTTCAGGGGTCAAAATTGCATATCTGAGCAACAGAAAGAAAAGGGAGTGAATGTGAAATAAAAACATGATTTTGAAAATGTCAAACATGTCTGAAACAAAAAAGTAATAGAAGTTTTAAGGATAAATATGTATGGCTGGTAAAAAATGACACAACTGAAAATGTTCCAAGCAATATATTTTAAGATTATGGTTATATAAATCTCTATAGATATTCATTATCCAATAAAGTCAATTTGATGTCAAGGACTGAATAACAATGATTTTTTTTCAATGAGAACAGCGGAAATCACGCCATTTGAACAAAAAAAAAATCTTCACTAAAGAGAAAGTTGCTTTTGGGTATGGAGTCTGATTTCTCGGTCAATAAAAAGTTTTTCTTTAATACTGTGGCCCACACAACAAAATAAAACACACAGACAAATATTGGCAACGGAAATAACTATTGCCATTCGGACAGCCTGTGGCTATCAGACGTACTTGTCACTTGACATTTCACACTTTGACTTGCAATATAAAAATATTTCGTCGAACATACAATAAAAGAAAGTATTGTTTATTAATTCTACCTTTTAAGAAACTTGGCAAATTCTCTTCTGAAGGCAAACCCAGCTCTTCGCACACGTATATTTTCTTTTAGGCCCAGATATTCAACCTGGTGCTTTACTCTGTGCACAAAAAGAACATTTGGAGGTTAAAGCCTAAACAAAGGTATAAGGCAATGCCTGCAAAAATAATAGTAATCTAATCAGAGAAAAGGAGAAAAAACCATGTACAATATTGCCCAATTTTTATCAACATGGCAGTAAGCTTAACAGTGAAAAAAAATTGTGTGTCGAGTTAATTTGGTTTGAAAAGCATCAACTTTTCTTCCCTGAAGATAAAAAGCCCCAGTGCTTTCAAGTGAATCATAGCCATGTTCTTATTGGTACATCAAGCCATGCCATTTGATTTCATACTTACAAACTGTTCTTTTTTTTTTTTAATTATATCAATTGATGCAAAAAAATCAAGTCAGATGAACATTAACTTTAATATGATTTGTGCTTTAAATATTGATTTCTTAAATAAGTACTCAATTAGTTTTGATTTCGAATTGTCCCTCTTTTTCTTTGCTTGGTGATTCATTTTCAACTATATCGCATATGGTTTTATGGTAATTATTTCAAATCATGATCTTACAAAAATTATTTTCAAACATTTATTCTACACAAATTTTCAGCAATTTTGAGAAACAAAAAAAAAAAAAAAAATCGCTAAGGTGCGAAAGGGAGAAAAGAGACAGTGTTAAATTTTAAAGAAAAATAATTGAGGTGATTGTCTTCAGCAACCAAAACTATTTCCTTACCTTACATCTTCCCAGTCTTTTGCTCTTTTCGTCTCATTTGGTTTGATGCAGCGAATGTAATGAGGAGTGCATTTCATCAGTGTATTCACCAGCTTGTTGGCTTGAGTCTGTGCAGGATTATCACATATGAATGAAGAGATTGACATATTTTTTACACCATGTTTATTATGAGTGATTTAAAACCCACTGGGTTTTTTTTATCTGCAGGGAAGAAAAGTTGATGCTTTTCAAACCAAATTAACCCTTTTTCATAAGGGTATAGAAAAACATTTTTTTAAATCTTCATTTTATACACCTTTTAAGATTCCTTTACATTTTATTTTCACATAATTTATTTTTAAAAAGCAAACTGGATTATGACTTGGGAGCAACATGAAAAAAATTTGGACTTCAATGACTTAGGCTTGTTGACAGGATGATAAAATAAGAAAAGAAATCAGCAAATTTCAATCCGATTGCATGACTAAGGCATCAACTCTCTCCAGATATAAATGCACTCTATCGTGTGACATATTGATTGAGCAAGTTAAGGAAATGAAAACTCACAGTAAAAATTATCTTTTTCCAGCTTTGGATCAAGATATTCAGAGAAGCAAATAAACTGGCATTGGAGTTAACATGTAAAAGTTAACTTCTAAATGCAATAAGTGCTATTCTTATAACACACAGAAAAAAGGACCCAGGAGAAAAACTTACCCTGATTTTTGTGCTGACAGTTGTTGGACGACCTTTTGATTCTGCATTTACACTATCAGGGAAAAGACTTTTGATGAAAGGACTGAAACAATAAGAAAAGAATTGTACCTAGAAGCCCACATATTGAACCAAAAGATTGTCTTATGACAGTTGGAAAGCTGAAAGATTAGACCTTCCAAAACTGTCATCAGTGGGTGAGGATAATTTCTCAATTGCATGAAAAATCTTAGATAGTCTCAATATTAGTTTATGTTTCATTACACATTTTATATAGTTCTTTTGAATGATCACATCACAGTAAGGTTTCCTCTAAAATTTTTATGTGAAGAGCTTAACTGCTCAGGGTAAAGTTATGTGCTGTAGCATCATATATGACTACTGCATGGGACTTGGAAATTAAAATCATAGATAAATTAAAAATAAAAATCAGGCATAAGTAGCAAATATAGGCACAGATTTGCTTTGTGAACATAGGGTAATCTCTTTTTTGGAGTAGTCTCACAAAATAAGTCAAGTTCTGGGTCCATACCCCAGAGATTTAATCAAAATATTAAAACAAAAAAAATAAACATTTTTAATGCTTTATGAATTGTAAGTCTATAGCATGTGTGCAGGAAGTCCTGCACATAAAGAAGTGAGTGGTGGCACACGTTGAAACAAAATATATAAAATAATATATGACCTTCATTTTTATCCTAATAAAAAAATCTAAAAAATAAAGAGAATGTGTTTTCAAAGCTTATTGTGAGGGTGTAATGTCCTTTGGTGTTAGAAGATATTTCAAATGAAGAAAGATAGGATTTTTCCCAAAATCTGTCTTATTGGTAACTGCACAATCGGCTGGATTGGCAATTATCTGCACATAGTTCATCAGATTAACTACCCATATCTTCAAGCAAATAACTTTAAGTCATTATCTGAAAATATCTCTTATCTAACTCCATGATATTCTCAAAAAGATTTCATTGCCATTACTTATACTTTTTTTCCTGAAGGAGTACTAGATCATTGTGCTAAGTATTCATCATTAGGATGATAACTGAATCTGATTATAGTTTGATAAGCTTGGTCAGAATTGTCAAAACTAATTGTTCAACATCGAAGTGGAAGGCAAAGGGCATTAAACCCTTGAAATGTACTTTTTTTTTTATTAAATAGCAAAGATAGAAGCTTTTTCTACCACTACAGAAGGTTGCTTTGTTGTGAATCTGCTCACAGCACCTAAATGTCTATTTTGTTAGTTGATTCCGTCTTCAATACTTTAATGATGATCATACAGACATAAGATATGTATAATCTTGCTTTAAGTTAAAAAAAAAAGTTAATGCTTAATATAATGATAATGTTTGCCATCTTAAATATTAAACAGTAGCTTACTTGTTACTTGACTGCATTAATATGACTAGATCAGTGAAAAGGACATCTCTATTTCTCTCACAGAATCCCTCAGCAGTGTATGTCACCTGTATTAGGAAAATTTAAAAAACAAATTCGATACTTTCCCCAAGTTAAATCTCTTCACTTAACACAAAGACAACCTTAAATTGTCAATGAATTATTGCACGTCCTAGAAGGATTTTTTCAGACTTGTATCCTGATTTGATTTAATATACAATAAATCAATTCTTGTCTTTATTTAACCCACCCCAACTCAAGTTAATTATAATCTGCAGAAAAACAAATTTAAAACAATAAATCCTTACAAAACTGCGCAAAAAATTTGTAACAAAGCTTATTGAGGTATTAATGCCACAAGTTGATAAGCTGAGTCAAAACTGAGCAGTTTTAATGAGGAGGAAAAGATTAACCCCATTAAAACTACTAAAGTTGTGGGATTTTTTTCTTAACGGAGCATTATGAAAATGTTTTATTTAACAGAATTTTTAAGAACTAACCTGGCCTGCGTAATGATGTATGACAAAATCGATGTTACCGCCCTGGTAATGCTTGTTGGTTGATACTTGCCCTTGGAGTTTCTGAAAAAAATATCATTTAGTAAATCGAATTGCAATCTACAGCTTCTAGTTATAACAGCTTGGAACTTGACTGAAAAGTAAATAAAAATTGTAAAAAATAAGTTCTGCAAAAAATTTTCAGATGTAAACAATTTTATTTTTTACATTTATCTTTGTATGTGTGGTGCTAATACAAATGAAATGTGCAGTACAAAATGGTTATTACAGCTTACATATTTTTTCACATTTTGGATCCAAATTATCTCAGTTCTTTGTTTAATCTAAACAAAAAAACCCCCAAAAATTCTCATCAAAATGGTTCCCATACCAAAATAATTATACCTCATTGTTTGCTGCAACAAACTGTCTTTTGAATCAACCCTACACTTAGAAATTATAAGTGTGGATATGCAAAGATAAGAAGAGAAAAGGTACAGCAAAGGGAGGAATGAGATGGAAAATACACACTTACATCCAACAGCTTTCTATCAGCACCTTCTGATACAGCATGCATAGTGGCACATATATCGTCCAAGATACTCATTATGCCAGGAGGACTTTTATTCTCAATCAGATCACACACTATCTTGTTGTTGAAGTAGTCAATTGGTGTCCACTTAATGCCTTCCTGCACATACTCTTCCTGAAAACAATACAAGTTTGATTGGAGCTTGCTTTTATTTCAGAAAAACATCATTTCCAAAGATAACAGAAAATTATCATGATTAATGCAAATGAAATGCCAAAAAACTTAGCTCCCATCAACATTCCATGATTCTTTTTTTCTTTTTCATTTAATATAATCTACACACCAAAAAGGTTTGCACTAAGTTTCTCTATTACCTGAGCAAGACGCCACACACTCTTGTACAACATACCAAAAAAGTTTGCTCACCACACCCGCATACCAAATAAAAAAAGAAAACAACTAGCTTTGCTTTCAGCCCTATTTTTAGATATATAAATTTTATAAATATAGCATTTTTTTTTTCAGATGAATGATTAGTTAAAACAATAGGATCTAAGGTTAAATACATGGAGTTGAAGAAATAAAAGTTACAAGGAATAGACAAAAGACTTAAACAAGTGTAACTTTACTTTGAAATTAAAAAGAAGATAATGCAGTGATTAGTTAAAAAAATAGAATATAAGTCTAAGTACATGGAGTTGAAGTTGTAAAGTTTACAAGGAACAGTCAAAAAACTTTAACTGTAACTTTATTTTGAAATCAAAAAGTAAATAAAGCAGTGATCAGTTAAAAAGATAGGACTTAGGTCTAAATACATGGTGTTGAAGGTATAAAGTTTGTCTGTTAAGGAACAGACAAAAAACTTTCACAACTGTAACTTAATTTTGAAATTAAAAAGTAAATAATGCAAACTATTTGTCAAGCACAACTACTATACTGAAAAAAAAAAGTCTCGTACTTGCTCAGCTTTCAGAGTGAGTTCAATAAAGATTTGCTGTAATTTCTCATTGACATAGTTGATGCAGAACTGTTCAAATCCATTCTGTGCAAAAATTTCAAAACCATATATATCCAGGATACCAACATTCACTTCCTCATAGTCCTTCTGCATAGCTTTGTTTACAGCCTGGGGAAAAACATGAGTGAATTTAAAGGCTATACAGACAGTTGTTGTAAGTAAACATAAAAAAACAAACAAACCAAAAAAAAAACAAAAAACAAAAAACAAATTTAAACAGAAATTGAGCCATAAATGCTGATGGTTAGAAAAATGGTGGACCTGTTAGTAATTTGTAAGTAATTTGTAATTTGTAATTTGCTTTGATCGAGAAAATGTTAAAGGAAAGAATTATTACGCTCATCAACAAAAGCACCAAGGTACCCAAGATTTAATCTTTTTGGAGACAGATAGACCAAACAAGAGGCGGTTCTACTGTTAGAACATTGACTAATGCATTTAAATTCCCAAAACCAAACATTTTACAACCACATTGATAAACCATTGTTATGAAAAAAATTTTCAAACGAATTAAGGGAAATGGGATGTTTCATATAAAGATAAAGGTGAGCATGCCTCTATTATCTGTCAATTATTACTTAGTTTATAATTCCAAGACATAACCAACACAGTGTACAGAATGGGCATCTTAGGACAAGGGACAATTATGCAGTGATGCATTCTGATGCCAATTAACTGGGACTTCAAATTCAAAATAGGATCAAAAACAAGAAAAATTACTAGTGGAGAGAGAGGGCTAGAAACTACTAGAAATGGCATTTTTTTAAAAACCATTACTAAAACAAAATAAGCTTTCTTTTCATGCATAAAATCACTCCATCACTCAAGTCAGCTGTATTGCTTGATACATAATGGTCCTTCCTACAGGAATGCAAAGATAATTTTTAAAATTAATCATACAGCCTTAATAAAGCTGCAGCTCATTGAGTCAGTTCATTTCCATTTAAGTTAAAGAGAGGATTTGAGGCCATCTAGCATATTTAACGAATATTCCCTTTTGTCTGAGCCAAGCATCTGATATGCATTCAACATAATTTGAAAAAATCATTCACCAGAAGAGAAGATCTTAGCAAAACATTCTAAAAAAAATGTTTGCAATAGAGATTTTTCACAATAACATCTAACATTCACCTCAACAAGGTAATCAAAGAGCCTCGAATACAAGGCTTTGGCAAGAGCATCCCTTGTGAACTCTGCCTGCTCAACATTAAGCTTCATTTCAATGCTCTCTGTCTTGCCACCCCATTTGCTGTCCATGATCCGCCCTGTCAACTTGTCTCGGAGAATTTCCTGGTCCACCCCAAACAGGTAAGCTGGGAACTGAAGAACTGGAAAGAGAGATAATTCCTTGTGAGAATGAGAATGATAAAAAGGAGAGATTGAAAGTCATGAAGAGAGTCTATTCAGAACATAAATTATTTCTGACTTTTGTTATCCTCAAGGTCGGTGAGGCTGTGGAATTGATAAACAACAATAAAGAGCGACGTAAATTTCAGGATAAATTACACAAGACTTAAATCCTAGAGACATGTAACTAAAGGCAGTTATCCTTGTATCATTCATAATTTATCAGGATAAACACATATTTCTAATAAATTTTACCCTTGAAATAATAACTTTCAAAACATTTTTTTAAGGTGTACTCTATGATAATTACTTTTCTAAACTATCACTGTTCCTTCTCTCTCTTTCTCTTATGCATGCATTCACACACACATATTCTCCCATGCTCTCTATCTTATTTCTGGCTTTTGATCCCCATTAAGCTACTTGCGAGCAGAGGGCTCAAATTCACAACAGACTGGTCACTGCAGATTTCTGAGGAGGTTAGCCTACCTGTGTAGGTCATAAGCCCACAGTCTGATATTGAATTTGTCCTAAAAGTGCAAATTAAACATATATACATATTAGAATTTTTTAGCAAAAAAAATGCTGAAAATTTTTGAGAACCAAAAATAAAACTTAAGTTCTAACGTTTGAAAATATTTGAATCTTCAACTTACAGTCATCATTTTGAACACTTGCATAATTTCCAGACTCAGCAAATGAGATGTTTCCAAGATGAAGGATGCCTGCGACAATGGACAGGATATCATTCTGGGTATCTGCTGGAATTCCTATCACCTGCATAGCTTGCTATTTTGAAAAAAAAAAAAAAAATTACATCTATTTCAATAATTTTAACCGTCATAGAATTTATGAAATATAGATAAAGAATGTTAACAATATGAAGAATAAGCTCTCTTTCTCTTTCCAAATTCTAATTTTATCAAAAGCTACAAAAAAAAATTTTTTGTTTTTCAAAGCTAAGGATCTTCCTAATAATTTTTTTACTCTAATTTTGATTTTTAAAATTCATTATGTGTATAAATTTTTATCATGAACCTTAAAACTTTATTACCAAATGAGAAATGTATTATTGTTCTTACAATGATTTTCTGTCTTTTAAATTTCACAAATAACATTGTGATGCAATTTCATTCTTACAATAACTTCAGTCCTTAAAATCTATGCACTTAGCAATTTAGCTGATCTCTTTCTCTAAAAGACGGCGAGATTAAATTGAAACTAAATGAGAGATGGCTTCTCTAAAAAAAATTTATCATTAGCCTACATTGGAAGACAATATTGTAAAACTTTCTTTTTTAGGTTTTGCACTCTGCTTTTCAAGAAAAAAGTTGAGATGTACCAGTGTATCTTGGAACTCCTTTTTGTCATCAGTTCCATCCACTTTGTATGTTTGGCTTTGAGAAAGGTAGTAATAGTAGTCTGGTGTTGTGATGCCCAGATTTTCTGAAGCAAAAACAAAGAGTTCAAAATAAAATGAACATTCCCTGGCTATCAGCCTTACAGTGTTTATAGGAAAGCCAAAAAGGTTGTGCAAAAGCCACAAGATTAATTGCTAAATAGGGAGGGAGGGGGAGCGAGATGGTTAAAGGAGGAAAGAGGGGGGCAGAGATAGAGTGAGAGAGAGAAATTGAAAAAAATTTTAAAACGAAGTGACCAGCATATGCAAGAATACATATCAACAGTGTGTTGGACGCATCTAGGTATTCCCCATGATGTGCAAAAATGACTTGAAAGGTAATGCAATAAATATTTTTCAAAAGTGTATGTGATGTAATCAACCACATAGATTCAATATCTTTTTAAAGGTCACAATCTGTTCTTACAGCCCACTGTAAACATTTCAAAATTAAACAAATTATGCTTTGCATATTCTTTTTTCCCTTTAACAAACACAGAGTTTGTCACTTTAAAAGAATTACAAAATACTGTCTGGTTAAAAAAGTTTAATAAAAAGGAGTTTCAGTCAGTGGCTTTAAAGATCTGATCCTACACAAGTAGCAAGGTGGCAAATTCATATGCTTTTGTTTTTGGCTTTTCCAAAATCAGAGTGCCAACATTTGATGTATTATTAATCAGAGTGCCGACATTTGATGTATACCAAAACATACACAAATCTACAAATTGTCTGTGACCTCTTAAAATTATAGAATTCACCTCTGGTATCTGATGTTGCTCCAGCACAGATCTGATAGAAAATATGGAAACCCCTTTCATCACGGTTCTGGCTGACTACACGAGACTGTTGAAGAGGTTGGTTAAGTTTCAAATGAATACATATGACATGTTAAGAATGTTTGGGCTGCAGTCTCCCAGAGTTACTTAAGCTGAGGTGTAACTGATTGCACTAACCTTTAAGAGAGGTATATTGAAAATTGAAGAGAATTAGTCTTCCTATTAATCATTTTCATTTAAAATTGATCAGATTCATCTTTGCCTCAATTTGTGACATAGCCATTGATTGTTTTCTCAGCCAAGGGAAATATAACTATCGTCCAAATGAAAAACAAATATAGCTTTCATAAAGTCTTAGGAGAGTGAACAAAGAGGAAAGATTATTTTCCTAATTTATTTTACAAATTCAAATTACACTTATTTCAGTAAAAATATAAAACTGATCGTTTCAGTTTTCTGATAAAAGTTATGATTTGAGCTTTCATTGTGAACAACCATTTTATTTGGGTAAAGAGAGAGAGAGAGAGAGAGAGAAAGAGAGAGAGAGAGAGAGAGAGAAAGAGGAAAAATCGAAAAATTGAAATCATAAAAGATAGATTTCTTTAACATGAGAAATAAACCTTTAAAAGATTACTATTTTTAAGATGATTTGTACCTTTTCTAAGAGAAAATTTGATATTTTTCCCCCATCTGGCTCTCCTCCTCTGCTGAACTGGATTTCAACATATTTTCCCTTATGAATAGAGGAGGGAAACAACAATGTAAAAAAGTAATTTTGATGCGTTAACACTTTTTAAAAATAAAAATTGCATGATACTCACTTTTACTTTGCTACGGTGAAAAAAAAATGTAAAAAGAGGTCAACAAATATGTTTATAATAATGTAAAACGAAGGTACAAATCCAATGATATGATGATGATCTAACAAAATTTTGAAACCTTGCTAAAAAAATATATATGCACCATCTCAAACCCTCACACAAGAAAAGCCTTAGGACATGAAAGATCCAAGTTTCTTTAATCTTATTATGCTAAATGCAAACAAAGTCAACTTACAAATCTGCTAGAGTTATTGTTCCGGACAGTCTTAGCATTGCCAAATGCTTCTAAAAGAGGATTAGATTCCAGAATGATATCTTTCACTCTCTGTAAAAGAAGCATCAAATTATTTTTACATAGATTTTATTCTTTGTGGTTTGAATATGCAAGTCCTTATTTTTGCATATTCATTCATTTTGTGTGTTGGGGGGGGG